>JANAVB010024759.1:0-27517 GCA_029216955.1 Iris pallida
TTAAAAAGCAACGTTCCACCAATCGAACACGGGCCGAATTTGGGACGAATTTGCCCAGAGTTTTGCTGGTTCAGAATGAGTGAATTTGTATTTTGAAACTCAGGTTTTGGGCTTTCAAATGTTCAAGCAGGTAGGGCTTTTGGTTTTGGGCTTATTTTCAAAATGAATGGGTATTTTTGAAAACATTTTAGGGTAGCTTATTTGCCAGTACGACTCGATGTACATTGTATTTCCTAGACTCAATAAAATATAAAAAATACATTAATAAATGAAAATACAGACGCAATGGCAAACATGGCTCCAAGTCTTGAACGGTAGTAGTAGCAGTTCTAGCAGTTCATCCAAGTAGCCCTTATATCGATACAAGGTTAGATCGATTATTAAAATTCGGTTCGACCATGACTAATCGGCCAACACCAGATAGGTCGTTGGGCGGTTCAAATATATCTTTTGGTTTAGTATCGTCTCTAGCCCAACATTAATTCTTCATTACATATGTCCTAGTTTGATCATTCTTACTTCTTGTCTGCAAGTACATGTTAGAAGAACAAGGCATTATAGAAGTATGATAAATTTATTGAACAGTAGGACAATGCTAAGTTTAAGTAGCAACATAATAGTAATTACATGAATATTAATGACATCATTATTTTAAACTTAATTGATTACCCATATTCAAAAACATGATATAAACATTGGGTTAACACAGTCAATACTGATTTAGCAAGTTGTGGGTATTACATAGTGGACCGCGGGGACCATGACACTACATAATAATCCACCGAGAAAAAGTTTTGTCCTCAAAACATAAAGGTAACTCACCTCCATCAAGGTCCTGGTCTTGCTAGAGTGTCATCAGATTAAAAACATGAGTCCTCCGCAGCTGCTTATTATACAGATTTTATCGTATCGGCTGTGGGTCTCGTATCTGCCAACGCTCCATATCTTCCTTACGGTTTTGTGTCGCATTCCTTCTATTCGGACAATTTCTGACAGCGTGACCTTCTTGGCCACAACCGAAGCAAGCTTTGTTAGCGATACGACAATCTTCCTTAGTATGCCCACGTATGCTACAGTAACCGTATTCCACTCCATTTGCATAGTGACAGTCTTCCTTAACATGCCCTCATCGACTAATATAGGTTCATACTGTTTTATTGCGGGGTTCACCCGCGACCTTTTTGTCCCCATTGTGGTATCTTTTTTCTAGAATGATTGTGCCCAGTCTGAGCATTCACTGGTGCGCTCCTCAGGCTAAAGTGTTCCATTTGTACCACTGCCTCAAAGGCCTTGGTATATGACGCACTCGATTTAGAACATCTCGTTATATGTCATCATTCAGGCCCGTAATAAATTGGTTCATGCGAACCCTCTTATTCGGAATCATTGTGCCAACAAAATTTCCAAATTTAGAAAACTTTGACTCTTAGTCCTCCACGGACATGCTCTCATGTTTCAATGCGATGAATTCGTCTTCCTTCTTCTGACTGACTACAGCAGGAAGATAATGTTCCAAAAAGGTACTCTTAAACATGGTCCATGTGATCTTTCCGTCTCTGGCCCTGGCGCACAGTTTTGGCTTCTTAGCTTCCCACTAGTCATCTCCACATAATTGCAGTTGTTGGGTGGCGCATGCCACCTTTTTGCTGCTAGGAACTCCATAGAAGAAGAACAAGTGCTTTATCTTCTTAATCCAATCCATCACCTTATCTGGTGACGTCCTGCCCTCGAATTCTGGAGGTTTAACACTATGGAAATTCGATGTTTAAATGGTTTATTCCAAGTCTACTATGGTTCGTCTACATCCAAAGGCCCAATCTTGGGAAGTTCCAGTTGGATTGTTCACTGTAGTGGTATAATGATTGGCCACAAGCGAAGATACTATTCGGGTCAAGGCATCCATATGTCTTTGTTGGGCCATGCAAGGCTCCTCATCTTGTTTCCGTCGAGCTTCCATTATGGCCAAAATTTGTTCCACTGGGTCGGTCGAGCCTGATGCTCGAGATGGATCCTGACTACCTCTGCTTGTCATTCCTCTACAAAAGAGTGTAACTTTTGTCAGTCTCATAAAATATTATGGACTTATTGTATGGGACATTGGTTTTCATAACTCAAAATTGGGACCATCGAAAATCATCAAAATATTTATATACTTTTCAAAAACGATATTTGAAAGTGGCCAAGGACATAAAACTTGGCTCTGATACCACTTTGTCACGTCCCGATCCCGCAAGAATCGTTCTTCCTCGCTTTGATCTCTATTGAACCGATCGTCCTCGCTTGGGCGTGATGCGATACAAGCGTAAGTTGTGCTTACACAAGGCCGGTACCTACACGATACAACTAGACTATACAAAATATAACGCAAGAAGAACATTTAAATACATAAAACTAAATTTGACACAGAGATTTGGAAACAGAAAGTAAATATTTTCTTGATAAACTAATAGGAGTACAAAGTACATTTCTTGTGACTCAAAACTGTTATAGCTTGGCTTACATCTTTCTTTTAGAACTCTTTTACAGAATAGGCAGATTGCCCATACATCATATCACTTAATTATATAGAAAATAAAGATACCTTCAAAGGAAACTTGCTACTAGAAATGAAAACTTTGAGGCGATCAAGCAAACTCCAATAGCTTGAATTAGCCCTTAACGCCTCCTACTATCCTCATGTCTCGTGCTTACCTGAAATGGTGCCCATAATATCGGTCAGTACATAACACGTACTAGTGAGCGGTTGTGGCCAAACTCACATAAATCTGCACTATGTAGACAGTAAAGCTAGCATTTATTATTATGTGGTATTTCTACTTATCTAGGTTCTTTTTAATAATTCATAAGAAATGTAAATAGTAGAAAGCACTTGTATGATAAATCTTACCCATCACCGACTGTCATCCCTGCACAAGACAAGGTTAGCACAATTTATATATAGGAATAACTTATGTTCCATTCTTGTAGATATTAAAGTTTACCATTCTTATTATGCATGTGGCCTGCCTAAATGATGTTCCATGGGTCATTTTCCATGATTAGTCGCTGTGACTCTTTGGTTTAGCTCACCACTAATGGACACGATAACAACACCCCATGTATGCGAGGTCTCATTTACCTCAGGGTGCCCTAATATTCCCTAGGCCAAGTGGTTCCCAGTGCCCCAAGAATCCACCCGAGAGACGATTTACCTTGTGCACAAGTTGTTCGAGACCAATGCATGCTCTAACACTTCTATCAGATAAAACAAATTTATGCATAGATAATCAACACGTTCATTTTGTGTCTTTCTTCTTATTCATCTCAATAAGTACAAGTTCGTCTATCTATGTCTACATTCAAAGCATAATAGTAATGGCAGGTGATCATTCATATTGAGATAGATTGAGCATCAATACAAAATCTAGCATTTGATTTGAATCGTTTATCTTCTATTATCATTTGTTATATGGTATTAATCACAGGGATGTAACAAGAGAATGGACTAGCATTTTGTTAAGGCATGGAGATAAATGGTAGCTCGGTCAAAGCAATTCACTAATATTAAATCTTATTCAAGAGAATGAGGGACTTCACGCTTCGCCTATGCGTCCTACGTTGGCACCAATATTTGATTAACATACTTCGATTTCTTTCTCTCAAGATTCAGAATGAATGCGAAATGCAATGAAAGCGAACAATGAAAACCAATCATCAAAAACCAACACGAAAATACATTCATCAAAATCAAGGAGCGAAAGAAAGCATCCAACGAAAACTATTGGACTCATTTCAATAGAAGCTGATCCATCAGATGGAAAGGCTAATTGAATTTTGTCCGTGATCCAACGATACCGGCAAATGTTTCCCTAAACTCCGTCAAGACTGATTTAGCAAGCCGTGGGTATCACATAGTGGACCGCGAAAAGCGGGGCACTACAAGTGGGTGGTTAGAAGGTTGTTAGGGTGGATAGAGAATTAGTTAGGGTTGTTAGGAGTTAGTTAGGAAGTGATTGTGGAGGTTGGATGGAATATTCTAGATTTTTTTAGCCATGACTAATCAATTAATTCTAGAACCTTCCCACTCTAAACCAATGGCTAACCATGGCACCCTAATAATTACTAATAAAGACACCCTTTTCCCAATATTTAAAATTATGCCATTGCCTAATTAGAAAATTGTTATTCTTCCACAAAATATAAAATATCTCTCAAATCAATATTACTAAAAATATTGGAAAATTTTCTAAAAATATTAGGGAAACTAGGAGCTTTATTTATTGAGGAAAATAAGGGTTACATTGTTCCATTTTGTAAGATATAGTTGCCAGATTCTAAGCTTTTGGAGCATTTCTCAGATCTGATAGCTTCATACACATCCTCCTACACCGTAAGAGCGATAATCGGGGTAGGGTATAATTGTCTATTATAGGAGAAACATGAGGGGGTTGGACTTCCCATTGGTCCCTGAATCCTGGCTTGTCCACTCTGGGGCTCTTGGTGGTTGTTGGGCTATGATGGCCTTGATTTACAGTGTTGCTTGGGTCAAAGCCTGTATTGAGGCACTTAAAGTTTGCATCCCTGCCTCGAGAGCATCGAGACATTGTTTGTCGTTTGACCTTTCTTTATTGCCTCCGCTACCACCCCTTGTCATATAGACGAACATTATATGTAAGAAGGTACACGGAGTGGTAGACCTCTCACTTTTAATACGTTGCAGTTATTGAGATATGGACTACCTGAGTGGGAAAACTGTTGTTTTGGCACATGAGCAGTTGATGACAATGTTAGCACAAGTATGCCCTACAGAGGGCACTTTGTGCGTAATGACTGTCTCCATCACTTTGCGTTTGTCGTTGATCACATCATACAAATCTTGTGAAGGGAGTTTCATAGTTATATCTACTTCAGGAACATGGTTAAAAAGAACTCTTGGGTGTATATGTGATGTGGGTGCTCCTGACTTGGTTTCATCGTATGAGATGCATCCAAATCGTTGTTTGGAGACTGAATGTGAGAAAGACCCACTTCATGCACCCAGCCTGTTAGCCTATTGGTCATGGTCATACCTGATTTTGATAACTGACTAAAACTCTTGTTTGATATAATAAATAATATACTGCTACGGTACGACTTATGAACAATATATTGCTATACTGCATCTGATCAAGTCTTTGCCAATCCACAAAGAACAAGTTGTTGACCAAATTATTTTTTATATTTTGTTATGTATTTTTTGATTTATTTAGTCTAAGAAAAATATACGATTGAACGAGATTGGCTCATGGCTCACTTACAAGTCTACTTACAAAATAGCCTATATAATATATTTTTTGATCAGTCCACATATACAAAATATAGTCCACAATTCAAAATTCCAAAAACCCAAGCCCATTCTAAACTTGACCCAATCTGGAAATAGGGTAACCGAACTCGGACCAAACTCGGTCCCCTGACCGAATTTATGAGGGAAGCGGTATCCCTGGAGAACTGGCATCTAACTTTCAATTTTTTGAACGTTGCACAACCAAACTCTGCCCGAGTTTGGTCCCTAAAAATAATATATATAGTGTTGAGATTGTCATTCTTTTCACTCACCCTATTCCATCTCTTCTCCTCTATCTAAATTGTTCTGAGCTTTACACTTTCAAATCAAAGCCTTTACGACTCCTAGCAAAGCCAGTGTCGGTTTTGGTTCAGTCTAGAAGTTGGTTCGAGTTATAAAGAAGGCTTGAAAATAATTTTGTTTTCATCATGTTCCTGAAGTCGACAAGTCCTTTGGGTTAAAGGCTTGCAGGTTGAAGTAGTAATATTCGGATAAAAAGTACGTATTGTAAGGAGTTGCGAACACTTCGGATTCAAAGCTTGTGTTTCACTACAATAGTAGATTCAACATCGAGCTAGAGTACTCGAGACTGGACTAGTCCCCTCAGAGGAAAACTAGAATAAACCTTAGTATTTCCATTTTCTTTTTTCTACTTATTTACTTTACGCATTTACTTATATAATGCTTGCTTCATATTAGTTTGATTACTGCCATATATGTGGTGATCATCATTCTACTGCACACACGCATTATATTCACCCCCCTCTAGCGGTGCTCAACGGTTCTACAATTGGTATAAGAGCAGGTTATATTCATATATAACACTATAGAGTGCATACATATGGCAGTCATGAAATCTATATTCACCATTAAAGGGCAGTCCATAAATAGCCCTCTCTATTTGATGGAACAAACTACACATACTGAAAAAGATGAATGAGTTTCTTCTTAAATCACTTGACTTTGATCGCTGGTCTACAATCACAAAAGGTTATAAAAAGCCGCATACAATAGTGAATGATGGTAACCGTGTAGAAAAGCCCTTTGATCTCTGGTCTACAAAAACTTTACATAATATTTGAAAAATTCATGAGGTAACTCATAAAGGTACTTCACAAGTGAAGGAATCCAAAATAAGTATATTGACACAAGAGTATGAGGCTTTCAAGATGAAGCCAAATGATCGATCACTCAAATGTTCACTCGTTTCCTTTATATAACTAATCATTTATCTTCCCTTGCAAAGGATTATTGAAATCATGAAAAGATTCAGAAAGTGTTCAAGGGACTGACCAAGGACTAGAACCCAAAAGCTACTACGATTATAGAAGGAAACAATCCCACTACTATGTCTCTGGAAACACTCATAGACAAGCTGATGACTCATGAGCTAGACCTACAAGACTTTGAAGAAGCTACACCAAATAGAAAATTATCGCCTTCGAAGCTTATATAAAGAAAATCTTAAGTGAAGATACTGATGATGATTACTCTGATAGTGAGGAAAAAGATCATCTTGTAAAGAACTTCAAGAATTCTTGAGGCTTGAGAAATCAAACTGAAATAAGAAAGATTACCAAAAAAGCAATGAAGAAGAGATTATATGCTATGGATGCAAGAAGACATGGCACATCAAGAAAGATTGTCCAATGGCCAAGAAGACAAGTCGCTACGAAAGATCAAACAGAAATTCTTCTTCACGAAAGTATGCAAACACAAGCATCTGGTATGAAAATGAGGCCAGTGACTCAGAGGAAGAGAAGAGACCGAATGATTCAAAGAATGTCTGTTTGATGGCTTAGATTAGGGATCAACAAATCTTTTATATGATTACTTTACGTTTGATAAATTTTATGATGAATTTAGCGACTTGTTAGATGAACACAAGAAAGTGTTGGAAAAATTTAAGCAGTCTCAAAAAGAGATAAAAGCTTACACTAGTGAAGTTGAAAGGTTGTCATCCCTATTGAAAGAAACACCTTACACCAGTAACACGAATGAAGAATTATCAACTCTTAAGCTTAGCTTACATGATGCTCACAAAGTGATTGAGAAATAAGATCCTGACAATGCAAAGCTGAATGAGCTATATGATATAAAGAAGAAAAAATACCTTGTAGCCACACAGAAGGTAGATGTTATATATGTCAAGTATGATAAGGCAATAGCAATATCTATTAAGTTAGAGATTAGTTGGAAAAATGTGTCATATCTGTTACTCAAACCAAGATCTGTCCAGAGACACATCGTACACATAGCAGGACACAATCAAAGAAAGAACATAAGCCTAATGTCTCATATTTTTGTAGAGTTAGAAAACTTGTAGACATGAATATATATGTCTAGATGCCCAAAACTAACATTTTCGGACCGTTAAGGAAATGGTACCAAAGGTCGCATCTACTCGTTTTGTAGGTGGACCAACCCTCTCATGCTAGAAGCAAATGGATTCTCGATAGCGGATATTCGCGGCACATGACTGGTGATAAATCTCTATTCTCTGCGGTATCGATAAAAAAAGAAGGATACGTCTCCTCAAAAATAATCTGAGAGGTTATATAATAGGTAATGGTATTATTGGTGTTCCACGTTACCTTGTCATAAAAGATGTTTATCGGGTTACAGAGTTAAAGCATAACCTGTTGAGTATTAGTCATCTTGTCGATAATGGTTATGGCATTAACTTTTTGAAAGATAAAATTTCCATATATTATATTGTTAACACATTGATTTTGATCACATTAACTGCATCTTCGTGTTTTAGTTTCTCCATCCTTTTCAGAATCAGATACATCGCTAAAGTCTCTCAAAGGCAACTACAAAAAGACTGGTTAAAATAAAGACAAGGCAAGAAGTCTCTCGAAAGACTAAAAGACCAGTGGAAGAAAGACTGAAGATAAGAAATCAACATACTCAAGCTCGCACTAAAAAAATTCAAGTCCTTAGAGTTTGTACAAGGACTAGGACAACTGTGAAATACTTAAGGTGGATGACAAAACCAAAAAGCCTACATAAATATTTTCTAAACATATTTTCTTTTACATACTCGCCGCTCTTCTCAACCGTCAGATTCCCGTCTATACCACTGTAGTGAGGATGTTCTACTACAATCTTGTCCCAGATCTCGTGCACAACGTCGTCGCGACCCTAGTCAATGAACGCCATTTCCGTCTCACGGCCAAGGACCTTGCTGAAATTTTGGAATTCTGAATCAAGGATAATCCCTTCCTACTCTATCAGGACTCCACCCGCCTCCTACTGCTACCTTTGAAGAATTTTGCAACATAATTGCTTCTAGGCCAAACCCTCCTTTGATTCCCTCTCTATCCAAGCAACTAGAACCCTACTACTATGATCTCTATCGCATCGTGTGTTACTCTCTCATCCCCAAGTCTGGAAACTATGATGCCATCACCACTGCTGCTCTGGTATGCATGTATTATCACTATGCCCAAAAAACTTGGTCTTTTTCGAAAACCCTTTTAAAGTCCTTCATCTCTGTTCACTCCTCGGCAAAATGGGCCCTGAACTATGGCATGTTCATCACTCTGATTTAGAAGCCAAAAATGTGAATCTTAGTCTATGTCATACGGATGGTGCACCTTCATTCTCGGCTCCATCATGCTTTCCCGCTACTGACCAATCCTTCCGTTCCTCTCGGCCATCAGGCTCCCAACCTACTGCTGTTGCCTCCAATGACCTACCTCCCCTGGGCCGCTACATGCCTTTTACTCATCACTAATTTGACATGAGGATGGCTCAAGCTGAGGAGCCGACGAGGACTAACACTCGGGGACCTGACACCCTTATCCAGAGCCGCCTTCATGACCAGTGCTACTTTATTCAGCGCACTATTAAGGACATGAATGCCTATCTTGATCCTGACCTTCAAGATCGTGACTATCTTAGTTCGTGGTTTACGGATCCTAATGCTTACGGCTTTATGTATCCCAATGGAATTGATCCTTTCGGTACGTCAGGATCCTCTGGGTGTTGGAGACGATGATCCAGCTAATGCATAACTATGTTTCTTGGCATAGTCAGTCTTCTAGTATGTGATGTCTTTTCAATAGTTGTTTGTCTTTGGTGGTCCTTCGGGGACCTTGGTATGGTGTCTTAAAAGTTGTCTTTCGTTATTTCGATAGGGATAGTCGGTTGTCTATTATCTTGTGATTCCCGTCTTATGTTATTTAGTGTCGGTCGGACCCTTGTACTCTTTAAATTATATTTCAATATATGCATGGTTTCCTCTTTAAATATGCCTTACTATATGAACTCAACCATTTTAGATTAAAGGACAAAGGGGGAGAAAAAGGTGTTGAGGGGAAGTCATCTCATTATGGGGGAGCCATTCCTTAAAGCACGATATTATTTTGTCAATTATCAAAATGGAGAAGATTGTTGACACATTGATTTTGATCATATTAACTGCATCTTCGTGATTTAGTTTCTCTATCCTTTTTAGAATCAGATACACCGCTAAAGTCTCTCAAAGGCAGCTACAAAAAGACCGGTTAAAATAAAGACAAAGCAAGAAGTCTCTCAGAAGACTAAATAACAGGTGGAGAAAGACTGAAGAGCAACTTACTCAAGCTTGCACTCAAAAGATTCAAGTCTTTAGACTCTGTACAACGTTTAGGACAATTGTGAAACACTTAAGGTGGATGACAAAACCAAAAAGCCTACATAAATATTTTCTAAACATATTTTCTTTTAAATACCGGCATACCGATGGTATACCGGTTTGTACCTTTGGTATGCTGATTTACATAAATCAAAAAGGCACACTGACAGCACACCAGTTTGTACTGACGGTATACCATTTTATATAAAAGAATGCTCTCTGTCTACTTAAACGGTACTGATGATACACCGGTTCATATTGACGGCATACCATTTTATGTAACAGAATACTTTTTGTTTACTGAAATGGCATACCGATGGTACACCGGTTTATACTGATGGCATACCATTTTTTGTAACAGAATGCTTTTTGTTTACTGAAATAGCATACCGATGGTACACTGGATCATACCGACAGCATATCGAATTTACGCACATAATGTTATCTGTTAGCAAAATTGGCATACCAACGGTAGATCGGTCTATACTGACGGCATACCGTCATATACACAGAATGCTATATGTGAGAAGCACCGACATACCGAAAGTACACCGGTTGGAACCACCGGTATATTTTTTCTTATTCACAAAATGTTTTTTGTCTAAAGAATCGGCATACCGGCCATACACTGATATGCACCATCAGTATACAGTTACACATGTTTGTTTTTCTAAATGGTTAGATTCTTAGCATTTAATGCTCCAATGGCTAGATTTATTACCGTTATTGTTGCAGAATGGTTTACTGACGGAATACCGGTTGGTACCGGTGGTATACCGGTCACTGACTGATTGGTGCATTAAATGACTAGCTCTCTTGGTTGTTGTATTTAAAGACCTTGAGTCTTCCCTTTAGAAGACATCCACTTGAGCTTTAAATTTCTCAACCACCAAAGTGCTTCACAATTAATCTACAAAGCTTTTATTTGTCATCCATCAAAGTGCTAGAGTATTCACGAGTTGTAAGCTAGATCTTCAAAGTGTTTAAGAAAATCAAAACCATTTTTTCTCTCAAGTTGAAGTTGACGAGCATTCGAAAACTCGTGTGTATGAAGTTGATGAGCCTTCGGAGAAAAACTCGTGTGTAAGAAGTTGATGAGCTCTTCAGATCCAAACTCGTGTTAGAAGTTGACTGTTCTTCGGATCCAAACTTGTATTGTAACTATTTACTCAAATAATGGATTAAAGCCGAAAGAGTTCCAGGACTGCAGTGCCCCTTGGGAGGATACTAAATAAATTGAGCGTTTGATTCTCTCTTCCTTTATTATCCTTTAAATTGCTTATTATTATTGAAAATATTTATTACCCTATTCACCGCTCCCCCCCTCTAGGGTTCTATATATATGACTCCTTGGGTTTAGTTTATGAAAAAATAAGGGAGGATAACATCTATGTTTTCTATCTATCAAATAATACTAACAATGCAGGCAAGTGACTTATAGCAAATAAAGTCAAAAGCTGGCTATGGCACATGAGACTAGGACATGCAAATATGGACACCATATCAAGACTATTAATAAAGAAATCGGTAAAAGGATTACCTAAAATTTTATTCAAAAGAGACATGGTTCTGATTGCGAAAAAAAATAAAGCAACTAGGTCGTAGTTTAAATCCATAAATGCTGTAAGTACTTTAAGACCCTTGCAATTATTATACATAGATTTATTTGGACCAAGTAGAGTCGCCAGTCTTGATAGAAAAATTCTACGCTTTTGTTATTGTTGATAATTTTCTCTTTACACTTGGATTTCTTTTTATCAAATAAAAGTGATGCACTTTTAAATTTGATTTTTTTCGTAAAAAGGTACAAAACGAAAAAGACTTCATGATTACTCGCATTCAAAGTGATCATGGAGGTGAATTCAAAAATTCTGATTTCAAAAAGTTTTGTGATTTAAATGGTCATTTTATGAGTTTTCATGTCCTAGAACTCCCAAACCAAATGGTGTTGTGGATCAAAAGTATAGAACTTTCAATGATATGGCTAGAGTCATGCTTAACCCGTCAATCTTTCGAAATATTTTGGGACTAAAGCTGTAAGAACAGATTGTCATGTTTAAAATACGATTCTGATTCAACCTATATCAAATAAGACTCCCTATGAATTATGATTTAATCGTATTCCTAATATTTCTTATTCAAAGTTTCTGGCTATCGTTATTTTACTCTGAACACCAAGGATAACTTGGTTAAGTTCGACCCTAAGGCAGATGAAATAATATTTCTTGGATATGCTGCTAAGATTAAAGGATATAAAAGTTTTAATAAAAAGTCCCTGATTATTGAATAATATATAAATATTACTTTTGATGAACTTAAAAATCAATTACCAAGTAATAGTGATGACGAATACTTGGAAAAGACGTCCAGCAAAGCACCTGAAGATACTGACACTGGAATAAGTTATCTAGAGAGCCTGCCAAAGAAGATGAGGTTCATGTCAGACTATCCAGAAACTTTGATCATAGGTGATGTATCAAAGTGAGCAAGTACACATTTATCTACTAAGGATATAGTTGCTAATGTTGCATTTATTTCACAAGTAGAACCTAAGACAGTGCTAGATACTTTTAATGGTGAATTTTGGATTTATGCCATACAATAATAATTAAACCAGTTCGAGAGGAACCAAGTTTGGGAACTTGTTCCCATCCCATTTGGCACTTATAATTGGTACCAAATGGGTATTTCGAAATAAACTAAGTGAGGATAGACAAGTCATTCGTAACAAATCACGTCTAGTTGCCCAGGGTTATAATCAAGAAGAAGGAATTGATTGTGACGAGATCTATGCTCTTGTTGCTAGACTAGAGTCCATTTGCATGCTTTCTGCAAATGTATGCTTTCACTATTTAAACTTTTTGAATGGACGACAATGGTGCATTTTTAAATGGTTTTTATATAAGAAGATGTTTTGTAAAACAACTCCCTGGTTTTGAAGATTTCAAATTTGATGATCATGTTTTCAAACACTGAAAGACACTATATGGACTCAAACAAGCCCATAGAGCTTTGTATGATTGCCTAAGTACCTTTCTACCTGAAAATAATTTTTAAAAGGAAAAGTAAATACTACTTTATTTATTAAATCTCTTGATGACAATATTTAACTAATGCAAATATATGTTGATGACATAATTTTTTATTCAATTAATGAGTTATTACATCAAGAGTTTGCTAAGTATATATCGAGTTAATTCAAGATAAGTATGATGGGAGAGCTCAACTACATTCACGGACTACAAATCAGCCAGAATTCACAAGGGACATTCATCAATCAAGCCAAGTACACGAAAGAATTGTTGAAAAAGTTTGACTTCGACATTGCAAAACCTATCGGCACACCAATGGCAACATCAACAAATCTTGATCTTAATGAAAGTGGTAAACCGTTAATTAGCTTAAGTATCGAGGTATGGTTGGTAGTTTATTATTTTTAACTGCTAGTCGTCTATGTGCAGTTAATCGTATCTTTCGATACCTTAAAGGTACTTCTACTGTCGGCTCAAAAATATATCCTTTGACCTTACTGGTTATTTGGATGTTGATTTTGCTGGATGTAAAGTAGACCATAAAAGTACCAGTGGTATGTGTCATTTCCTAGGAAAAGCCTTAGTCTCTTGGTTTAGAAAGAAGCAAAATTTTATTACATTATCAACAAATGAAGCAGAATGTATCACTACAGAATGACGTCGTGAAAAAAATTCGTGAAAGAAACAAACCTTAGAAGACTACAATTTGTATTTCAAATGCATACCTTTTTTCTATGACAACACTAACACGATCAATTTAACTAATAATCCAGTATGTCACTCATGCACCAAGTACATAGAAATACATCATCATTTTCTGCGTGATCATCAACTACAAGGGGACATATGCTTAAAATTTATTGACACAGAACATCAGTAGCAGACATATTTACAAATCCATTATCAGAAGATTGCTTCAATTTTGTTTATCGCGAGTTAGGCATTCTCGATATTTGTTCTGAAGCATAAATGTCATATGTTATTAGAAATGATATGTATTTAATTCGATCATTATTAAAATTGAGATTATTTTGGGTACAATCCGAAATATCTCTTCTTTCACACAGGCATAAATAGCCTAAAGTGACACGGTGTCAAGTGCCTATGGACTACCTCTAGCTGGGATCCGGCCCCTACAACTGATCCAATGTAGTTAAGATTTTAATTGATTTTAAGTTTTAAATCATCTTATTTTAAACTACATAAACAAATATGCTAGAAAAAAAGGAACCAAACTCGGAATAAACTCTGACCGAGCTTGGGCCGAACTAGGTCCCTTAGTTCCAGAACCAACCCGAGAGCTGGCCCACTCCTTTAAGTTATTGTTTTGGCTTCATTTCAAACCCTCTCCTTCCAGAACCGAACGACCACTCTGTCCCCTTTCTTAAAACCCTAGTTTTTCTAGAAACCCTAACCCTAAATCCTTCAAATCTTACGATTTCTACCCTCCAATCTTGGATCCAAGCATTTTGGAGTTCTGTTCTAATCTATGTTGTTTATCTGAGGTATAATCTCTCATCTCGTCTTAATTTTTCTGTGGAACCAAAATTGTCTTCCAAAAAAAAGATAAGAGTAGATGAAGCCTCTTCATCTAACCTCTCTCAAGATCCTATGCCTAATTAATATTTTAGCCCTTTGGAACCCCAAGAAGGCGAATTTGACGGATCTTTGCTTAAGAACTTAGAAGTTTCTTGTGAATGGTTTAAGGATTTCCAAATGAGAAAAATCTGACAGGGGAATCCAATTAGTTTCACTATTTTCCCGGATCATTTGCCATTTTTTGAAACTCTTAGAATTGTCGATCTAGTTCAAGTGGCACATCCTATTTATTCCAACGTCATTCGCATATTTTATTTTAACTTGAAGCACTCATACGGGTCTATTTATTCACAGGTTTACGGTATTGACATTGAGTTCGAAGATGACGACCTGAGCGAGATTCTCCATATTCTAATGTCTAGAGATGCTCTGGTTAACATCACCAAAATCAACTTCGGTAACACAATGGCCCTTGAATCATTCAAGGATGCGATGTATGATTCATACCCTCGACCTACTAGCAGACTGATGGCCAAATATATAAAACAACATTTCTAAGAGATGTATTGTTTGGTATTTTCTGCTATCTTACCCAAGACAAGATCTACCAATGATATTGCGTACTTAGATATGTCGTCTCTCTATCATAATCATTTTGGCATCCCTTTTACTCTACTTAAGACTATGACTGAGGCTATGGTAAGGTGTTGCAAGAAAGGGCTGAACCTAGTGTATGCAATGTATCTTCCGTATTATCTTCCATAAATTTTTGATTCCCCTTGACTCATGTCCATTTTACGACACTCCTTCTTATCTCCTCAAGTCTCATAGGACTGTTTCATAGATTCTCGATTTTGATTAGGTCTCTTTTGACGAGGTTCCAGCTGAGGATGTTCCAACTGATGTGCAAGCACCTCCTGCTGTTCCTTTTTCTACTGTTGTGGCTCCTGTTACACTTGATGAGATTCGAGCTATGATGCATGACCATTTTTTTCTTGAGGAGGAGCTATGATTTAATTAAATATATTATTTTGGACATTTCATTTTTTAATTTATTTTATCCTATTTATATTATATAAAAGGGTTATAGTCATGATTGAGTTTGAATATGCAAGACGACTAGAAATATGACATGCCTAGTGTAGTCTAGTGCTTTAACTAGCATACTAGCCATGTTAGGAATACCATGGTCATATTTTAGTCTCTTGCATGTTAACCATTCAAGTTGTGACACAAGTCATATTTTTATTTAATTAATTAGTTTATAAAGCCATTATAACATTTTAGGAGACCCGGTTGCACCAAACCTTCCCGAACTTCTTCCAATCCAAACCCAAACCTATGTAGGCATGTTGGCTATTAAAATACATTAATAAATATATATATTTTATATTATTCAGATTTTGGATTGTATTTATATATATAGATTTAATTAGTTCTATATTAGGAAAGACCTATTTAAATCCTCAATCAAATCAATTAGCCAACTCACCAAACAACCAAACCATATCAAATGGACCCCCACTATGAAGTGGTCGGCCAAGAAACCCTCCCCCCTGGCCGAACATATATATATATATATATATATATATATATATTAAAATATATATATATATATATATATATATATATATATATATATATATATATATATATTTTTAATATATATATATATATATATATATATATATATATATATATATATATATATATATATATATATATATATATATATATATGGGAGCGGATCAAAAGTCCCCCTTAGAAAACCCCATAAAACCCCCCCTCACTCTAATCCGTAATATTAATGTTAATATTAATGTTAATATTAATATTAATGTTGATATTAATGTTAATATTAATGTTAGTGTTAATATTAATATTTTTATTTTTATTTTATATTAATGTTAATATTAATATTAATGTTAATGTTAATGTTAATATTAATTTTAATGTTAAATTTAATATTAATTTTAGTATTTAATGTTAATATTAACATTAATATTAACATTAAACTTAATATTAACATTAATATTAACATTAAATTACGAATAAGAGAGAGGGGTTTTTAGGGTATATATATATATATATATATATATATATATATATATATATATATATATATATATATATATATATATATATATATATATATATAAACTTGTACCCAAACCCTAACCCTAACTTAATTTCTCTCTTCCTTCTCCTCTCCATAGACGACCACACCCCCTTCTTCCCTCCATAGAGACAACACCCACAACCCCATAACCTCTAATATCATCCCCTCCATTGTACATCTCTCCATCCTCCACAAAAAAACTCATCTCCTCCACTATACATCCATCCAACCACTCAAACAAACCCTAAAAACCACATCTTCCTTCTCGAACCATCTAGGGCCATTGCCAACCCCTTCAAACTCATCAAGAAAGTATTAGCAAGCAAGGATAGCAAGAAATGTGGGAGCTTTTAGCAAGGAGGAGTCTCCACAACCCATCTAGCGAGGACTTTCGGTAAGAAATCCTACTTTTTCCATCTCAAACCCATGCTATAATTCTGTAGAAATTATGTTAATAAATCAGTAAAAATGATATTTTGATGCTTTTTGTTATTTATTTTCATCTATAAAAGTTTCATGATTAATGGTTGTGATATTCATGTTACGGTAGGATCGATTTTAGCCCCGTTGTGAAGGATCTATAAGATATTGATGGATATTTTCGAAACTGAATTTTACATGTGTTAATATATCGAAAATATAAGTTTTAAGTATTTTTCCACGATTTTATCAACTCAAATATTGCCGAGAAAAATAGGGGTCAAAAGTAGCTTTTTCGGGCAATCTACCGACCTAGAATGTCCCAAAATAGTAGCATATTTTAATCCTTGTATTCATGATTATATTTCTGTAAAATAATGAATTTTAATTCTGTTCAAAATATATTTTTGTGTATTTTAGCCATATCGGATAAATTGCGATGTCTCGGATAAGTTTCGGGTAGACTAGCTGACATAGAAGTCAACTAGCCATATATTTTATTAGAATTTTTAATTCTAGAATTTCAGAGTTAATTCTGTATAAAATATTTTAAATATTATTTTTCATGAATTTTAGATGATTTTTAGGTGTGTTATTGAAGTAGGGGCATAACCGACTAATTGGAAGTCGAAAATCCTAACACTGTGTTCTGATGTCTCGTGGAACATGTGTGTGTTTGTATGAATCTAAATAATTCCACGAGAGATATGAATATAGTAATGTGGTTTAAAACATTAATTTAGCTAATTAAGTCGTATCTTAAGTTTCAAGAGTAAATTACTTAAACTAGTTAAATAACTATTTAGGAGCGTTTGATTCCGGAGGCGTGGACATGGGATCGACACTTCATCTTCACACTACAGAATCAGGCAAGTGCACCTTGCTATTGTTCAATTTCTGTTCCATATTGTCCTTTTTTTTCCTATTATTTTATTTATTGTATTGGACTTATGAGATATATTAATACGGGCTTTCGGATTACATTTGGGTGCCATTCAACTGATGAGTTGTCTAGCATTGATATATAGAGCCTGCCTAAGATTTATGGATTTATTTCCATAAATACCTGTAGGATACGACACGTGCTTGACACATTTATTATCCGGATACTTGAGCCTGATAACTTGAGCTACCAGATTTCCTGATACCGGTAGGTTAAGATTGGTTGTGTCATTTTATCTTTCTTCTAGATGTGTTATTGGATTGTCGTCTAGACAGAGGTTAGAGCGGTAAGTTGTGGTTGCAACTTATTGATTCTTGAGTGTTGAGGATAATTACTACTTGCGCGGATCATGCTGTGCACATACACTTATATATATGTATCTATATTTATTTTTAGAGAATACCTATTTCCTGTGATCCATGTTTCTCTCTTAGTTACCGTTGAGACTCCAGTACTAGAGCTACAGCTATATGTACGCCAGATCCGGATGTCTTTTACTTTGGAGATGTCTGTGCTTGCGAACGTTGTCCTCAAAGCGTCATGTCAGTTTGGTTTAGATATCCCGATATTTCATTTACTTACTATACTTTAGCTTGTATATTATGTGCCTTGCTAGTCCCATGAGGACCTGGTTATTCCCCAGATTTAGCTGACAAAATCTTTCCTGAGGAGTATGGGCCGAGAGTCTATTCTTCTGTTGCACCAGTTGTGGACAACGAGGTTGATCCAGAGTAGTTCTTCGTGGACATCTATTTCTATTTTACTTTATTTTCATGTCAGAGCTGAGACTTGTAGTGGATATTTTTATATTTCATCTGAGACTTGTAGTGATCATTTATTTGGCTGAGACTTGTATCCATGGGTTTTCATGTGACTTTTATATTACTATTTGACAATATTCTAGTTCCTTAATTTTAGCATGATATGCTTTCTTATTATATGATTCTTTGTTCTATGGATGAGTATAGTTTTGTGCCTGCCATGTGATCATTTTATAGCTTAAGATACTTTCCATTAGTCCATTAAATTGGATATACCTAAGGAATGTGTCTGCTGGCATGTTACGTGTTCTAGTCCGTATGGATTTTGGGACTGGGTGTGACATATTTTTGTGGTGGCCCATGCAGGTCAACGAATAAATTGTTTGGTTACATGACTGTACCAAGCAAGCCTGCATATAGGATTAGAATCTAGGATCTTATCCACGTACTTGATTTCCTTCCTTGATTCCATTTTCGAACTCTCGTTTGACTGCTTTGAACTGCATCTTGCTTGATTCCTTTTTCTACCATGAATCTTAATTCTCAATAGAGGTTAGGAAGATGAATTGTAGGCTCCATTGATTCAATTACACTACTAGTAAACTTTTGTAAGTTGGGTAGAATGCATCACGACCTAACATTCCCTTTGACCTTATGTCCTATTAAAGAGGATATTAAGAGGATTGCCTATACTACAGAGTTTTAGAGGTCTATACCCTATTTGATCGCCAAAGTGTTAGACAAGAAGATAGTATAACAACTGTATATGTACAAACACCGGACTGGACTTAGATCCTTAAGGAACTTGAACTATTTTCTTTGATCATTATCGCGAGTACTTATATTTTTGGACTATCCTAACTAAACGCCGCTATTATAGCCTAGTTTTGCAAGCTTTCTCTTTTATTGAGCTTGTTCAGGCCATATGTGTTATTGTGGACACCCACTAATACGTTGTCTTATCAGAACCGGTATATTATGGTCTGATCAACCATAATGCACTTAGTTCGCTCTTTATATGTTGTTGTACATGGATTGAGATATAGTTGACAAATATACTTGCCCTCTAGGATCTCATTTGCGGCTGCCTTGACAACTCTCTTTGAAATATTCAATCGCCATGAACCCCTTATTTGTATACAACCACATCTCACTTGAACTCTTTATTTATTCTTGATAAAAAGACACAGAGTATCCCCTTAGTTACCTTATCACCTATGTCTAAGATAGTTATATATACACAAGCGTATCTAGTCATCGACCAAGCCATGCAACTATATCTTCGTCTTGAGTTACTCATCCTTTCCACCGAACCCTAGAACTATTATCATGACCTTCTAAACACTTGGAACTTGAGGATGACTAGAATCGTTTCCTTGGTTGAACCCCACCTAGGAGGCTGTCTTTTCTCTAGGAACCACGTCTTATTAATCTCTACTTATTCTCATTTTGTTTTACTTAGCCATTAACCTTTTATTTTATCCGTTAATTAGCGACCCTCATTCATTACTCAAAGCATACCACGATCATTAAATATAATTGTATTTTTCCTTCCAATTGAATTGCTTCACTCATTGAAGATTTTTTATTAAAACCCCTTCGTGATTCATGCAACCCTAGTTTCTTATATGTTTCCCTTGTGTGAAGCTAAAAATTGGATCATGACACCATTCAGTTATATAGGCTAGATTAGAAAACTCCATAGAGGAGATTGAATTCACAATAGAGTTTGTCCCAGGAGCGGAGCCGATTTCTTCTCATGTTTACCAGTTAGCACCGAAAGAAGTACAAGAGTTGAAGGCCCAGATAGATGAATTGCTGGACAAAGGCTTTATTCGACCTAATGCTTTTCCATAGGGAGGCCCGTCTTATTTGTGTCGAAGAAGGACGGATCTGTGCGCCTGTGCATCGACTATAGGAAATTGAATGAGGTAATGGTGAATAAATATCCATTACCGCGTATCGAAGACCTGTTTGATCAACTTAGTGGTGTACGAGTTTTTTCCAAGATCGACCTCCGGTCCGGATACCATCAGATCAGGGTACGGAAGGAAGACATTTAGAAGACAGCTTTCCGGACGAGGTATGGACACTATGAATTTTTGGTGATGCATTTGGTCGAACCAACACGCCAGCAATATTCATGAATTTGATGAATAAAGCGTTCCACCAGTATCTAGACAAATTTGTAGTGATATTCATTGATGATATATTGGTATACTCTAAGAGTCAGGAGGAGCTTGTAGTGCATCTTCAAGTTTTGTTGGGAGTATTGAAAGAGGAGAAGTTGTATGCCAAGCTCAGTAAGTGTGACTTTTGCTTAGACAATGTCTCATTTCTGGGCCATATCATTTCTGGTGAAGGACTTTTAGTTGATCCGGAGAAGATAGAGGCCGTTACGATATGCCCAGTGCCTACGTCAATTTCAGAGGTAAGGAGTTTTCTCGACCTTGCCAGATACTATCAGAAGTTCGTAGAGAATTTCTCGAGGATTGCTGCGGCCATGACACGGTTGACGCATAAGGAGCAAGAGTTCATCTGGATGACAGAGTGTCAGACGACTTTTGATGAGTTGAAGAAGCGTTTGACGACATCACCGATCTTAACTCTTCCTTCAGGTTCAGGAGGATATATGGTATATAGAGACACATCCGGCAGTGAATTAGGATGTGTCTTTGTCACTACCACATTTTAGCGTGAGGGTATTTTGGTCATTTTAAGAATTTTGGATTTATTTTGAATTATTGGAGTGATGGTTGTTATTTTTGACCTTTGCTAGTTGAGACTTTGGAGACTAACCTTGTGGTTGACTCTAGCTAAGGTGACTTGATTAGCATGGTGGGACCCTAGTCTAACTTAAGTCAACCCAAGTTAAGTCATTTTGAATCAAGTTTCATATAAGAGAATAAATGATTAGGTTCATGGACTTTTAACTTAAGGAGTGATTTCCTTTATCATTGAAACTTGGCCCAAGCCCATTAGTCATGACCCTAACCCTAATTTTATCCCCACTTGGCCAGCTACATAGGGATCCTCCTATTTAATCTCTCTTCTTGCCTTTTTTTTGCATCAAAGCAACTTTTGGAAAGATAGAGGTATTGTTATTCTTCCCCAATTCATAACTCCTTTATTTTAATTCCTTTTTGACTCTAGTTTCTTGTATTAGAACCTAATTCCACTCTATTTTTTGTTCATGGAGATAAATCATAGCTTTTGAACAATTTGGGGCTTTTGTATTGCAAGTGGGATCCTTCATTTTTGGGGCTTTTTCTTGAGTTTGACACTCAATAGGTAAACTATTCAAACCATTTCATTTTCTTGATTTCTTTGCATGGTCATAGATCTAGGAGTCATCTAGCTGTAGGTGAGATTTGGTAGGATTTTGTGTTGTTTTTGTGTCCGTATCGGACATGTATCAGTTTGTATGTGTACGTGTTTGATGAAATGCCAATGTGGGATTTTCCTTGTTATTTTTGAAATATTTTTGAAGAAAGTTGTGATCTGTATGTGCACTTTGATTTCCTGCATGACTAAGCCACTTTTCGAGTCGTGTTCGTGTCCAAAATGGACACGAACACGTTGCACGACACCCCGGTCGAGTGCCCTACTCCTCGGGGTGGATTTCTCTGTGTCCGTACCACTTGGACACGTGCCATTCGACACACATCAAGGGGACATGAATGACACATCATTCTCCAAGTGTCGTGTCAAATGGTGGCGTATCGGACACGTATTTTATCATGCACAGGTTCGACACAGTGGCTGTGCACGTGTGAAAACCCGACTGATACGCGTGTCATATCGTATGTACACGTGGCCGTTGTGTCTCGTGTTGTTTCGCGTATGTAGGCCTACACGTGGTCTACACGTGGATACGAGCACAAGACGTATCGTGCCTCGTGTCGTGTCCATGAGAGCGTAGACTCGCAGTACGATGCAGTGTGCCTGTGTGCGTATTTCATGTGTTTTGTTGGATTCGACACGTCGTGTCCCACTTCATGGACACGACACTCACTGTGAAGCATGCCTACCCATGCACGAATCTATATTAACCATCAATTTGATGTTTGTTGCAAATTTGAATTTGAATTTATGGTTCCCCATTTTTTTCTGATACCAAGTTCAGCAAACTAATTTCTGAGAATTTAATTATGTTTAAAACTGGTTTTAGATGATTAAATTACCATGTTAGATTATATGTATCATATCTGAGTTTAAGTTACATATTAGGATCCAAGTTAGCATTGGATTCATTTGGTTTTCAAAATGTTATGGGCTGTCAACCTGGAAACTGATTTCGTGTATAATGATCTCTCATATATCACACAATCATACATTTGGATAAAACCAGAGAGCCTATGCCTATCTACTGCTATAACTGTTTCCTCATATAGCACACACACATGTACTCAAACTGAGGACCTATAACTGAGAACTGATATCTAAATACACACACTCAACCGCTCACTAAAAAACTATTTCATGTTACACTGAAAACCGATACATTGAATACTGATATTACACACACACACAATGCACACATTGAGACACTCACTCAAATATTGACACACACATACACATAGGTACACACAAAATATGGAAACACACACCATATAGCTACTGCTACCTAAATACACACACACACTGTTGTACACACACACATCACATGACACACACACATGTCACTCTCTCTCTCTCTCTCTATATATATATATATATATATATATATTTTATATATATATATATATATATATATATATATATATGTATATATATGTATATATATAATATCTATAACCTTGCTAGATAATAATATGTAACATATATATGTATATTGCCTATATGAATTTTAGTATATATGAATGTGGTATATATATATATGAGTGCATGCCAATGTAGATTGGTACATTGGCATATAGCGTATATGGTTTCCTATATGTAAGCCTATGTGTATATGGGTATGTATACACATGAGATTGTGTGTTGATAGCTTGTATAGCAATGTGATGGTATGTAAATGCTAGGTAGACATGGTTAGGCTTAGTGAGACTTGTCTGGGTTATGATTTGACCTAGTTGACCTAGTTTGACTAGTGTAGTTGAATAGAATTGACCAAAGGTTGACTTTAGCCTAGATTGATCCAAATATCATGTAGAATGCATTATAGTGAT
This sequence comes from Iris pallida, assembly GCA_029216955.1. Taxonomy (NCBI): domain Eukaryota; kingdom Viridiplantae; phylum Streptophyta; class Magnoliopsida; order Asparagales; family Iridaceae; genus Iris; species Iris pallida. The sequence continues at coordinate 23,915 of JANAVB010024759.1, forward strand.
CTATTTTACCATTTGGATATGTTGTGACTTGTGCTGTTCTAAATAGGAGCCAGACACCTCTCCTCAGACAATATAATACTTCAGATACTCAGGATATCAGGCGAGTACATTCTCTGACCATTTCATACTTGCTAGGACTAGATTCTTGCTCTAGATTACTTTACTTGATGCTGTCACGATGGAAACACGAATTAGTACTATATGGATCTTTTCATACGATGCTATCCCCCTCGGGAGCATCAGATACATCATGTCATGTGTATTTCAATTTTATCATGTATTCCTGTGCTTTCACTATTCATATGCTCTCGTGATTCATGTACTCTCATGTTCACGGAGCCCCTATGTTTATATTCATGTGCACCCATTTATGGGCCCCCAGGTAAAATCATGTACAATAACATAACTTGAACGGATCCTTGTGTATTGATTGGGGATGGGGGTAGAAGTAGTCATGTGAATATTTCCAAAGTATAGCCATGTAACGTCTCATATTTATTATCAAGCCGTTTACATGTCTATCTTGTACTCTAAATCACTAGTTCCTGTAGCTCTTTACTTATAGTAGATATTTTCATTACAATCTTCTCTTATTTCATGTCCCTTCTTTCAGCGTTTTATGTATTTTACTCTATTGCCTGTTTTATATTCCTGTCATGATATGAACTGTGTGAGATGTACTGTGCTCGCTTCTGTCCTGACTGGACCTGTTAAAAATATTACAGAGGATGATGATGAGGCATGTTGCACCACTTACTACGGGACAACACTAGAGGACACCTGTGATTTGGACTTCCAGCAGGATCCATTACCTGCTGACGACACTCCCTTAGTTTAGTTCTTATTTCAGTTGTATCTCATTTGGACATTGTACTAGAGATTGTGGATTTGTGGATCTTGTTAGATGTTTATCTTAGACACTTTGGATTATCTCTCCTATCATATCTCATCTGTGATTCTGTGGATATTCTTATCTAACTTATCGTACATCTTCCTTAGCTGTGATTGAGTTTGTACTTTATATTATTCATCGATTTGGAGAGTATAACTGTACAGGTACCTTATAATTGTTAGATGTATGTGACCTAGGACAGTGTTCTACTGCCGACACTGCGGTGTATGATGGACGTATCCACTTCTCGTACCCTTACACTGGGTGCGAGTCATGACAGTCCTGATGCATCATGGTAAGGTAGTTGCTTATGTATTAAGATAGTTGAGGGCTCACGAGAAAAATTATCCGACGTATGATCTAGAGTTGGCTGTAGTCATATTTTTACTAAAGCTTTGGAGGCACTATCTATATAGTGAGAGAGTGGAGATATTCACCGACTACAAGAGTTTGAAGTACGTCTTTACTCAAAAAAAGTTGAATATGAGGCAAAGATGTTAGTTGGAGCTGATGAAGGACTTCGACAATGAGCTACAGTATCATCCTGGAAAGGCGAATGTAGTTACAAATGCCTTGGACAGGACGCCCGTAGCTTACTTTTTGATGACACAACGTCATTTGCTTGGGATCTTCAGGAGTTTGAGTTGAAGTCATATTGCTTAGATCAGAAGGTGTTCTAGCACAATTGGAAGTTCGATCTTCATTAGTTGAGAGGATTAAGCAGCTTTGCCTATGGATGCGAGATTCAGAAGACTCCTTGAGAAGACTAAAGCAGAAGTGCAGACAGGGTTGTGGATTCACGAGGATGGAACATTGAGGTACGGAGAGCGCTTATATGTTCCCTATGGAGAGCTTCGACAGGAATTGATGGAAGAAGCGTGTAGTTCTATCTACTCTATCCATCCCGGGGGTACGAATATGTACCAAAATTTGAGGCATCATTTATGGTCACACGAATAAAAAGAGATTACACAATTTATAGCTAGATGCTTGGTCTGTCAGGTCAAAGTCGAGCATTAGAGATCAGCTGGACTTTTACAGCCACTTTCTATTCCTGAGTGGAAGTGGAAACATATCACGATAGACTTCTTTGCTAGATTTTCGAGGAGCCCTAGCGGGAAGGACGCAGTCTGGATGATTGTAGATCGATTGACCAAGTCAGCACATTTTTTGCCATTTCGAGTAGGATAGTCTACCGAGCTATTGGCAGACATGTACATGAAGCAGATTGAAGTTGCATGGTGTACCTATCAATATTGTGTCTGATCGTGATTCTCGATTTACATCACATTTTTGGAGGAGTATCAGGAGAGTCTGGAAACTCGATTGAAGTTCAGTACTGCGTACTACCCTCATACTGAAGGACAATTAGAGCGCACGATTCAGGCGCTCGAGGACATGTTGAGAGCTTGTATGCTAGATTTCAGAGGATCTTGGGAGGATCACTTGCACTTGGTGGAATTTTCTTACAATAATAGCTACCAAGCAAGTATCCAGATGGCACCTTTTGAGGCATTATGGAAGGAAGTACAGATCGCCTGTTTGTTGGAGTGATGTGGGAGAGTGTCAGATTCTTAGACTTGAGCTAGTGATACAGACCGTAGAGAAGGTGAAGAGATTCATAAACCTCTTCAGGCAGCTTAAGACAGACAGAACATTGGACATATACACATCGTCGACCTTTGGAGTTCAAGGAAGGTGACCATGTATTCTTGCGGATATCACCGACTCGAGGTACCATCCAGTTTGGCAACAAGGGAAAACTAAGCCCCAGGTACATCGGTCCATTCGATATTCTTGAGAGAGTAGGAGAAGTGGCCTATCGTCTTGTATTATCTCCATCACTAGAGGGTGTGCATGACATGTTCCATGTGTCACAGTTGAGGAAGTACATGCCAGACTCTAGTCACGTGCTTGATCATTCTGAGATTACTGTGGGGCCGACTATATCATGCGAGGAACATCTAGTTGGGATTCTTGACTATAGCGAGAAGACCTTACGAGGTCTGACCATTAGACTTGTTCGAGTTGGTTAGAAGCATTATTCACCGTGCGAGTCTACATGGGAGCGTGAGGATTCCATGCGAGAGCGTTTCCCCTAATTTTTGAGAATCAAGGTACTGTAATTTATTGTGCCTTCTTAGTGGTTTCAATTTTCCAAATTGTATTATTTTAATTTCGTTGACAAAATTCTTTTAAGACGGGAATGATGTAAAATCCCTCAAAATTAAAATAATATTTGATTTAATTAAATATATTATTTTGGATTTTTCATTTTTTCTAATTTATTTTATCCTATTTATACTATATAAAAGGGTTATATTCATGATTGAGTTTGAATGTGCAAGACGACTAGCAAGTACATGCCTAGTGTCGTCGGGTGCTTTAACTAGCATACTAGCAATGTTAGGAATATCATGGTCATATTTTAGTCTCTTGCATGTTAACAATTCAAATTGTGGCACAAGTCATATTTTTATTTAATTAATTAGTTTATAAAGCCTTTATAACATTTTAGGAGACCCGGTTGCACCAAACCATCCCGACCTTCTTCCAATCCAAACCCAAACCTTTGTAAGCATGTTGGGCGTTAAAATACATTATAATATATATATTTTTATTTATTCAGATTTTGGATTGTATTTATATATATAGATTTAATTAGTTCTATATTAGGAAACCAATTTAAATCCTTAATCAAATCAATTAGC
>JANAVB010024760.1:0-67593 GCA_029216955.1 Iris pallida
TCTGATGCGCCACAGAAGGCCTCTGTCTTTGACAGACTCACTCACTGAGTACTATACGACCCAGCGGGCTGGTACGAAGAAGTCCATGGCAGCACAGGCCATGCGCCTCGAACGTGCTATGCCAGCAGTGAACCAGAGGCATGCGCTCACAATCTTGCGCGCTGCCAATGGTAAAATGTACAAGGTTGACTCGTGTGCTACTGCGCCATGAACGGGCCAACCTTCAAAGTCCTTGTCATACTTGGGCGCATCTGCTGTGTTCGCAACCAAGTCGTGCAAGGCAAACTCAGTGGTCTTCAACCCTCGTACCAATATTGGTTGTGCGTCTGAGGTACTTCAAATGTTGCTCCCCCACTATTGATCTGGGTGCATCTTTTGTGTTGGATCAGGGGGTGCAGCATTCACCTGACCACCCTGGCGCTTGGCCTTGCTATGCGCCTGATGGGGGTTTAAACATGGCACTTTTCTCCAACGATCTGCGTAACGTGATCACTCATCAACGCCGATCAGGAGAGTCAACTGACAAGCACAATGTGCCCTCACAGGGCACACCTGTGATGTAGTCACCATCAACTGTTGTTGCAAAAGAGCAGTCCCACCAAGGCAGTCGGTGTTCCAGCTGCTGCAATCATCAACACCCCTCCAACGTCGCCTCAGAAAAAAGGTGTTAACTGAAGAGGAGCCAGAACTAAAGGTTGCTTCTTGCAACGTAGTCTCCAACTCCCCATCAATTTGAAAGGCGACTGGCAACTCCTCGACCTCGTCCTCAATCCAAGAGCCAGCCGAGGAAAACCAAAACGACTGTCCCGTCCTCAGGAGTGTTTGAGGGCACTCGGGGGAGAAAGAAGATCTCAGAGGAAAGCTGGGGGTAGTCAAGCCCTTGATATCCTCCAGGACATAGCTGGGGGTGGTCAAGCCCTTGCGGATCTTCATCCCGAAGATGAAGTCTGCCCCCCGAACACGGTTGGGGGGTAGTCAAGCCCCTGTGGATCTTCAGCCCGAAGACGAAGACATCCTCCAGAACATAACTGGGGTGGCCAAGACGAAACTCCAGGAGAAGTTCCCTTTCGATAAGAGAGCGAGGCTGAAAGCGAAGTCTCAAACGATCCATCCACCTCCAGTCACGTCATGACGGTGTACATGACGGGAGGTGGTGATACGGAGTCAGATGTTCCACCAGCAGATCACATTCAGTGCATGGATACCTTGGAGGGAGGACTCAAAACCCTCTCTGCCTCCATGCAGACACTGACTCAATCAGTGTTTAAGATACGGTCAGCTTTGGCCAGAGCACCTTCTATCGGTCCTGACCCAGGGGCCAATGGAGAATCAAGTGTACCCTTCAATGGGTATCCGTGGATACAGATCGCCACGAGACAACTCGGACGTCGGAGCCGTAAAATGCTCAACTCAAGGCTGTACCACCATCTCCGACTCCCAGCTCCATAGAAGACGTGGTGGAGATGATCAGGGACTTACGTAAGCGCTTCGAGTCCAAGAACAGACAGGAGGAGTGCCAGAAGATGGGGATCCCATAACCATACCCCCTCGAATCGAACAAGGTGGTTTATCCTCCCAAGTATAAACCGCAAACATTGACACCATACGACGGGAAGGACTCTCCACGTCGTTATCTGACGTACTTCTAGTCTCAAAAGGGACATCTTCCAAAGGAAGACATGCCACTCACCAACCTGTTTGTCAGGGCACTGAAAGGAGTGGCTTACGACTGGTACTGCAGTCTTCTGGACAACTCTATATCTTCCTTCCACGATATGATACGTCTCTTCCTCGATCGTTTCTACAACGGAGGGAAAGATATGACAATGGCGTCCCTGATAGAGGTGCATCAGAAGAAGAAGGAGACGGTTCGAGCATTCATCGAACGTTTCCGATAAGCCTGCTTCAAACTGCCCCCGAGTATGCCAGAACATGCACTCCTCTCCTCCTGCAGCATGAACATGCTTCTTGTGATCAAGCTTTGGCTCAACTCCACTCCTCCTCCCGATTGGAGCTCGTTGATTATTGAGGCTGAAGCAGCTGAAAAGAAGGCATCCAATGCTCGCCTTCTGGGAGTCAATTTCCCTGCTTTTGAAGACAAAGGAAAATGGCCTGCTGCCAACAACCCTGGACGTGAGACGAAGGGGAAGCAGACGCTGACTGTCAATGCCTCCAAAGGTGTACAAGCACCTTCTCAAAAGCCTCCACTTGCACCGAGGCCAAAGGAGGTCTACTCTTTCAACGACGAAGACACCTTGCAACTCATTGAGATGTTGAAGCAAGGTGACAAGATCAAATTGCCGGACCCGAAGCTTCCCGACGAGGTTGAGAGAGTGGATAATCCGAGGTACTGTCACTACTACCAGTTTATCGAACACCCAACTCAGGACTGCTACGTCCTCAAGAACTACATCAGCACATGATCAATGCGAATGTCATCTCCGTCGACTATGAGGAGAAGACAGTCTCGGCCAACTTGGTATCGCTCCAATTTGGCACCTTACTGCCGACCATAACACAAGATGGCGTCGTCCCCATCCCAAAGGCGATAATGGAGGTGGTCAACCTGCCACCTACTCGTGACAACGTGAGTGGACTTATCCCACCCACCATATCTCGGGGAAAGATCTTATGGGTTCACCCCGATCTCGTCTCCAAGGTTACTCAACCGGGGGTACGCTCTACCTCCAAGGCTAAGGGCAAGAAGATCAAGTCTTACCGTATGTTCTCTTCCTCCGCGGAGGAGGCTCTTCCTGTACAAACCCGTTCGCAGCTGAGTGCCCAGCCCGATGAAGCTGCCATCGAGGTGGTGCCTCCCTGCACTGCCCTTGCTGCCGAAGAAGGAGGTCCATCCAAACCTCCAGCAGCCAATAAACAGAAGCACGTAGAGGCCCGTTTCGATAAGACTTTACGAAAGGAAAATGCTTAGGGACTAGCCACGCCCCACAACTTTGACATACTAACACAACTTGCCGGTACTCCTGCCCGGTTGTCACTGTTCGAGCTCTTTTGTCTTTCCAAAGACACCCGTGAAGCTCTCTGTGAAGCTTTGAAGGATGCTGAGTCCTTCATCAGTCAGGTCAAGCAGCCTGAGGATCTTCTGACCATATGTGCACACTGTCATTGTGCGGATGAAGTCATCCCCAACATAACCTTCACCCAATAAGACATGCTGCTCAAGCACAATCGGCACAATAGGCCACTGTACTACATAGGGTATGTTGGTTCCGTCAAGGTGAAGCAGATTCAGATTGATCCAGGGTCTTCGCTCAGCATCATCCCTAGGACTCTGCTGTCAACACTGGGGAATCCGATGTACCGTCTGGCGCCTTTCAACACGACGATCAGCGGTTTTAGTGCTAGCAAAAGTGAACCGTTGGGCAAAATATGGTTGAAGTGTCATATCGGTAACGTCCGAACCGAGGTGACTTGCTATGTCGTGGACGCTGACGTCAACTATAATCTCCTGCTGGGTCGCCCGTGGCTGCATGAATATATGGTGGTGCCATTTACACTCCACCAATGTATGAAGTACGTGTCCACCAACGACATCATCCCGACTGAGTTCATGGACATTGACCCTTTCAAGGGGGTCGAAGCCTACTTCACCGATGCTAGCTTATACAAGTCGTTCGATGAAGAAAAAGCCAACGATGCTGATTATGGAGCAGAAACAGCAGCAGAGCCGGACATGGAGCCATAGATGATTCCTGACGCTCCTTTGAAAATTCGATCAAAGGAAAACCGCCTCAGATGCTGCCTCCCATGACCATCAAGCTACCTGGAAAGGCACCAACTTCTCTAGACAGAGCACCTACTGAAGCTCCTTTGAAGATACAGCTCAAGGGAAAACCTCCTCAGATGTCGGCTCCCCTTATGATAAAACTACAAGGGAAGGAACCTGTCATCGAGGGCGCAGTCGAGGCACCCCTGAAGGTGTATCTTAAAGGCAAACCTCCGCAATCATCCAAGCTGCAAGAGAAGGCCCATACAGCCCTATCGGATCCCAAGGACAAATCTGCAATGGACTCTCCCGAACCAGCCCCAGTGGTCATGGATAAAGAGTTAGGGGAGTACATCTCTGCTGATATAGATGCACCTTCTCTTGATAATGTAATTCCGCGAGATAAAATCTCATGTTTTATTAATAATAGAGTATCTTTCAATTATTCTAGTCTTCTACATTAGAATGCCATATATATACTATATAATGCTCTACGGTCGTTACAAACACAAATAACGACCGTCGATCATGTAAATCGAGTAGTCCCGTCCCAAGAAGTCTATTTTATAGTCCCACCGCGAAATCGGGATGAAGAACCTATCATCTTCGGGAAAGTCGAGCGTCATCAAGAACTCCCGCCACTCGAGCCAGAACCAGATACCGGCATAATACAAGTCTATCGGTACACGGACAAGGCAAAGTACCTCATCCAAAAGATGGGTTACGACCTGAAAAACAACAAAGGCCTGAACTACGACAAGGGTCGACGTCTTCCCCTTCGGCTCCCAACACCTACAGGAAAGCCGCAGGACTACTATCATCGTACTCGACGAGGGGTGGGCTATGTCACGCCGCCGGCAACTCCAGAAAGTTCAGAAGCAGAAGAAGTGGAACACTCTCATTTGTCCGAAGCATCAACTTGGGATTCCGATACCAGTATCGGCTCAGTACTCAGGAAGGTGCTATCAGTCAACATGGCATCTGCACAATTTCAAGAGGATGAAGGCGATGACCAAATGCCAGAATTCTTTGAGGAAGAACCCTGGGCTCAACGCCTAGGAGCACAGTGGGAGTCTCGTTTTGAATTACGCGAACCCCCTAACGAAGACGAGGTCGAACAAGTTGACCTTGGGGACGGATCTTCTTCCAAACCTATCTTCTTAGCAAGAGTTTAAAGGGAGAAGACCGGGAGTCTTTGGTCCAATTGGCCAAAGAATATATTGACGTCTTCTCATGGAGCTACGAAGATATGCCAGGACTTGATCCCCAGATCGCAATACACAGACTTAACATCTTGCCTGATGCTAAGCTTGTAAAGCAACAACAACGATGTTTTTGTCCTGACATCATAAACGCTACCGGTCAGGAGGTGGACAAACTCCTGAGCAGCGGGTTCATCCATGAAGAACAACATCCGGATTGGGTGGCCAATGTCGTCCCTGTCACCAAGAAGAATGGGAAGATATGAGTCTGCATTGACTTCAGGTATCTCAATACTGCTTGTCCGAAGGACGAATTCTTGCTTCCAATCATTGACGTGATGATCGACAATACATGTGGCTTCGAACACATGTCTTTCATGGACGGGTATTCGAGCTACAATCAGATCAAAATGTTTCCCGATGATGCAAAACACACATCGTTCAGGGCTCCGAAGGGTGTTTTCTGCTATACAGTGATGCCCTTTGGCTTGAAGAACGCTGGTGCTACATACCAACGAGCTATGAGTACCATCTTCCGTCAACATCTTCGTAAGACAGTTGAATGCTATATTGATGATATCGCAGTCAAGAGCCTTCTCAAAAGTGATCACCTACAAGACCTAAAGACAGTCTTCGATCTCATGCGAGCACATCAACTCAAGATGAAACCCGCTAAATCCTTCCTTGGGATTTCTAGCAGAAAGTTCTTGGGCTTTATTATCATGGTGAGAGGCATTCATGTCGATCCCGAGAAAACCAAAGTCATCTTTGACATGGACCCTCCGAAGAACCTCTGAGAACTTCGTGGCCTGCAGGGGCGTCTGGCATACATCCGAAGGTTTATAGCAAACCTTTCCGGAAAATGCCAACCCTTCACCCAGCTCCTGAAGAAGAGAGTCTCCTACGTCTGGACAGAAGAGTGCCAGAAAGATTTTGATGATATTAAAACTTACCTAACGAGCCCGTCGGTCCTGGTGGCACCCGTCGCAGGCAAACCATTCCTTTTCTATGTCCGTGCCATGGATCATTCCCTCGACGCTTTGTTGGCTTAGAACAACGATGCGGCCTGCGAGCAAGCTATCTACTACCTTAGTAGAACGATGATCGGGGCCGAACACTGGTACAACCCCATTAAAAAGGAGTGTTTGGCTTTGGTCTTCGCCATCCAGAAGACTCGTCACTATGTTTTGGGCCAGACAATTTATGTCATCTCCCGAGTCAATCTACTCAGGGTTCTCATGACAAAGCCGGGATCTTTGAACTCCCGACTTGCTATATGGGAAATCCTGTTGATGCCATACAACATGGTATTTGTTTCATAAAAAGCCGTCAAGGGTCAAGCTCTAGCCAACTTTTTGGCCGCATACCCCATCCCAGAGTCCTCTAGACCCTACGAAGACATCCCGGATGAGGTCCAAGAATCAAACTTCACCAAAAAAAAACTCCGTCTGGCAGATGTTTTTCGATGGCGCTTCAAGAACATGCCCCAAAGGCCAAATCATCGTAGGAGTGGGGGTAGTCTTATTCTCCCCCGATCAGCTGGTCATCCAACGTACTTACTTCCTTTCGAAGCCGTGCTCCAAAAATGTTGCTGAGTACAACGCCCTCATCATAGGACTCCAGCTGGCACAACAGCTGGGGATGGATCATCTGGAAGCTTACGACGACTCAAAACTCGTCGTTAATCAAAGCCAAGGGCAGTACGAAGTTCGCCATAAAGATCTGGTTCCTTACCATGAAGCTGTATTAAATATTATTTCAACCTTCACCAAGTTCTTTGTAGAACACGTACCTCGGTAACAAAACCTGGAGGCTAATGCTCTGGCTGGCCTCGCAGCTTCATTAGTGGCACCCCTCGGGACTCAATACTACGTTACGGTAGTCGGTCGAGACTTGGTCTGTCCCAAAAATAACCTATGCTCACAAATGGCCCATACCATGATGACAAGCGCCGGTGTTAATGTCCGAGGCTGGAGATTCCCATTCATCGACTTTGCTGTCTATAAAATTCTCCCAGAAGACCCGAAGGAGGCCGTCTCAGTCAGAAGATATTTCCTTCGATTTTACTATAATACAGCCAGTAAAACGCTGTACCGACGTTCCTACGATAGACTTCTCCTTCGATGTCTATCCAACGAAGAAGTAGCCAAAGCCCTTCGGAAAGCTCATGATGGGACTTGTGGGGCTCGTCAACCTGGCCCTAAGTTGCAGGACCGACTGCGACGCATGGGTTATTACTGGCCAACCATGGCAGCCGACGCCGTTGACTATGCTAAAAAGTACCATGCGTGCCAGCTTCACGCTGACTTTATCCATACACCATCAGAACCACTACATCCTACGGTCGCCTCCTGGCCATTCGAAGCTTGGGGCATGGACATTGTAGGACCAATCACCCCTCCATCATCGAGGGGACACCGCTTCATCCTAGCCATCACCGACTACTTCTATAAATGGACAGAAGCAGTTTTGCTAACGGAAGTGAAAAGCTCTAGGGTGATCAGCTTCATAAAGCACCATATCATCTATCGTTTTGGGGTACCTCGAAGGATTATCCATGACAACAGTCCACAGTTCATCAACCATGTTTTTAGGAGATTCTGTGACAAGAACCGCATTCAGAACGTGGCATCAACTGCCTACAATCCGGCATCAAACGGATTGGCTGAGGCATTTAACAAGATTATCGTCAGGTTACTCAAAAATGTCGTATCATCTAACTAACGTGAATGGGACGAAAAGCTCGGCGAATGTCTTTGGGCCTACTGTACAACGGTATGGACCCCGACGGGTAATACCCTATTCTCCTTAGTCTACGAGAGCTAAGTGTTTGCCATGAAATATAAAAGAGCAGAACAATTTTATGGGAGGACTGGACTTTTACTTCACGTTACAAACTCGCTTGTACAAAGAAAGTCTAGGGACGAAAACCTAGGTACAGCAATCTAAGTACAATTGTTTATTTTTGATTCTGGGGGGTGACGATAGAGGCTCGAGAAGGCGACGGCAGCCCTGCCTTACTCCTTGGACGATCGGTATACAGCCTTGGCTCCTGTGACGAGATGGTTGGCGTTGATGAAGAAATGCTCTTCTTGCTCTCCTCGTATTGCTCTTCTGGCTTCTCTCTCTTTGGATTGATCTCTGTGGATTTTTCTCTCTGATTATTGGGAGAAGTGTCTCTCTATATGTGCGTATCTCTTTCTGTCAGTATATTTCATAAGGGAATGGCACCTTGCTATTTATAATAGCGGCAGCATCATTAGGGTTTACAATAATTGCCTCTTGGAGATGGCGGCGGCCTGTGGATTGGTCAATCTATGCCCTTCATTTTAAGAGTGAAGGATCTGGGCCATTAATGATGATTATGCCAAATCATGTCAGTCATTAATGTTGATTGTAATAAATCCCCATTATGATGATTTGCTGATGCCCGCAAATCTAAAATAAATCAATTTAATTCATTCTCTTGCCATGTGTCCCAAATTATCGGGATCTGACCCAAGATTTGATTATCTTTAGGACACGTGTCCTGTCATCGTTGTTGAGCCGCATATGGGGCATTCATATTTGGGCCACATAAAGGTCGTCATGACCGAGCCGCATGAATAGTCTCTATACTCGAACCGCATGAAGGTTGTCATGACCGAGCCGCATGAATAGGTTCATGACCGAGCCGCATGGGGGTCTTCATGGCCGAGCTGTATGAGAGTCTTCATGGCCGAGCCGTATGGATTTCTTCATGGCCGAGCAGCATGGGGGGCCTTCATGATTGAACCGCATAGGTTTCTTTGTACTGGCTGCATGAACTCGTCTAATCTGGCCGCATAAACTAGCCTCGAAATTGTGAAGATCTTCTCCAGTTCCCTAGGGAGATGTTGCTCTTGTGTCAGTCATCATGACTTCTTTTCGTCAGGGCTGTCAGTTGTCAGCCGTCAGAACATTAATTGCGTTTGAATGACGCTGGGTACAGCCGTTCTAAAAAGGCAAGTGGCTTCCCTCTGCTGTCCGCATGGAGTCCACTCTGTGATTGAGCCGCATGGGACTCGTTTGAGCTGCATGTGGCTCCTTGGCCGTATGGATCATTTTTCTTCTCTTTTTCATGCTTCTACAAGACCCTCTTCAAAGTTTTCAATTTGCAAAATTGAAATATTTTGAATAAGAAGCATGATTATGCCAGAGCCGCATGGAAGTATTCTATCCTAGCCGTATGGATTTAACCAGCCGTATGATTATCTCAACCGCATAACTCTCTGAGCCGCATGGGCTATTTTGGCCGCATGAGCATCTTGCTACGTCTTCCTGCCACATGTGCAAATCTTCTGTGAATCTCCTGCATTTAATGCTCTTGATTTGCTGCAGATTTTAAGAGCCGCTTTCTTGGGCCAGGATCCCAAGAGTCAGGCTATTATTCAGCCATTTTGTCTCGATGATTGAAGAGTCGGTTATCAATTTGCACGCAGATCGAGGCGTTTCTTCTTTGTCTATAAATAGGAACACTCTCGTTCTAGGAAATCTTCTTTCTTTCTTCGATCTTTTGCCGTTCTAACTCCTTTCTCTCCCAAGCACCCATGGCTCCCAAGAAGGCTGCTGCGTCGAAGGCTGCGAAGGACAAGGCGGTCGCTTCTGCGGCGGCTGCGACGACGAACGTGGCCACTCCTCTGCCGGCCGCTGTTCCCTTTGTTCATCCCGACGTTCATCCGCCCATTGTTGGTAAGGACATTGCTTTAGAACTCCAACTGCCATGGCTCTGCTGCATAACTTATGCACAAGCTGCATGTATAAGGTTCGTCGTTATGATCGCATAAGCACTTCGCCCAGAAGGCCGCATGGGCTTGTCATACTCGATCTGAACCGCATATATACTCTTGGTTTGGGCCGCATGAGCGTAGTTCACTTTTGAACCGCATAAGCTCATCTGCTCGTTGCCGCATAAGTCTGTCTGTTCAGGGCCGCATGAGTTCGTGTGGACTTTGAACCGCATAATCTTACCTGAATTCGAACCGCAAAAGCTTTATAAGCTCATCTGACTTGATTTGTATGGACTCGTTTGACTCGGAGTCGCATAAGGCTATGATGAACCGAACCGCATGGACTCATCTGGTTCTGAGCCGCATGAGGCTGTGACGACCCGAGCCGCATAGACTCAAATGATCTTTCAAATGCTCCTTTTGTTTTGACTATCTTCTAATCTTATTTCTTTCGTCTCTTTCTTCAGTGAATCTGCCTGTAAATCTTGCGGGGGAACTCCTAGTGGGCTCAAATCAGTTCGCCTTGGGCGTGCGTCTTGATGACTTAGTTAAGCACGTGCTGAATCAATTTTCTGCTAATGAGCCTTCGGAGAGGTTGAACGCCATCGAGAATCAGACCCTCCATTATCTCCGTGCCATGATAAATTCTGGGAAGTTGGATAGATTATACCTGAAGCCTTCATTCCTCTTTGGAGACGCTTTAATCATAAAGAATTCCCGAGTATTAGAGATCTCTGAGAACTGAAATTTTTCTTTGGATGGGATGGCGATCCATATTCCTCTCATGGAGCGTCATTATCCTCTGTCGTGGTTCAATATGGTGTTGTTGGACAGGAAGGTGGTATGTAACTTAACTCCTACCCAATCAGGGATGTTGATGGACGACATCCATTATAACCCGAACATGTGGTCAGCGTACGCGGGTAAGGATTCCGTCCTTCGGTACATGATAGGCCTGGCCCCAGGCTCTTTCATAAACGTATACGGTCCCAACTTCACATTCACTCAAGCTGATACATTCCTGAATCGGCTCGCTCGCAAAATATCTTATCCCGTTGGCAGACTGGCATTGCTGAACTGGATAAACCCCACTTCTACGTGGGCCCACTTGACCACTTCGGTTCTGCAGACCTACGGAATATTCCTGCGGGAGGTGGGACAATATCATGCCATTCGGGGCACTTGTCACGGGCTTCCTATCAATAAACCATTATTCGTGGCGCTCTTGGAGATGTATAACCGGTGAACGGGGACGTTCTTTACACCTGGAGGGAAGTTGGGGCTTGCTCTCTATGAGATGTATACTGTCTCCAAACTTCCGTGGGGGAACGAGCCTTTCGAGGTGTACACCCCGTCGAACGAGGAGTTCGAGGACTTGAACCGACGACTCCCAGGTTTTGTTACGGTGTATCAGGAGTTGCTGTGCCATCATAGTGCTTGTCACCAGATGGCTATAAAAAAGGAGGATAGCTCAGAAGGGACCGCTCCCCACACCACATCCTGGGTCAATTATCTTTTTAAAGTTGACCCTTCTGGCGAGGTTACTCCTCGAACCCCTTGAACCCAGGAAGAGATAAAGGACCTGATGTTGAGCGTCAAGAAGTCGCGGTCCAAGAGCGACATATTCGGGAGTCAAACTGACTCTCTTAGCTATTTTTACTACGGCACCAGGCAGATGTCAGAGAAGGCGCTCCTGGCTGGATTTTTAATGATATGGCTACAGAACTGCGTAGTCTCGGAAGGGACAGGTTCTATTGAGAGGATCAGCCGCCACTTCATTCTCCCTGCCGTTAAGCTGGTATTTGGAGTTAGACTGGCTCTTCTTTCGGCTATGGTGTGTAGCATACACCATGGTCTTCGAACATTCTCGTCCAAGGTCATTGCCCGTAAGAAGATGCTGGACTTTGAGCGCATAGAGCTACCTTTACACTATTTGATGGGGTGGTTGTTGATGCACTACAAGTCTTTGATGGGACCTGGAATAACGAAAGATGCTATAGATGAAGACGCTTTCGTTTTCAAATGCCATCGCCAGTCTTGGGAATACAATACTATGCCAGCTTGTCGGAGGGCGCTAGCGAGGGTGGATGGGTGTAACTTTTTCGTGTCTGTTCCTCATTTTTCCGATGAGGAAGTGAGGAATGTATACCTTGATGGTACCGGACCTTCTCACTTTCTGTCTCCGAATATGCTCACCTGGTTGCGCAACATCCGTCCCGCGCATCTGGTTTATCGTAACCGCAATAATGTGTACTTGGAGCCCTACCTGCCTAGTACGTTTTCCCGCCAATTTGGCTATAGCCAGTTATTCCTTGACTGTCCCAGTCCTTGCTTGGGCTTTGAAGGTAGCGTTCTTGATGGTGTCAGGGCGTGGAATTATTATGACGCTTATCATACTCGGGCCAGCTTTTCGGTCCCCGATGCTAAGGCGCCAAGGGAAATTTTGTACGTGGCTGCTTTGTATCATGTTATGGCGAACAAGCCTCCTGTTAATTTCGATCCGAGTACCAGTTTCATTGTGGGTACCGGTTTAGAGGAGAAGCCCAAGGGGCTAAGGCTAGAAAGCAACTAGCGCTCCAGACTCCCCTCCCTGAATCAGAATCTTTCGAGTCGGCTGAGGAGGATGATGATCATGATAGCGAATACTCTCTTTCTGGTGGGGGTGAAGAAGTAGCGGATCAACCGCTTACCACACCAGACGAACTGGCGGAGGATCCGTTACTTGCTACACAAGAGGAAGTAGTGAGGGAAGGACAGCCTCCTGCTGTGCCTGGTCCCTCACGCAAACGAGTCAGACGTGAGTCTTCTGACGACAGAGCGACCTTTTCTGTGAAAAGAGCCGCCGTTAGGTCTCGTGGATTGCTTATTACCGAGAGGGGTGAAAATACTGACGCTGCTCCGGAGGTACGACTATGTTGGAGCTATCTCCTTGTTGTGGCTTTCTTTTTTCTTGGAGATATGACCTAACCATTTTTTCTTTGTAGGCGTTTGACGAACCAGGCTCTCCTGAACCGTCTGCTGCCGCTGGAGTTGATCCGACCCTTGCTGCTTTGATTAGCGACATGTGTGTCGCGGTCCTTTCTGCAGGGGCTCTCTAAGCGGCGGCTGGGGGCTCCCAGGTTGCTGAGGCCTCGGCCCGGGGTGACGAAGGTTTCCTCGGGCCTGTCTCCGAGATTGCTGAACTTCAGCAAGGCGACGCCAATCTCGTTGCATCCCCTCCCGAGGGTGCAGGGGCAGAGGAGTCTATTATATCCGACTCGGAGGCCGCTGGTGGAGAGGTCGTGGTGGCCGTAGGCGAACCTCAGCCTCCACACTCTTCCGCTGGTAAGATAAGCCAAATATTGACCAGTGAGGGGGCTTATTTGCTCTATCAATATATCCTCCAGGTCAAATCGATTCATGGTTGTCTTAGCCCTACAGGTCCTGACCCTTTACTTCCCACAGCGGATGTTCTTGGGGAAGGCTCGGCCTGCCGTGATCCAGGGAAAAGAAACGTTTTCTCTCCTTCTTCGACTCATGTCGAGGAGCCTTCTGCCAGCTCCGGGCAGATGGGAGGGGAGCTTGTTCCAAGAGCAATGGTCTCTGTCTCATCCTCTGCTTCTTATACGGCTTCAGAGACTGACTTTTCGGCCCTGCCGAGCATTCAAGTTCTGCGGGCTGCTGAAGAGGAGTTGACCGCTGTTCAGGCGTCCTTCCGTACGGAGTTTGTTTCCCTAGTGGCAGGGGTGGCAGATTCTGTCGCGTCCTTTTCAGTGCTGCCAGCTACACTTCCGTTGACGCCGGCTTCTTCGGAGGCTCTGGACGAGGTATCGCAGGATGTGGTCGACAGCTTCTACCGCCATTTAAAGAGGGGCGTAGATGCTGCCGTAGAATGGGGGACCCCTTTCTCTTTGTCCCTGCAGTATGCTCGGGGTCAGATTGAAACTTTGAAGACTCTTTCTGGCGGGGTGGGGTTGGCTGCGCTCATAGAGCCCAAGTTGGCAGAGACTGATCAGCTCGTGACCCGATTGCTGGTGTTACGGCAGGCTGACTTGCCTGCTGCGATTGAATGGGAGCGGGGCTTCCTTATTGCCGCTCGGGATAGGATAAAGCTCGTTCGAGACACCGCCGGGCCGGTTGTGAAGGGGGACCTTGACAAGCTTTTCGCTTCGTACGACAGGCTGGGTCGTCGAAGTCACGCTTGTAGGGCTCGAGAGGAGGCTGCTTCTTGTGGAATAGCTGACACGAAGGAGCAGATTCTCGTACTTCAGAAGGAATTAGCCTTCCTGGAGTCGGAACTGAGGGCTGCTCATGCGGAACAGGAGTCAACTGTTCAGGAGGCCGAGAAGGTTTCCCGATCTTCTGTTAACCTGGAGCGGGCTTTCAAGAAATTTGAGGACAACTGGCAAGCTCGCTCATCTGGAAGACGAGGCGGCGCTGACCCAAGAGGCGGAGCGTCGAGCCAGACAGAGGTTTGAGCGATCGGTTGCCTTGCTGACGGACCGTCTCACGACACTATGTGCCCCGGAGCAGTGATCGGTTTTCTGTTTTCTTTTGCTCCTTTTTCCCTTCTCTTTTTTTTTGTCAAGGGATATTATCCCAGATGATGTAGTACTTTGAATTTTGAATAAATGAGCATATTTTGACTCATCTCCTCTTTCTTGTACTTGTGGTATTTGTGGAATTGGACTTGCTAGGGGATTATTTATGGACCTGTTACCCTAGGCGTACCTTGGTTTTAGGTACGGATAATAAGTTTGGTCAGGATATCTGAAACAGCCATGGCAAAGTGGTCATGGGTGCTCTCGGTATTGGGAAAAGGGAATGCCGTAGAGCGGCTGGGCTCCTGGAGCATAACGAGATAGTGGATTTATGCTAAGAAACTTAGCAGAGGATATTTGTGGGCCTATTATCCTTGGCATACCCTGGTTTAGGATACGGATAATAGGATGAAAGGAAACCAACATACTTACTCAGAGGTAATGAGGACATGGTAAGTACGGAGGTTTTACCGTAGAGTCTTCCTGCTCAGAGGTAGTGCGGACATGGCAGGAGTGGACTCAACGGAGGATATTTGTGGTCAACAGAGGACATTTGTGGTCAACAGAGGACATTTGTGGTCAACAGAGGACATTTGTGGACCTATTATCCTTGGCGCACCCTTGTTCAGGGTACGGATCATAAGACGAGAGAGAACCAACATACTTACTCAGAGGTAATGAGGACATAATAAGTACAGAGGTTTTACCGTGGAGTCTTCCTGCTCAGAGGTAATGAGGACATGGCCGGAGTGGACTCAGCAGAGAATATTTGTGGACCTATTATCCTTGGCATACTCCGGTTGTGGGTACAGATAATAAGTCGAAAGGGAATCATCATACTTACTCAGAGGTAATGAGGACATGGCAAGCATGAAGGTTTCTTCGACGGAGCCTTCCCATTCAGAGGTAATGAAGACATGACAGGAGTGGGCTCAATGAAGGAGGGTACATAGAACGACTCAGAGGTAATGAGGACATGGAAGTTCTATGTAAAGGGGTGATTTGTTTTTGGCAGAAGTAAAATGACTCAGAGGTAATGAGGACATGGCCGTTTTGGGAATTTATGGATCGCATACCCTTTTTTGTGCACTGGAAGTACGGGTAGTGGATCATGAGGGGGGATCCCTTACAAGAAGAAAGTTCAGAGGTATGATCATACATGACTTACTATCTGAAAGAGTGATCGGGATGTAAGTTCAGAGGCACCAGCGGGTACATGACTCGATATTGTGAAAGTGTGAGTTCAGTGGTACCAGCGGGTACGTGACTCAAAAATCAGCGGGTAGATGACTTGATGTATAGAACCAGAATGTAAGTTCAGATGTACGGGAAGGTACATAACTCGACACTCTGAGATGTCTCGAGGATTTTGTTTCAGACATAATACTTCTTTAGGAACTTGCCGTTGATGGGCAAATGAGCAAGTCTCCATTTTGCTTTGCGAGGCGGTAGGCACCGTTGGAGAATACGGCTTCAATGATGAACGGACCTTCCCATTTCAATTGGAACTTACCGGCAGTTTTATGCGTCATAACCATCGGCCTCCGAACGGCCAGAACGAGATCGCCTACTTGGAATGTTCTGACCTTGACCTTCTTGTTGAAAGCACCGAAGATTCTGGCCTGGTATAGTTCGATTCGCTGTTGAACTAACAGGCGTTTCTCGTCTAGGGCCTCCAATTCTTGTAGTCGGCGATGGTGGTTTTCATCTATCGTCAACTGATGTATGAGGGCGACGCGTAGTGAGGGGATCTGAGTCTCTAATGGGAGAACTACCTCGCTTCCGTATACCAGGGAGAACGGTGTATTCCCGGTGGCTGTTCGAACTGTGGTACGATATGCCCATAAGCATTTACCGAGCTTCTCGTTCCAGTCGCGCTTATTAGAAGACACGAATTTCTTGAGTAGCTTGATTATGGTTTTATTGAATGCTTCTACTAACCCGTTGGCTGCTGGGTTGTAGGGTGTCGAAGCAATATTCTGAATTCGGTGCTTGTCGCAGAACCGATAGAATATGTGGCTTACAAACTGTGGCCCATTGTCGTGAATGATTCTTCGGGGCAGTACAAAGCGGTAGATGACATGATGCTTAAGGAAGCTGATCACGTTTGAAGTTTTCACCTCTGCCAATGGGATGGCTTTCGACCATTTGGAGAAGTAATCGGTGATCGCGAGTATGAATCGGTATCCTCTGGATGAAGGCGGGGTAATTGGGCCGACGATGTCCATACCCCACGCTTCAAATGGCCAGGAGGCCACAGTCGGATGTAGGAATTCAGATGGCTGGTGGATGAAGTCGATGTGGATTTGGCAGGCTTTGTACTTTCGTCCATAATCTATTGCATCTGCAACCATCATGGGCCAGTAATAGCCCATTCGGCGAAGGCAGCCTTACAGTTTTGGGCCAGGTTGATGGGCTCCGCAGACACCATCATGGGCCTCGCGTACGGCTTCCTTGGCTTATGTATTTGATAGACACCGAAGCAGTAAACCATCATAGGATCGGCGATACAACATTTTCGTCTCCGTATCGTAGAAAAATCTGAGAAAACGTCTTCTGATAGAAGTAGCTTCCTTCGGATTCTCTGGCAGGATGTCGTATACTACGAAGTCGATGAACGGCTGTCTCCAGTCTGGCACTTCGTCGATTGAAAGAGGGGAGTAGCTTTCCATGCATTGAACGTTATCCTTAGGACAGACCTGTTCACGGCCAATTATGTCGACCTGATGACGAGCGTAATTTGGCACAGCTAGGGAAGCGGCCAAACCAGCTAGGGCATCGACCTCGATGTTTTAGAGTCTGGGAACATGTTCTATGAAGAATCCTCCCAGAGACGAGATGTTGTCGATTGCTATTCGATGATACGGGATCATGTCTTCGTGGCGGACCTCGTACGACCCCCGAATCTGATTGACGATTAACTGCGAGTCGCCGTATGCTTCATGATACTCTACGCCCAGCTCTTTTATAAGTCGGAGGCCAATGACTAAGGCATTGTACTCGGCCATATTATTTGAGCAGGGCTCTGTGAGTGAGTAGGCTCGATTGATCACCAAGCCGAAGGGAGAAATCAGCACCACTCCAACTCCAGCGATGATATTGCCTTTGGGTCCAGTTCTCGAAGCGCCGTCGAAGAACATTTGCCAGATGGCATCATGGGAAACTGCATTTGAACTGGTGACCTCGTTCGGTATCTCTTCATATACCCTAGTCGTCTCTGAACCTGGATGGGCTGCTAGAAAGTCTGCCAGCGTCTGGCCTTTAACAGCCTTTTGCGGGACGAAGATCATGTGGTATGGTGATAGTAATATCGCCCAGATAGCAAGGCGAGAGCTGAGTGCCCCAGGTTTGGTCATGAGGACCCTGAGGGGGTTGATCCGCGATATCACGTGGATGGTTTATCCCGTGACGTAGTGTCGCGTCTTCTGGATGGCGAACACGAGAGCAAGGCATTCTTTCTCTACGGCCGTGTACCAGTATTCTGGCCTAATCATTTTTCGACTGAGGTAGTATATAGCTTGTTCGTGGCCCGCATCATTGTTCTGTGCCAATAGGGCACCAAGAGAATGTTCCATAGCTCGCACATAGAGCAGGAATGGCTTCCCAGCAACAGGAGCTACCAGGACTGGAGGATTCGACAAATATTCTTTGATGCTATCGAAAGCGCGCTGGCATTCCTCATCCCATACGAAAGAGACTCCCTTCTTCATGAGATGGGTGAATGGTTGACATCGACCGGAGAGATTAGAGATGAATCTCCTGATGTAAGCTAGTCTGCCTTGGAGGCCTCGGAGTTCGCGGAGATTTTTCGGGGGACCCATCTCCATGATTGCCTTTGTTTTCTCGGGGTCGATGTGAATGCCCTGAGAAGTGATGACGAAGCCCAGGAATTTTCCGCTGGAGACACCCAAGAATGAATTCATAGGGTTCATCTTTAAATTGTGGGCTCGTATTAAGTCGAATACTATCCTGAGATCTTGCAGATGATCTTCCTTTGAACGGCTTTTGACGACGATGTTGTCGACGTAGCATTCCACTGTCTTGCGCAAGTGGTCTCTAAAGATGATGCTCATAGCTCTCTGGTAAGTGGCGCCAGCATTTCTTAAACCAAAAGGCATAACGGTGTAGCAATATATACCAATTGGTGTTCGGAATGATGTGTGCTTCTCGTCGTCAGGAGATATCTTGATCTAGTTGTATCCTGAGAAGCCATCCATGAAGGACATACGTTCGAAACTGCAGGTATTGTCGATCATAATATCCGTGATAGGGAGAGGGAATTCATCTTTAGGGTATGCCTCATTCAGATTCCGGAAGTCGATGCATATTCGGATCTTCCCGTTCTTCTTGAGAACAGGTACGATGTTGGCTACCCAGTCTGGATGCTGCTCTTCGCGAATGAAGCCGCTGGCTATCAGTTTGTTGACTTCGGCTTCAATAGCATTCATGACATCGGGACGAAACCATCGTTGCTGTTGCTTGACAGGTTTTGCATTCGGACGAATATTGAGTTTGTGGAGTACGATCTCGGGGTCCAATCCTGGCATATCTTCATATCTCCAGCGAACACATCGATATATTTTTTGATGAGTTGGAGCAGCGATTCTCGCTCTTTATCTGTCAGACTCTGGCTAATGAAGATTGGTTTCGGGAAGGCTTCATCACCAAGATTAACTTGTATGACCTCGTCTTCGGTGGGAGGTTCTCTTTGCTCGAAATGCTTCTCCCATTTTTCGTCTAGCTGTTGTGCCCATGGTTCAAGCTCAAGAAGTTCGAGAATATCCTCGTCTTCTTCATAGGCGTCGGTGAATGCTATGTTGACTGACATGACTTATCTGAACACGTCTCCGATGCTGGTATCCGAGTCAGAAGTTGGTGACCCGGTCGAATGTGAATGCCAGTCGCATTCTTCATCTGAACTTTTAGGGGTCATTGTGGGTGTTACATACCCTAATCCACATCGAGTCTTGCTATAGTAGTCTCGTGGTTTACCAGCCGGGACCGGGGGCTTCAACGGTAATTGTCGTCCAGTACCGTAGTTCAAACCTGGTGTCGTTTCCAGATCATACCCCTGTTTCTGTATGAGATATTTCAATTGGAGGCTATAAAGATACAGAGGTAGTCTTCCGACATCCGATCCAAGGTCGACTTCTTCTATGGTGAAGGGATGCGGATCGTCCTTCCGGCCGAAGATGATTGGATGGTCCCCTCCCTCGATTATTCGGTAAGTGTCTTCTGCTGGAGTGAGCTAGATTGTGGTGTGGACATTTATCACCTGTGTGTGTAGGTGAGTGCCTATACCGTGTTCCATAGCGTACATTGTACAAAGCTTATTAAGCTCGAGGTAGTTCAAAGATATCCCTTTATTGATGAAGTAAGGTATCATTTCTAAGGAGATTACATCATCTGCGGAGGGAACATCAGTGTGGGCGGCCACATACTTGGATAACTCTGGTTTCTCTTCGGCTACCCCCTGTATGAATGAAGACTGAGAGGACGTCCTGGGAAGCTTGATTGTCAGTGGTTCAGTTGATGGAGCTGAGCGTGGAGTTGTCGGCAGACTAGCGACCCCTAGTTTGGTACTCGATGTGGGGCGAGGAGTGGCTGGTTCGCTAGCAGTGTCAGACCTCGAATCGTGGTGACGACCCTTCTTGGGAAGGCGTATCGTCAACGGTTTGTCGGAGGGATTGAGCTTCTCCGTTTGGGGCTGACCGACTCTCGGCAGTCTGATTGTTAGTGGCTCCGCTGTAGATCTTGGCACTTGGCCAGACCTCGAAAGCCGAATTATTATATGCTCTTCTTGTACCGAGAGGCTGATTGCGTCCTTACACAGAGTGGCGGTAAGGGGTGCAGACTTGCCCAGTTTGCTAGCTTGGAGGTGGATCGTCAGAGGCTCTTCTGATCCTGTGGCTGTCTCGGTACTAGCTTGTACATCTCCTTCACCAAGGTGCTTCTTTGACTTTTCGTACAGGCAGGAGTCTGAGTAGTAAGATTCGACCCCTTTGAAGGGATCGATATCAGCAAATTCCGTCCGCACGAAGCCGTATTTGTCGACATATTTGAAGCACTGGTGCAGCGTGGAAGGCACGATCATATAATCGTGTATCCATGGGTGCCCCAAGAGGATGTTGTAAGAAGTGTCTGCATCTATGACGTAGCAGGTGACTTCGGATTGGAGGTCGCCAATTTGATACTTCAGACGAATCTTTCCAATAGGGTAGCTCCTGCCCGAATTAAAACCGCTGATGGCGGTACTTGTAGGTGTCAGGCGATGCATTGGGATGCGGAGATGATGTAGCATACCCTTCGGGATGATGCTTATGGAAGAGCCAGGATCAATGTGCATCCGATCCACCTTTACGTCGTCGATGTATACAGTATAGTATAGTGGGCGATCGTGCAGATTAGTTTTGATGAGCATATCTTGCGGGGTGAAGACGATGTTTGGCATTGCGCCAGTGCTGGCACTGTCCTGGAGATCCACAGATGAGTCCTCCCCGGTGAGGTTGGATTGAGCCAGATAGGCATCGACATTTTGGAGTGCTTCGCTCAATGCAATACGAACGTCCTTGGAGAGCCTTAGGAGTTCGTACAGTGACAACTTGGCCGGTGTGTTAGCCAATTGTGCTAAGATGTCAAAGTTGTAGGGCCTCTCTAGCCCTTGGGCTGCCTCTTTTCGGAGGGATTTGTCGAAGCGAGTCTCCCTCGGCCTAGGCTTGTCGGTCGTCGAAGGCTGAGCCTGTCCCGGAGCATCAGTTGTAGTGGGTTGATGATTTTCAGCTGGATTGTCAACCACAGGTTGGGATTGCGCTCCAGACCGCGTGACGACGGCTGTAGCTTCCTCGATGTCTGCCGAGATTGTGTGGCAGGTCCTGACTTTTCCATTTTTCTTCTTGTAGGTGGAAGATGGTGTGGGCCGAGTCACTTCTGACACCAAGTCTGGATGGATCCACATGACCTCCCCTCGTGATGTGGTGAGGGGTACTAGACCAGCAGCTTGATCTCGGGGAGGTGGAAGATTGGTAATCTCTATTGTCGCCAGAGGGATGGGGACCACCCCGTCTTGAGTTTCCGTCGGAGGAAAGCTGCCGAATTGTACGGACACCATATTGGCTGCAACGGTTACCTCTTTGAAATCGATGGCCAGAGCGTTCGAATCGATGAGATTTTGGATGTACCGTTTCAGCTGGTAGCAATCGTGTGTAGCATGATGGACATAGCGATGATAATGGCAGTACTTTGGATTCTCTATCTCTGCCGGCCGCGGTTCTCGTCTTGGTGGAGGAAGCTGAATTCTGTCCCCTTGTATGAGCATGTCCAAGATGGGCTTGACGTGACCGTCCTCGAAGGAGTAAGTGATTTGCGGCCATTGTTTGTCTGCTGGCTTTGGCTCAGATTTTTGTGCTGTATCGGCCACCATAGCCTGCTTTCCTTTGTTATCCCGATTGTTGGAGGGGCTACCCCCATTATCGTTGTTGGGACGCTTGTCCTTGTTTTCTCCTTCCGATGTGCAATCCCAGTTGGCGAGCCTTTTTCAGTCGTTCTTCGACGCTTGTGGCACTGATGATGAACGTCTTCCAATCCTTGAATTGACTTTCGTCCATCCAGAGACTGATTGTCGGGAGGAGTCTCTTTTGGCAAATCTCGATCAAGGAGGAATCTGGGTTTCCAGAGGGTAGCTTCATGGCAATTTGGCGGAATCGCTCGATGTAATTTCTTGTCAGCTCTTTCTCCCCTTGGACGACGTCCATGAGGGTGGACATGGTGATGTCCTGCCCTACTTCGTAGAATCTCTCCAAGAACATGCGCTTGAAACCGGCGAAGGAGTGGATGCAGTTGTCTGGCAGGTTGCGATACCAGTCGAAGGCGACTCCTTCCAATTCCCCGATGAATAATCGTGTGAGAATGACATCGTCATGGGGCAGATGGTCGGTGGTGACCTCAAAGTAAGTGATGTACCGACTTGCCGAGGTCTTGCCATCATAAGGATTGATATTGAACGGTTTATATCTTGGTGGGAATGGAACATCCCTCCATGCAGCAGGATATGGTTGCCGTATTCTGAGGTCTTGAGAGTTTTTTCGAGCATGGAACATGGCTCGGAGCTCTTGGACCTCTCTTCTCGCTTCGCGCGCTTCATCCACGGCGGTGGGGACCGTTGTTTCCGGAGGATTGTTGCCCAGGTTCGGTGCCGCCGAATTCGAATCCGTAATGACCGCGAAACCTGCGCTTGTTTGGCCAGGCGTCCCTCCTTGCAGAGTTGGAAGGGCCGCTTTAATCTCGTCTACAGACTTGACCAAAGCAAGTAATATGGCTTCGAGACTGTCGATGTGCTGGCGATCACTGGAACCACCTTGGTTGCTATCTGTCATGAATACCGTCTTCACCTGAGGAGAGATAGACGGAGCGGTGGAGGAAGCGCCCTCTGAATCGTACTCATGTAGTGAGAAGTCATCGGGGTATGTGGGTATGTTCCCTTCTGATTCAGAATCGGAAGGAACAGTACCCCCAGCCTCCGAGTTCGCCTCGTCTTGGGAGTTGTGGATGTCGTCGGGGACGTCGAGGTTTGCTGTATCCGATAGGAGAGTTGTCTCCCCTGGCTCGTCTTTTTGGAATATCGGATTGTTGTGGAGGCTCGGAGGGGTGCTACCCCCAGCCCCAGCAACCCTCTGCGTTATGGACGACGAGCCTCCCACTGTAGCAGATTTCGTCTTAGAGCGAGTACCTTGGAAAACTCCGGTGGTGGGCACCCGCTTAGACGACAGTCTTTTAGTCGTAGTGGTTGAGGTCGTCGGGTTGGAAACATTCGTCTTCTTCTCCCTTCCATCAGCGGGGACTTTCCGAGCAGAGTTGCAGGAGACGACGGGTAGTGCCTCGTCTTCTGAAGATGGCTGTTGCAGTCTTTGAAAGACAGACTGCCGGTCTTCTTGCATCGTCGTGCCATTGCAGCAGCAGTTGACGATGATTTGGGTGCAGTGACGTCCGTGGGAGGACTCTTTGCATTCTGATGCAACTTTTCTTTTCTTGCGTTTGTGGAGGATGGCCTCACGCAAGTCAGATGGGTCTGGACCGACCATGTTTGCTCCCGGGATTTTGGGAGATTTTTGTGAACCTCTCTGTCCGTCTGCCGCCGGGGGCTGGACTCGAGTGGTTCTGTACAACTTCCCATCCGAGGCCAGCGTAATAATTAGCGGGACGCCCTGATAGTCAGAGGTTGGGGCAGCTGACTGGGCATGGTGGGCCCGCGCTGCCCTACACTTCTTCCTTTTAGCACTCGCGGGTGCGTAATAGGAAGAGTCCAAGTTGAATATCACAGAGTCTGGCTTATCATCCAGAGAATCATCAGGGTCAGGACCGCATGAGAGACGGTCGAAGACTGATTGACAGAAGCGTGGAACAGCCGCTATGCGGCTAGGATTGGGAACCGTACAGGCTGTCTGCATGCGGCTGTCTTTAGCTGTCGGATGGGTTATCCTTGTGCGACTAGGAGTCACGACCGTGCAGGCTGGCCGCATGCGGTTGGCAATTGTGGCCGCATGGGTTTTCTACAAGCGATTGACTTCAGTAGCCGCATAAGCTTCATCCATGCGGTTGGCAACTGTAGCCGCATAAACTATGCGGCTGACAGATGTAGCCGCGTGAGTTTTTTTCCTACGGTTTGCGGATGTAATCGCATAGGCTTTCTCCATGCGGCTAGAACCCTTATGCGGCTCGGATCGCATAGAGTTTCTCTTTGCCCCTGTAAGTCCAGCATCATAATGTTTTCTTCTGCCGGACTTGGGGACAACAGAGTCTTCTATGATCTGAAGTGGGGCCGCGGGAGAGTCTTCTCCGCCGTCTTGAGCAACAGAGGGTATCTCTGCAAGAGCTTCAATAGGAACGAAGGATCGGGGTCTCCACTCCTTGCGGGTCTTCTTTGTGCGGGCTCGTGGACTGGGCCAGCGCTCTTGTCGGAGAGCATTTCTTCGAACGCCTGTTGGTCGAACCGGGCGACCATCTTCTGTTGCATGGAGCCAAGCTTGGCTGCATCCGATTGCGTCACCAACTCCTCAGCCGTAGAGAAGTTTGTCCCCAGCAGAGTCGCCATCGTGTTTGCCATGAAATATAAAAGAGCAGAACAGTTTTATGGGAGGACTGGACTTTTACTTCACGTTACAAACTCGCTTGTACAAAGAAAGCCTAGGGACGAAAACCTAGGTACAGCAATCTAAGTACAATTATTTATTTTTGATTCTGGGGGGTGACGATAGAGGCTCGGGAAGGCGACGGCAGCCCTGCCTTACTCCTTGGACGATCGGTATGCAGCCTTGGCTCCTGTGACGAGATGGTTGGCGTTGATGAAGAAATGCTCTTCTTGTTCTCCTCGTATTGCTCTTCTGGCTTCTCTCTCTCTGGATTAATCTCTGTGGATTTTTCTCTCTGATTATTGGGTAGAGTGTTTCTCTGTATGTGCGTATCTCTCTCTGTCAGTATATTTCACAAGGAAATGGCACCTTGCTATTTATAATAGTGGGAGCATCATTAGGGTTTACAATGATTGCCTCTTGGAGATGGCGGCGGCCTGTGGATTGGTCAATCTATGCCCTTCATTTTAAGCGTGAAGGATCTGGGCCATTAATGATGATTACGCCAAATCATGTTAGTCATTAATGTTGATTGCAATAAATCCCCATCATGATGATTTGCTGATGCCCGTAAATCTAAAATGAATCAATTTAATTCATTCTCGTGCCACGTGTCCCAAATTATCGGGATCTGACCCAAGATTTGATTATCTTTAGGACACGTGTCCTGTCATCGTTGTTGAGCCGCATAGGGGCGTTCATATTTGTGCCGTATAAAGGTCGTCATGACCGAGCCGCATGAATAGTCTCTATACTCGAACCGCATGAAGGTTGTCATGACCGAGCCGCATGAATAGGTTCATGAACGAGCCGCATGGGGGTCTTCATGGCCGAGCTGTATGAGAGTCTTCATGGCCGAGCCGTACGGATTTCTTCATGGCCGAGCCGCATGGGGGGCCTTCATGATTGAACCGCATAGGTTTCTCTGCACTGGCCGCATGAACTCGTCTAATCTGGCCGCATAAACTAGCCTCGAAATTGTGAAGATCTTCTCCAGTTCCCTAGGGAGATGTTGTTCTTGTGTCAGTCATCATGACTTCTTTTCGTCAGGGCTGTCAGCTGTCAGCTGTCAGCCATCAGAGCATTAATTGCGTTTGAATGACGCTGGGTACAGCCATTCTAAAAAGGCACGTGGCTTCCCTCTGCTGTCCGCATGGAGTCCACTCTGTAATTGAGCCGCATGGGACTCGTTTGAGCCGCATGTGGCTCCTTGGCCGCATGGATCATTTTTCTTCTCTTTTTTATGCTTCTACACTAAGCGGTACTGCCTCTCGATATTCAGATACCCTCACTCCGTGTAGCGCTCACAAACCAATTAACAGAAGAAGGCAATCAGCGTCGTCGTCTGCAAGAATTGGAGGCACTTGATGAAAAGCGTCTCCTAGCTCAGCAGCGCATTGAACTTTATCAAGCCCGTATATCACAAGCTTTCAACAAGAAGGTCAAGTAGAGGATTTTTCAATATAGACGATCTGGACCTGGCAGTCAGGAGGCCGATGGTGTTGACTCACAAAAAACTAGGAAAGTTCGAGCCCAAGTGGGAGGGACCTTTCATCATAGAGACGGTATACTCAAACGGTGCTTACCGCCTCGCTCGACCGAACGGGGACTTGTTCATGATGCCCATCAACGGCAAGTTCGTAAAGAAGTACTACTCATGACATCTTTCAGACATGTACTACCATCTCTACACAACAAGGGAGTCAGTGGGCCTGATCATCAGAGCTCACATACATCTTCCCCTCACAAAAATACTATGCTTTCAGAACCCAGTTGTTCCATGGCACTCTACCCCCAGTAGAAGAACAACCACGTCCACATTACCTCTGAGTTGCTCCTCTACGCCCTGCAAAGCGTAATCTTACACCGCGTAGGATTGCGCTGCTTATCATGTTTACCATGTCCATATTACCTCTGAGTAAACATCCCGTATGAACAACCCCTGCGTTGTCGTACATCGATCGCAGAACTTCCACGTCCATATTACCTCTGAGTATTTCTACGTATCCCCCTAGAGTCAATCCTACCACGTCCATAATACCTCTGAGTAGGAAGACTTCATCATTTGAACCCCGTATTTGCCACGTCCACATTACCTCTGAGCAAACATGTTGGTTCTCTCAAACTTATTATTTGTACCTAAAAACCAAGGTGCGCAAAAGATAATAGGTCCATACAAATCATCAGTTCATGACAGCAAAAATGAACACACCATAAAATTCTTTATCTTTTATTTAAATTAAAGGATTACATCCCCAGCAGAAGTTGCAAACTACAAAAATACAAAAAAAGAGAAAGAAACTACAATCCCTAAGCATCACTGGGATTGGCAGAAAGCTCTTCAATCCGACGCTTTAAGTCTACCACCCGAGTCATGCGGTCTCCAAGACCCGGCGTTCGGCTTCGTGACGCATCACCTCTACAGCTTCAGAGGCAGTATCATTCTCATACTTCTCGTCTAGCTGTTGTCGCTGGTGGGTCAGGGAAAGAATTCGACGAGTAAAAGCTGCTTCCTCCTCCTTAGATGTAACATGTTCAGCCTGGACTCGTTCAGC
The DNA here is from genome assembly GCA_029216955.1 of Iris pallida. NCBI lineage: Eukaryota > Viridiplantae > Streptophyta > Magnoliopsida > Asparagales > Iridaceae > Iris > Iris pallida. The sequence continues at coordinate 26,874 of JANAVB010024760.1, forward strand.
ATCTAACAAGAGTTGGGCCAGCTGGTCTTCAAGATGACGGATCTTGGCAGTGACCTCCGCTATGCTGGCTTCCAACGAGGCCCGCAACTCCACATTTTCCTGCATGGATTGAGATAGCCTTTCTACTGCAGCCTCAGCTTCGGCCACCTCGCGGTCCCAGACGGCCACCGTAGCCTGATACGACGACTCGACTTCAGCTATCAATTTCTTCTTTTCTGCTTCTATCAGAGCAGAAAGGTCACTTCGTCGGATGCTCTGAAGTTCAGAAAGAAGCTGGTCGAGCTCGGCCACCGATGCCTCCAAAATCTCGGCCATATGATCGTGGCCCTGGTGGGAACGTATCAAACCAATGGAAGGGAGCGCCATGGCTTTCGCCGTCGCAAAACTTCCGTTCGCATTCAGCACCGTTGATACACCTCTCTGCAGCATCTTGTACACTGCTTCAACAATAAACTGTACATACTCGTCGGCGTCTACCAACACCTGAGGTATCATAGCAGGAGTTGGAGGAGAAGCTCGGGACAACGGACTTGCAGAAGACCCACCGACCTCAGTTTGCGAGGCTGCAACCTCAACCTCAGCAGACCCTCTCTCGTCAGGGACTTGCACTTCGTCACTAGCCCGAGGTGCCAAGTGGACGAAATAAGTCAGATGAGGCGTCGATAGTGTCCCCCAAGTGGAAGGAACAGGAGGTGTGTCCTCCACCAAAGGGCCTTTGTGTAGGAGCGTAAAAAGTGCTTCACAAGAAGGGTCAAAGTGATAGTCCAGTCTACTCAAATTGATCCCCTTTATGCCAAGGAGAGGCTAATCACTTTATGCCTAAGAAGGCTGATCATTTTACGCTCGGGTCTACACCCATGATTTTACGCCAAGGACAGAGCAGCCACTTTTACGTTGGACAAAGCTGTCAAGTCTTGCATTTAATGCAAACTCTGACATGAAGATATTAATGATGGCATATATCACAGAATTCAAAGGGATTTGTTTTACACAGAGACCAATGTTGTCATTTAGTATGTGGATTGAGCTACTTTACGCTCACACTATGGCTTCCTTTACGTACGAAGACTTAACGAGCTTTTACGCTCAACAGTTGACGTGTGCGTAAAGTCTATTTGAGCTATCCTTTACGCTCAAGGTTATTTAACAACCACTTTACGTGGGAAGTCTATGTCAAAGCTACTTTACGCTCAATCTATTGCTTTACGCTCAGAGTACATTGGGCTATTTTTACGCCCTATTCTCCTCCACCAGTTTGGAACGTGGTTTGCTTACGTAGCTTTCATGCCACTCTTCTCGAAGAACGTGTGTACGTGCATCATATTCTTACTGAATTGATGGGACACGTATCAACCTATACAGAGGATGACTTTGATCATGGGTGGCAGTTGTTAGCGTAAAGGCGGAACTTTTGCTGAGTTTTTACGCACCAGAGCCCAAGTCTATAAATAGACTTATTTTTCTCATAACAAAAGAAAGACAGAAAAAAGACAGAGAGACAGGAGAGAATACAGAGATCAGAACTTCGAGATTTTGATTCTCCAGAGCATTCTTCTTCAACTTTTCTATCAGAACAGAGTGAAGCAAAGCAGGAAAGCATTCGGCCTCGCCATCAGTGCCCAAGTGTGTCGATACCTTTCTGGTGACTTAGTTCTTCCAAGTTGTTCTACTTCAAGCAGTGATCTTCATCATCATCGTATGGTCCAAGGAACAAAGTGATCATTTACAGATCAGACTTCCATAGCAATACTTCCCAGAATCAAATTTGTACTTCTTATACTTTTTCTTGTTTTATTTTCAAAATCCAACTTTTGTTTGGCAATTTTTTTAAGTGAAACAAAATGACGACTCTGCTGGGGAAGACCTTCTCCTCTAACGAGGAGGCGATTGCTCAATATGATGATGTTTCGGTCGGTTCGACCAAGAAGACTCTGGTTGTACACTTCGACTAGACTGCCTATGAAGAAATGCTCCGAACTGGGGGTGGTACTCGCCACTCCAATGTTCAAAAGTCTCGCAAAGCACGAAAAGTTTGGATTCCCAAATCCAAAGTGGTTTCTGATCTCTCTGTTGCTTCTGATGATAAGGAAATTCTTCCCACTCCTGTCGTAGGGGCTCCCGTTCGTAACGAGGCAGTCCTTACTTCAGAGTTGCACTCAAAGTGTGACGATTTATCTCCTGTTTGTAACGGTGAAGATAATCAGGTTTCACGCCCACTGCGTAAGAATCAAGTTTTACGCTCAGTGGGTAAGAACCAAATTTTACGCTCAGTACATAGGAATGAATCTCCCATTCATAATGGGGCAGACTCTAAAGTTTATGCTTCTGAGTGTAAGAATCAGTCTCCCATCGGTGACGTGGTAGGCTCATATAAATTATACTCCTCGCGTAAAGCAAAATCTCCCGTCTGTGACGTGGTAGATAATCAATTTTTACGCTCCACACGTAAAGGTAAGTCTCCTGTCTTTGACAGTGTAGATAAAATTTATAACGATGTTTGCACATATAATATGAATGTACCTAAACGTGTGCAGCATAAAAATGTCGTTGGTAAAGCTTCTGTCCTACACCAACAACCTTCTTATACTGCTTTACGCAAATTACCAAACTTACAAATTACACGCCAAGAAAATGGAGTCCTTCGTGCTAAATCTCAAGATTTACGCACACAACTCCAAACGCATAAAAATGTACAGTTTGGTTCTGCAAATACAGCCAGTAATCTTCTTTATACACAAGGGACTAAACGTTTTTCTACCCCAAATGTAATAAAGAAGAATACTCCATCTGTTCCTTCTGATTTACGTGAATTGCTAATGCAAAAACGTAAGAACAGACAATCCCCGGTAATATTCCCCCAAGAAAAATATCATTGTGAATATCACCAGGTTGTGATCAACTGTTGTTGTTCGGCTTCAAAACGGTCAGTTTTTTATCGTTTAAGTTTTAACTCGCCTCAACATCAAGCTGAAGACCAAGAACATGAGCTGTCATATGTGTCAGTCAACATGGCATCTCATACTAACAGAGGACGACATCCAAGACGGAATATGTCCCAAACCCCAGGTCAACAACAGTTCAACAGGCTTCTTGATTCCTTTGAAGGAGTATATCAGAATACTCGATCAAGAAGACAAAGACAATTGCAGACTTCTGATTCAGAAGCTGGTGGTACTCAATCTTTTGAGTCTGATACCGATAGTGTGGATTCATACTTCTATACTAATCCCTCTGTATCTTCAAGAAAGGTTGAATCCTACGCTGTTGGAGATGAACCAGAGACGTCATCTGCTAATACGGAACAACATCTCACTGCCGTGGAGCAATCATTGAAAGACATGCTTAACATGGTGCAAAGTATGCATCAGATAATTTTGAATCAGCAAACTGCTCAACCTACAGTAATAACTCCGGTACCAGTAGCAGCATAAACTCAAGATAGTCAAGGGGCTGATATACCTTTGAATATTCAAGAGCCTGCTGTTAATCAAAATTCTGCACCTCCAGATACCATCATTCCAAAAGATGTACCACCTCCAGTGGGGGTTACGGTACATCCAACGACTATTCAATCAAATGTGCTTTCTCAAACCAGTGAAGCCATTCAAGCAGTGCGTGAACTCAAAGCACAGTTTGAAGTTTTGAGGCACAAAGATCAGCTCCAGAGGTTAGGGATTAAGCAACCTTATCCTCCTCATTGGAATGATGTACCCTTTCCACCGAAGTTTAAGCCGTAATCCATGGTTTTATTCGATGGAAAAGCATCTCCCAGTCAATATATTAATTACTTTGATATTATGACTGTACACTTGCAGAAAAATGATGCACTTCTCACTCGAGTGTTCATCGGGTGCCTGACGGGTTCAGCTTACGACTGGTATCGTAGCTTACCCGATAACTCTATTTCGTCTTTTGACGAATTCAAGGCAATGTTTCTCTCCCGCTTCTATGAAGGAGGTATGGACATGAACATGTCCTCCTTGATAGAAATCAAACAAAAGGAGAAAGAAGATACTCGGACGTTCATTGAACGTTTCCGACAGGCTACTCTAAAGATGCCTCCTGGTATGCCAGATTCAGCGTTGATTGATACATGCAAGATGAATCTGCGACCATCCATTGCTGTCTTCACAGGTTCCCAATTCACAGATTGGGTTTCGTTTATCATAGCAGCAGTTTCTGCCGAGACCAATGGTAGGTTGGCTCGTGAACACGGGATGATTTTCGCTTCAGAAGATAAAGGGAAGAAAAGTAATCCTGGTAATAATCCTGGCAATCGTAATGTGAAAGGAAAAGATACTCTTATGGTCAATCTTTCCAAGAACAAAATGACGCCAAATAATCAGGAATCTTCCAGGCCAAAGGAAGAATACTCTTTTGACGAAAGTGATATCCCAGGGATATTTCAATGTCTGGTGAAAAGTGGTAAACTTCAGATTCCAGAGCCAAAAAGGCCTAATGAGGTGAATCTGACTGACAATCCCATATATTGTATCTATCATAGATACATTAATCATCCTACCAGTGCTTGCTATGTCTTGAAAAAGAAGATCCAAGAGCTGATAAATGGTGGCGCTATCGCTTTAACCAATGATGACCATATGGTTACGACCAATATGGTTTCTCTTCAGTTCGGGGATTTTTCTCCACAACAAGTCCCAGATGGAATTATCCCAATTCCGAAGGCGACGATAAAGATCGTAAATATCCCGCCTGCCAGGGAAGAAAATACCGGATTGCTGCCGCTCACATTGAAGAATGGTGAAATCATGTGGGTACATCCTGACTTAGTACCTGAATTAGAAAATGAAGGTAAAACTTTAAAAATACAAGAAAGGTAAAAAAGTCAAAACCTGCAACATAATTTCTCATGTTATTCTAAATCCTGATGACTTGGATCATCTATGGGATGGCCTTCCTCTAGAAGATAGACTGAAAGGACTAAACATCTGTCCTCCAAGTCTAGCTCCTCCTACCAAGCTCAAGCTTACTCATCAGCAGTGGCTAGCCATGAATAGTGTTCCTTTATACCGGGCACAACAAGTTTTTGCTACTTATGAAAAAGCTCCAACAGAGATTTCTCCTCGTATCCCGAATCCTTCTCCTCCCTTAACTACAGAGACGTCTATGCTTCATTCTCCTATAGTTGCAGAGGTTTCTTCCTCTTCCTGTGCTGAAACACCTATCCAAAGCTCACTGCCTATCCACTTGTATAGTCAGCAATCTGTCCTTCTCATGAGGAAGATGGGTTATGACTTTCAAAAGGCAGAAGGTTTGAATTATGATAAAAGAATACGTCTTCCTTTACAAATTCAAAATCAGAATTCTACTGCTGGATTGGGTTCTGAAGTTCCTCGTAACAACCCTCATAAGAAGAAGGCTAAGGGAAGAAAGACTAAATCCTGTAATATGGTACTTTCTTCTCCTAAGTCTGAAGAAGAAACTTTTGCTGGTATAAGATCTGGGAAAGAGTACCACAAAGATTATGAGGGATCCTCCAAAGAAGCAGAAGATGTAGTGGAAACTCTACCAGTTCAACCTTCTCCTATTCCTGTTAAACCGTCTGTGGTTGAAAAGGGGAAGCAAAAGGAAGTACGCTTTGATATCCCATTGAAGTTTGCTTCCAATCAGGGGCTGGTGATGAAGCCTTACAAGTTTGACATTCTAGCTCAGTTAGCCAATACTCCGGCTAGACTAACTATATTTGAACTGCTTCGCCTTTCCAGAGAAAGCAGAAAGACTTTGAGTGAAGCTTTACTTCAAGCAGATTCATGCTTGGCTCAACTCAAGACTCCTGATAATATATCAGTATCATGTCCGTAATGTCATAGTGTGATGGAAGCAATTTCCAACATCACCTTTACACAAGAGGATATGCTATTGAAACACAACAAGCATGATAGGCCTCTGTGCTACACTGGATATATCGGATCCACTGAAATTGATAGGATTTACATTGATCCTGGGTCTTCAATTAGTATAATTCTTCAGAGTATGCTAAGACCCCTGAGGATTCCTACTAGTGAGCTGACTTACACTAGTACTACGATAGTTGGTTTTAACTCTGGCAAGAGCAAACCACTGGGGAAGATTCGTCTGCAGATTCAGATTGGTGATCTTCGAACTATGGTAACTTTCTATGTTATCAACTCGGACGTATCCTACAATATTCTTCTTGGAAGACCGTGGATTCATGAGCACAATATTGTGCCTTCAACTCTTCACCAATGTTTCAAATATGTGGACTCCCAAGGAGTTGTGAAAACTGAGTTTGCTGATATTAATCCGTTCAAGGGTGTCGAAGCCTACTTCTCTGATTCAAGGCTTTATAAACAAGAGCATATGAAAGATATATCAGACATGGCTGAAGATCAATCATTATCTGAAGATCAGTCTATTAATGAAGATCCGCCAGAGGAGCAACCTTTGAAGATCATAGTCAAGGGACGAATCCAATCCCAACCAGTCAATGATCAACCTCTGATAATCAAGGTTAAAGGAAGAACTCAAACTTCATCTGAGGGATCAATAAATATTCCTGCTAAGAGCCAAGTTCAACCTGTTATGATCAAGGTTAAAGGGCGTACTTCTTGTACGAATGATCTAGAATCACAATTGAGCGTCAATCTTGGCAAATCTACGCAGAAGACGGATGATGGTCCACTGTTGATTAATCCGAAGCATAGCAATCAGATTGTAAATAATGTAAATATTGATCATTCTGTACTGTTTGATATCAATAAAGATTTCCTGTTCGAGTATATGGCTGTCAAGTTTATTGAGAGAATGACTTTATCTTCTGATAATCAAAGACATCAATATAAAGACAACATAGAACCGGAAGAAACTTTATACATTGATCATAAGGAGAATTCTTTTCCTCCTCATGTCGATGTCGGACCTTATGCTCAAAAGTTCTTGACATCTTCTCCCTATCTGCTTCCTATAGCCGCTTCATCACAAGCTTGCGTAAACTTCAGACGTCACGAAGAATCATATTTCGTGGTCCCATCTAATAAGAAAAATAAGCGTCAAATTGTGTTTGGCCTGGCTAGAAATATCCCTGTTACTCAGATAGATAATCTGAAGGATAAAGATAAAGGAAGAATCCGAATTGACAAATACAGTCAGCAATCTATCAAGATCATCCAGAACATGGGGTATAATTTGAAGACTATGCAAGGTCTTAATCAAGGCAAGGGTAGACGACTACCATTATGCGGTGATCCATTTTACCAGAGACTCGTCATGGGTTGGGATATGATCCGTCCCACATGTTTAATGACGATATACAAGAAGAATTCCCTTCTAGCACTTCGCAATCATCAGATTCGGAAGAAATTCTATTCATCGAATCTGATATGTCTCGTTCCTTATATTGTGAATCTGGGCAAATATTCTCAGTCAATATGGTTCAATCCGATTATGAATCAGAGCCATTTGAGAATGATCCTTGGGCTCAACAGATGGATACTCAATGGGAACTTCATTTTGAACAACGACATCCACCTACAGAAGATGAGATTATCCAGATTGATGTTGGAGATGGAGTTACGTCTAAACCAATATTCATCAGTAAGAATCTTTCTGAAGATGAAAACGAAGAGCTGATAAAACTTATCAAAGATTACATTGACATCTTTGCATGGAGTTATGAGGATATGCCAGGGCTAGATCCTAAAGTTGCTACTCATAAACTCAATATTTTGCCTAATGTCAAGCCTGTAAAACAACAGCAACGGCGCTTTAGACCAGATATGATGGATGCAATTGAAGCAGAAGTCAAAAAGCTGATTGCATGTGGCTTTGTTCGTGAAGAACAACACCCAGATTAGGTGGCCAATATTGTTCCTGTTATGAAGAAGAACAAAAAAGTCTGAGTTTGTATAGATTACCGAGATCTTAATACGGCTTGTCCAAAGGACGAATTTCTACTTCCCATTACTGATGTCATGATAGACAATACATGCGGTTTTGAACGTATGCCTTTCATGGACGGATTCTCAGGATACAATCAGATCAAGATGCATCCAGAAGATGAGAAGCATACATCTTTTCAAACACCCCTTGGGGTTTATTGCTATACGGTCATGTCGTTTGGTCTTAAAAATGTTGGTGCCACATATCAACGGGCTATGAGCAATATCTTTCAAGAACATCTACAAAAAATAGTTGAATGCTACGTAGATGACATTGCTGTTAAAAGTCGGTCAAAGAATGATCACATTCAGGACTTGAAGACAGTATTTGAATTGATGCGCCAACATCAATTGAAAATGAACCCTACTAAGTCTTTCTTAGGGGTTTCTAGTGGCAAGTTTCTAGGATTTGTCATTACCTCTCAAGGTATCCATGTTGATCCTGATAAGGTTAAAGTAATTCTTGAAATGTGTCCTCCTCGTAATCTGAAAGAACTCCGTGGCTTTCAGGGCCGTATCGCTTATATCAGAAGATTTATATCTAATCTTTCTGGGAGATGTCAACCTTTCTCCCGTCTATTAAAAAAAGGAGTATCTTTCGTCTGAGATGATGCGTGTCAAAAAGCCTTCAATGACATTAAGCAATATCTTACAAACCCGCCTGTTCTGGTACCTCCGGTGATAGGAAGACCATTTTTGCTATATGTTCGAGCCTTGGATCATTCACTTGGCGCTCTTCTGGCACAGAAAAGTGATATGGGTCATAAACAAGCAATATATTATCTGAGCAGAATGATGGTCAGAGCTGAACACAGATATACTCCTGTAGAAAAGGAATGTCTAGCTTTGGTTTTTGTCGTCCAAAAGACAAGGCATTATGTCACTGGACAGACTATTCATGCCATTTCCAGAATAAATCCCATTCGGGTATTGATAAGAAAATTGAGCATTCTTAATTCCAGGTTAGCTACCTGGGCGATGTTGCTCACTCCTTATGACATGATTTATGTGCCTCAAAAATCAGTGAAGGGCCAAGCGTTAGCTGATTTCTTAGCTGCTCATCCTATACCTGAAACTTTGAAATTATATGAAGACATTCCAGACGAAGTAGTGGATTGTAACATGACTTTGAAGAATGATATATAGCAATTATTTTTTGATGGAGCATCACGAGTGGGACCTAAAGGCAATATTGTCTCTGGGGTAGGAATTGTCTTGGTTTCTCCTGACAAAATGGTCATATACCGTGCCTATTCTCTTAATGAGCCATGCTTTAACAATGTAGCAGAATATAATGCTCTATTGATTGGTCTCCAAGTAGCAAAACAATTGGATATTGAATTCTTAGAGGCTTATGGAGATTCTTAATTGATCGTTAATCAAGTTAGAGGGACTTATGAAGTCAGAAATCCTGATCTCATCCCCTATCATCAGGTGGTAGTCGAGTTCGTCCTATCATTCAAAGGATTTTTTATTGAATTTGTACCACATTCTCAGAATGTGGAGGCTGATGCTCTTGCCAGTTTAGCTGCAGACTTGGCTATCCCAATCCGAAGGCAAAATATAATTACTTTGTTGGACCGAGACTTGTTTCGTGTGAAGAGTAATCTGCATATTGAACAAAGTTATGTTACAGAGGCAAGTTCCCAGCAGAAAGATTGGAGAACTCCATTCATTGATTATGCAGTTCATGGGATTTTGCCTGAAGATCCTAAAGAAGCTGCATCAATTAAGAGACGATCGTTTCGATTCTATTATGATTCGTCTTTACATATGCTATATCGTCGTTCATATGACGGACTCTTGCTGCGCTGTCTTTCAGAAAGTGAAGCCAAATAAATACTACGTGAGGCTCATGATGGTGTCTGTGGTGCTCATCAACCGGGTCCAAAGTTGCAAGATCGCATTCGAAGAATGCGGTATTATTGGCCCTCTATGATAGCAGATGCTGTAGACTATGCCAGAAGATGTAAAGCATGTCAGATTCATACTGATTTTATTCATCAGCCATCTGAATTTCTATATCCTACAGCAGCCTCATGGCCTTTCGAAGCTTGGGGTATGGACATCATTGGTCCTATTAACCCTCCTTCTGTCAAAGGACATCGGTTTATACTAGCTATAACCGATTACTTTTCGAAGTGGGCAGAAGCAGTTCCCCTTGCTGAATTGAAAACATCTAATGTAATCAGCTTCATTAAACATCATGTCATTTATCGCTTCGGGATTCCTCGACGAATAATTCATGACAATGGACCACAATTTGCCAGTCAGGCATTTTATCGGTTCTGTGATAAAAATCGAATTCAAAATCTGGCTTCTACGGCTTATAATCCAGCTGCTAATGGTTTAGCTGAAGCCTTCAACAAAACGATCATCAAACTTCTCAAAAAGTTTGTCTCTTCTAATAAAAGAGATTGGAATGAGAAGCTTGGAGAATGTTCATGGGCATATCGAACAACGGTCCAGACTCCTACTGGTTTTACACCATTTTTACTGGTTTATGGATGTGAAGCTGTCCTCCCATTGGAAATCCAGATCCCTTCTCTTCGAATTGCTATTGCTAATGAGCTAACTACAGAAAATAATGATCGCTTACGACTCCAAGAACTGGAAGGATTGGACGAGAAGCGTCTTCAAGCACAACAGCATATTAAGCTATATCAAGCCCGTATATCTCGAACTTTTAATCGTAAAGTCAAGGAGAGGGTATTTAAAGTTGGCGAGCTTGTATTAGCGGTTCGGAGACCAATGGTGATGACTCACAAAAGCAAAGGAAAATTCCTAGCAAAATGGGAAGGCCCGTATGTAATTGAGTTCGTGTTCTCCAATGGTGCCTATCGGTTGTCAAAACCCAATAGAGATCTACTCATGCTGCCGATCAATGGCAAATTTCTTAATAAATACTATGTATAAAAAGAGAAGACAGAATAAAAATAAAACTTCTTTTATTATTTTTGTTCAAGATAAAAGATTAAGGACGAGGGCCACTCCCTTCCTTATTGAATACATAGTCAGCCAATGCATTGAAGGCATCGTTTCCTGAATCCATAAAAAATTTATAGATGGTCATCCTCAATGCTTCTTCTTCAGGAGTTTTTCCTGGCTCTACTAAGAAAGCAGAGATGTCTTGGGGTGGCTTGGGCGTAGAAGAACTGTTGTCTACTTCGGTCGAACCCGTCACTATTGGCTCAGCAGGGCATGTCTCAATGACGTCCTCAATGTTCCTGAAGACTTCATTCTTTTGCTGTACATCCTCGGAAGACATTTCCAATAGAGGAGTAGAAATAAGAATGAAATGATTACATAGAATTCTCACCTATTTATAGAGGAGGATTACTAATGAACTGGTCTCTGAAATTGAAAACGACTTTTTATTTCCGAAAAGACTCGTTCATTCATGTTACCAGGTTCATCCATTTAATTATGGAATTGAATCGTCCTTTCTATTCCCAAGAAATATGTTGATTCGTCCACCGTTTTGACGTATATGCTCACAACATCTGTTTTCTTATTTCCCAGCTACCAAGGTTTGGTTAAGCTGACTTCTTGTCTCTTGGGAGAGGGATTTTAAATCTTCTATCAATTGATTAAAAAGTGGGATTCGTTATTTATCATGTTTTCATAACCTCTGGATAAATGCTAAATCTACCTACTTATCTATCATTTTCCATTTTGACCTCTGCATAGAAATTAATCTAATTTTCTTTTGAGTTCTCACACACTGTCATGTCCATATTACCTCTGATAGTATTGTATACTCTAAATTAGAAAAGAAGGTTTCATTATCTATCATGTCCATATTACATCCAGATAGATACAAATCATTGAGCATAGAAGAATTATCATTTCCACTCTCATATCACCATAAAAGTCTATTATATTTCTTAGACTTTTCTTTACAATGGAAATCTATTATATCTAAGATTTTTATTCTAAACACACAACGATAACCTAATGGAGATCTATTTCTTCTTCGGATCTTCTTTGTCGGATTCGTTGTTGGTGTCAATTCCTTACTATCTGAGCCCCAGTGGCAACCAGGACAGTAGGAATCAAACTCTGGTCTTCTCTCTCAGAAAAGAGGAGAACCCAGAGTATGGCAGCCCGAAGGTGTATTGCTGCCAATACAATTGGTGGATTAGTGGCGGCACCTCAAAGGAGATAGAAATGTATCCAGCATTGGGATACGATTCCTAGTTCTGCCGTGAAAGGAACTCTACTACCCGATCTCTCGGGGTAGAGTTGACTCCAGCATCCAACTCTCCGTATATAAAGGCTCTTCCTACCAACAGAGGAAGACCCTTCTATCTCACGAAGAGTTCTGAGTTGTCTGATTTGCGCGTCAAAAGCGCATGAGCTCCCTGATGTTGATGTCAGAAGAACATGCTTCACGACGTCAAAGTCACCAATGCTGGTTCTGGAAAAGCTGCTCAGCCAAACTTCCGCAGAAAAAACAATAAAGAAGAAGTGTTTTAAACAGAAGTATCATCAGATGCGTATTGAACGCTAACTAAAAACAGATGACAAGGCTTTTATGCCGGCGCTTCACAAAGGCTTTTATGCCAGTGATATGACAAGGCTTTTACGCCATTGCTTCAGCAAGGCTTTTACGCTGGTACTTCACAAAAGCTTTTACGCCAGTGCTTCAGCAAGGCTTTTACGCCGGTGCTTCACAAAGGCTTTTATGCCAGTACTTCAGCAAGGCTTTTATGCCAGTGCTTCAGCAAGGCTTTTACGCCAATACTTCAGCGAGGCTTTTCATGCCAATGCTTCAGCAAGTTTTTACGCTCATGAATAGATGTTTTCAACAACAAAAAAATTCGAAGACGGATATTTGCTTGCGATCGGACTTACCATTTAAGTTGAATGGTTTGGCTCTAATAGTGGTTGAATCCATGTTTGAAGACTGGGCGTACAAAAGAACACCGTGGGAAAGCTCCGCCATCCTCATTTGTTGGAGAACAACATCACAGAAAGTTATCTTCAGAGGAATGAGTACGAGAATATATAAAACATTCTCGGCTATTTATAAAGGCTGAAGAAACTTTTGGGATGAGTCTATTTCGGGGAAAGATCCTATTTAAAGGCTCTCGTAACCACAAGACAGACGCCACGTGTCGGTTTGTTTCTTGGAAATGAACAACCATAGAAGCAGTCAAAATAAGTGTTGAATAGTTCTATCTACCAACAGATGAGATTAACATCAAGATTTTATTTATAAAGGGGGGAGTGGACGCCTACATATAAGAGAGTCGCAATACACGGAATATTATTTTCTTTCTCCTTCATTGGGTTGACGAAGGAAGACACCCAATTCGCGCATGTTGCGGATCCCAGAGCGACGCATCAGATTTAAAAATGCTTCTGCATCTCCTGAGCCTTCGTATGCAGTTGGGGGACCACCATCAATACGATTAAACACGGCAGGAGTTACTCCAAAACACTCTAAAAAGTTGCACGCCCGCTCGAAGTCAAGCCTGGAGCTCGAAGCCTCTTTATTGGTAATCTCATTCTTCGGCGCCATAACAAAACGAGGATGAATGTCAAGAATAAAGAATTTATCCTTATTTATACAAATCAAAACAACTCTTCATATTCCTCGTTGGAAACTGTTCACTCGGGAAGATAAAGAGACGTTCGAAAAGTTTCGAGAAAGAAATTTATTGTGGCGGTCAAGTGTTGACCGACATTATTTTTCTTGAGAATTAAGCTGACTGTTGGACATCCCCGCTTTTACGCAGATGACGGTTGCGTATCCCAAATTTTACGCTGGCAGATCAAATCTCAACTTTTACGCTTCTGTTCAAAGTGTTTCAAATTTTGGAGATATTTGAAAACTTTGAAGGGGGTCTTGTAGGAGCGTAAAAAGTGCTTCACAAGAAGGGTCAAAGTGATAGTCCAGTCTACTCAAATTGATCCCCTTTATGCCAAGGAGAGGCTAATCACTTTACGCCTAAGAAGGTTGATCATTTTACGCTCGGGTCTACACCCATGATTTTACGCCAAGGACAGAGCAGCCACTTATACGCTGGACAAAGCTGTCAAGTCTTGCATTTAATACAAACAATGACATGAAGATATTAATGATGGCATATATCACAGAATTCAAAGGGATTTGTTTTACACAGAGACCAATGTTGTCGTTTAGTATGTGGATTGAGCTACTTTACGCTCACACTATGGCTTCTTTTACGCACGAAGACTTAACGAGCTTTTACGCTCAACAGTTGACGTGTGCGTAAAGTCTATTTGAGCTATCCTTTACGCTCAAGGTTATTTAACAATCACTTTATGCGGGAAGTCTACGTCAAAGCTACTTTACGCTCAATCTATTGCTTTATGCTCAGAGTACATTGGGCTATTTTTACGCTCTATTCTCCTCCACCAGTTTGGAACGTGGTTTGCTTACATGGCTTTCATGCCACTCTTCTCGAAGAACGTGTGTACGTGCATCCTATTCTTACTAAATTGATGGGACACGTGTCAACGTATACAGAGGATGACTTTGATCATGGGTGGCAGTTGTTAGCGTAAAGGCGGAACTTTTGCTGAGTTTTTACGCACCAGAGCCCAAGTTTATAAATAGACTTATTTTTCTCATAACAAAAGAAAGACAGAAAAAAGACAGAGAGACATGAGAGAATACAGAGATCAGAACTTTGAGATTTTGATTTTTCAGAGCATTCTTCTTCAACTTTTCTTTCAGAATAGAGTGAAGCAAAGCAGGAAAGCATTCGGCCTCGCCATCAGTGCCCAAGTGCGTCGATACCTTTCTGGTGACTTAGTTCTTCCAAGTTGTTCTACTTCAAGCAGTGATCTTCATCATCATCGTATGGTCCAAAGAACAAAGTGATCATTTACAGATCAGACTTCCATAGCAATACTTCCCAGAATCAAATTTGTACTTCTTGTACTTTTTCTCGTTTTATTTTCAAAATCCAACTTTTGTTTGGCAATTTTTTTAAGTGAAACACTTTGCCCTTATCAGAGTCAACGACGGATGACCCCCCGTCTGTCGCGGCAAGACAGCTATCCCTTTCATTCGAAGCGACAAGATTCGCCCCTAACAGTTCAACTTCCCACGGAGCTAGAGTCGGATCACCTGTATCAGCTCCCCCTACAGGGACGGGTGTAGGGCTCGGCAATGACGTCAACCCTACCACACCAACCTCCACTTCCTAGGCAGGGGTAGGGCTTGGCCACGAGGTCTCGTGTGCGACCAGTACCTCGGTGCCACAACCAGGGGAAAGCCCAGTCGGTAAATTCTTGTCAAAGACGTCTCTGCTAGACGCAATCTCTCTGACAACTTGATCAACATCTTCTTGCGAGCCATCGTTAAAAGAAGACGAGCTCCATACTTCCTCCTCGTCTGGAAGGACTTTTCTCACAACTTCCCTTAAGGCCTCGATGCCTCCAGGCACCCCCTCAATGGATGGTTCTTCTCTCGGTCGAGGCTCCATGCCACCCTCCCGAGGGATCGACCGAGAGTCCTCGGCAACCTGAGGCACTGATACATCTTCAACCTCTCTTCCAACATTATCTGGAGACACCGAAATCTCTACGGAAGAAACGTCATCAGTACTCCCTTCCCTGAGAGATGCTATAATCGAAGGAATACGCTCGTCGAAAGAGCTCGCCACCTTCTTCTGCCTACTAATACGCGGTTTTGAAACCTGAGACTTCCTCTTCGGCACCTTCTAAAAAGAGAAAGGAGGACATAAGTCACAGAAATCAAAGAATAAATCAGACTGTGTAGGACATCTTTACCTCAGCGGGAGCTGACTCCGTTGGTACTACAGGTGGTACCTCCGGAGCTTCCACCTTCGAAGTCGTCGCTTTCCTCGATCTTTTTGGCACAGACGAACCAGCCTCCTCGTTAGCTCATCTCTTTCTAGCTTGGAGCTCGTCCTGAGTACCCCCCGCTGATGCTGCAGCAGCAGCCCGATAACCTGCAGCCTCCGGTGGACAATATGACCGGGCGGCCGTCGACATATTTTTTGTTGCCTCTAGCTGGGTGCCAACAATGAAGCTGGTCTCCCTGTCATAATCCGGGGACATGATGTTCATGGCACAATACAGCTTCACAGCCGAATACAAGATTTGCGGCCGAGGGTTATGAACTAGAGTAGTGAAGCGAACTCCAGTGCATCCGGCGTTGTAATATTGCCAATCCTGGGTCCCATCCAGTAAACTCCTGACGAACCCCAGACTATTACTTGGGTTCCTTAACATTAGCTGATGTTACCAAACTGGCGCACGAACATACTCGGAAGATACGGCTCCAGATAACACCTATTTTTGTAGCGATAGACCAGATGGGATGGTCGAATACTCTGCAACAAGCGAAACCTCCATATCGGTAGGGCAATCGCATCTTCACCGGAGTCTTCCAGTTCTTGGTCAGCCTCGAAATTTGTGATGATGGGACTGACCTTGGTGATTTCCCATCCTTGAAGATAAAACAAAACTTTTCTGCAGACAGGGACACCGGTGTGCAGCCACTTCTTCTTATAGAAGCGACGGATAAAGGCGTCACCTTCAACATGATCCTCTTCAGGGCCTGGGCTCATCACATTTGAATGATGCAGAATCAACCATCCCATCAAATAATGGAATGGTAGCTCAGTTCAGGAAAAGTTGTCTTTCTTGCCCCTCTCGTGGATGACATCATCGGCAACATCTCTCAAACTCCGTAACAGGTTACACACCATTACGGAAAGGAGTGCCGGAGGATGACCAAAAACCAGTTTTACCGTTGGCAAAATAAGGTTTCGGCTCACTCTTTCTACGGATCCAGATCTGCCTGAGAACGCAGTCCCGGAGCCATATCATCAATATGCAGTCAACACTGCCTTGAAAGACATTCGGTGCATGCAATGCCAGAAATAACAATATACGTCGGCACCACTCTTGTTTGAACGAGGAGTCTTCTCGCCCAGTCGGCTCATGTCGGAGGTCACCTCCGTGTGACTCAGTCCTTATGGATTCACAAAATGAACCTTACATGGGTCCATCAGGTCCTGCTTGAAGACATAATCTCTCTAAGCAGTCACATGGGGCGACGACCCGCCCCTCTCCCTTCGTTGTATCATATAATGGTGGCTTGCCACCTCATTAAAAATAGCTACCATTTCTGGGTCCTTGTCTTCCAAAACCTGAACCTCTTCATTTTTTGGAAAATATTTCTCATATGGCTCCGAGCCCCAAGGAAGCTTGGACACCTCATACATCTCATGGAGGGCCAATCCCAACTCCCCTATCGGAGTAAAAAAGGTGCCAGTCTGCGTATTGAACATCTCTAGAAGGGCAAGAAACATATTTCGATTAAGATCGACACCCGCTTGGGTGGTACGAAGAGCAGCAGTCAGCCCAGTCGCTTTCAGTTCAGTCTTGAACTTCATCAAGACCCAAACGGTTAGCTCGTCCCACTTTGACACATGGTGACACCAGCCCTCAACTCGAAAACCTCCTTTCGGATACATAACATTTGATGTTAGCATCCGACTCGCAAAGGTCGAAGCACCGAAGGCAAAAGTGTCGGGAGGAACATCACTGTAAATGCTTCCAGGACACAAAGCTCGGCAATGGTATGATGTCCCGGCTCGGGAGGAGGCCAAGATATCTCTTTTATTTGAAATAACATTAATACGAAGAGTACCCCCTACTGCTCCTCCTTGGGAAAGAGTAAGTTTCCATGGCATCCTCCTCTTGGAGGCCAAACGGTAGAAAGCTGTCAGTGGCAATTGATGCTCAGACTGTCGCATCTACAGGGCCATGCCCTTCGCTGTGAAGAACCAGTCTTCCTTAATCTTCAGTACCTTCGCTTCATTAGAGATCAAGCAGTCACCAAACAGAAAGGCCGGTTTCAAGAAAGTCACATTCTCGGATTTAGAGGATTTCAGTTTGCCGCTCTCCACCATACTTTGGAGAAAAACAGGCGACTGATCCAGGATTTACAACATCATCTCGGAAGACTGATCCAGCATGATCGCAGCCTTCGCTGGGTTAATAACTTCCTCATTGAAGTCGACCCCCATTTGGTAAAGCAAAGCATCCAGAACGACTTCGTTTAGCAAGGGGATAGTTAGTTACACTAACACAGCAAAAATAAAAGCCAGGCAGCAAAGAAAAATTTAGAGGCTTCATAGACAAAACATTTTTGGGCGCATCAGCAGCCTGGCGCATAATCGGGGCCCAAGCCCATGCGCATCAGCAGGAAAGCTTCGGCGCATAATCAGGGCCCAAGCCCATGCGCATCAGCAATGAAGCTTCGACGCATAATCAGGGCCCAAGCCCATGCGCATCAGCAGTGAAGCTTCGGCACATAATCAGGGCCTAAGCCCATGCGCGTCAGCAGTAAAGCTTCGGCGCATAATCAGGGCCTAAGCCCATGCACGTCAGCAGCGGAGCCTCGGCGCATAATCAGGGCCTAAACCTCTGTGCGTCAGCGGAAGAACCTAAGCGCATCATCAGGATAGAAGTCCATGCACGTCGGCAACAAGGAGTTAGGGCACAGCAACAGGATGCAATTCATCCGTACGCCCTATACTCGCCTAAAAAGAGTTGGCAACTACAAAATCAGAAGATACCCATCCGTCACCGCGGGTCGAACGTCGGCATGAGTCATAGTAACGACAGGAGCGTCCTCCTCATCGAACTCCATTGGCTCCTTGCCTCGGCCTTGTCCTCGGCCAGCACCACCGCGAGGAGTCTTGGGAGCCATTTTGAAAAAAAATTAGGATTTTGGGAAGAAGAACTCTAAAAGAAGAAGAAAGCAAAGAGAGGAAGAACTCTCTCTCTCGCTCCATCAGACGCCTATTTATAGGCTTGGTCGCATGTGTGAACCGATGAAGGGTGACGTCAGCCGCCACCTGGGGTTCTACAAAGTGATAACTGCAAAAAAAATCCCAAAAGATCATCATTAAATCTTTTTGTTTATTTCGAAGCATTATCATTTGCATTTAACACTGAAGAGGAGCATGCGCCTCATCGCAGATACGTGAAACAAATCATGTGCCTCGAACAGTCATGCGCCCCATCGAAGTCAACCCTATGCTTCTTATTCAAAGTATTCCAAAACTTGATGAAAAGTTTTGAAAACTTTGAAGGGGGTCTTATAGAAGCAAGGAATTTCAGGTGCACCTACAGGATGGAATTCCTATGCGCCTAATACTACATGCGCCAGGGAGCTCAAATAAACTACTTAGCACAGCAAGACAGCAAAAGTATATACATCAAAAGGATTTTTATTTCATATAAAAGTCTATTAGATGTCTAAAAAAAGGCTTTACAAAGGAGAATTTCTAGAAAAAAAAATTCTAAGACTACAGCCAGGCGCAGCAAACTGCCATGCGTCTCCTGACCGGCGCATCTTCAGTCAGGCGCATCACTTCAGCGTCTCAGTCAAGCATATCTATTTCAGCGCCTCAATTAGGTGCGTCACTTCAGCATCTCAGTCAGGCATATCTATTTTAGCGTCTCATTTAGGCACGTCTCTTCAACATATCAGTTAGGCACATCCCTTCAGCGTCTCAGTCATACACATCATGAAGTCTCAGCATATGCGCTCCACTTCGACCCGATCAGGTGCTTCGACTAATAAAGCATTTATTGAGCAGAACGAGGGCGGGCGACCAACCCTACCCTAGCTGGAGGAAGAGCTCTCCAAAGCCTAAGGAAGAGGAGAGCACCGCAATCGATTCGCGGCTAAAGGAGCAGCTTTCAACACAACCAGAATGGACAACACCCTACTCTAGCAGGAGGAAGAGCTCTCCAAAGCCCAAGGAAGATGGGAGCACCATAATTCTGATCTGTGGCTCTACCAGCATAACGGAGATAGGGCTCGAGTATCCCGATCTTTGGATACAACAGGCACCTTCCGTCTGCCTCAGAAGCCCTCGATTCCGACTTTTGGATGTAACAGTCACCTTCAAGTGCATGAATGAAGATGATTCGTCGCATCTTCACCCTCGAGAGCATCTTGTCAACAAAATATGCCCGAGTAAAAAAGTTTATTCGGGAAGACATAAGAGAACGATAAGCAAACTCTCTCCTTACCGCTATTTATAGGCCGGACAAATCAAACCCATGCGTCAAGTGGCAGGCTCTCTGAATCCCGTACAATGAATTTGCATTTATGGTGATGAACCTGTTGCTTCGAATTCGGCCAAGTCAAAACGGCTATTTAAAGCACCTAAAGAACTCAAAAGTCGGACCAATAAAGATGTGTCAGGCAAACGGATGTGCCGGTCAGATATCGCGCATCGTGCAGACGCGCCCGTCAGTGCCATGTGCCCCGTATGGATGCACCCAACAAAGCACAGATCCATGCGTCCTAATCAACTTGGACCCGTGCGCCGAATCGTCGTGTCACCCTATCAAACAATTAATGCCAAAGTGAAAGAGTTGGAAACACGTCCTCCGAGGACTGAACAGTTGGCAGCTTTTTCAGAAGACGAAGCGTCGCTGGCATCAGCATCATCATTACTTTCCTCCGGCGGTTACAAGCCACGTGGCCGCCTAACCATTCGTATGCGCCTCCGCAGCCATACGTCCAAACCTCCGCATGCGTTTCAAGAGCCATACGCCTCAAACCTCCCTGTGATCCCTAAAGACAAAGGTCAAGTCACTACTGAAGCCTCGTATGCTCCTTAAAAGCAATGCGCCCAGACTGGTTCGAAACTCCTGAAGGTTGCGAGCCAAAGTCTTCTCAAGCGCCCAATCCCCGGCGCATCCTATCAGATTACTCTCTACCAAATCCGAGATCTTTGAGCTATGGACATGCGCCACGTATCCTTTGACTCAATTCAGCCTGTGAAGGGGTACTAAGCACCTAAGATTTCAGCAACAGAAAGATCATCTCCCCTGCTACGTACCAGCCCATAAAAGCAGTATGAAGGATTCAACCCACAAATGATGGCGTATCATCCATGCGTCTCCTATAGCTCCAACCACATGGCGTCCCCACACACAGGCGCATCCTACTTATGTGCGCATGAGCAGCCAGCCTGCAAGCTTATAAATAGAGGGATCATCTTCTTCTTCCACACACACACAGAACAGACAGAGACCTATATACGTATACAGAGAGAGGTAGATACAGACACTCAACGTCTTCTTCCTCTCTGCAAGCTCCCGTACCCAGGGCAATTTAGACCTTCAGAGAACCATAAACCGTCGTCAGATCATCAACGGAGTCAACGCATTACCACTCGCTCCATCGATACAGGGACCCAAATAAACAAAAGTGTACTCCTAAGACTACATCTAAGTCCTACATTGTAATACTGTTCTGTTTGTAATTGAAATTGCAATCAAAGATTTTAATGGCAAACAATAGGTTCAACTATTTACGTCGAGAATTAAGAATTTTATATATCAATAATATTAATTAACTTTATTTATTGAATTAATTCCAATATGTAACAATTATTTTAGAGGCATGCTTACAAAGGGTCTGTCTATAACTAAGGCATTAAGTGCTTAAGCAAAAACAGAACTTAAGTGCCCCCCGTGGACCTCTGCTAGTTGGGACAGTACCATTACAACTAATTTGAGACAGTCAATGCATAATAAAAAATAATTTATTAAATAATTTTAATTATATTAATTAAAATTTAAAATTAATATTGTTTGAATTAATAAGTTGAAAGGAATTGATAAATTTGCTAAAGTAAACATTGTTTCAGTTGTAAACTAGCCAAAACAGAGTTCATCAGAGTTCTGACCAAACTTAGTTCGAAATCGGGCCGAACTCGGTTGGGCTAAGTTACAGCAGAACTAGTGGGCCCTATTCTCCTATTGATCATCTTCCTCAATCTTTTTTCCTTTTTCACGAAAATCAGCAAACAAAACCAACCAAACCCTAACCATAATCCAATTTTATTTCCCAATCTACTTGGTATTTTGACTCCAAACATCGGATTCGGATCTCAGGTTTGTTCTCCACAGCATACTAAATTTTTGGAAGGTATAATCCCTATTTTCCTTTCGTCCTCTATTTTAATTTTCATAGAATCTTTACTTTCCAATGACCCCTAAGCTCTTTAGGAAGAAAATAAAGAATGATAAAGGATCCTCATCCTCTCAACGGCCTTTCCTTTTCTCTCTGGTCTAACCGAAGGATTGTTCCTTTTACGGACTCGTATTTGCGATGCTAGACCAATTCATAGAGTGGTATAGTGATTTTTATACCCGCACGGTCTGTGCCGAAGCCCTGATTAATTTTAATATCTCTCCGGACCATCATGGAGCTTTTCTGCATCTGTAATATAATGACTTAGTAACAACATCTTTCATGTCACTTTAATGCTATTAGGTTATTTTACTGCATCATGACTTTTGATTCTGGAGTTATCTCTTCCCATGTCGGGAGAATATATATTAAATTTGACGCAGAAGATTTAGCAGTGATCCTTCGAGTTCCCAATGAAGGAGAAGCGCTAACCGACCTCGCTAATTTTAATTTTCCGCCTGACATGTCTTTGAACAATTTTAAAGCTCCTATCTGCCATCCCAGACCTTATTCTATTAGCAAACTCAAAGCTAAACACTTGAGTTTGTATTTCTGTAACCTCCAAAAAAATCATCTTTTCTGCTATCATTCTAAAGAAGACTTCCATAGATGAATCACCTCCCTAGAGTTGTTCTCCATTTACCATATTCACTGTGGGATTTCCTTTTCATTCCCAAAGACTATGATCGAGATGATGGTATATGCTCGTAAGAACAAGAGAAATCTTGTTTACGTGATGTACTTTCCATTTGTCTTTCGGCACTTTAATATTGACTTAGACGTGTGCAACGTCCTTGCTGAACCTACACATCTTAATGTGGCTATGCGTTCTTAGACTCATGCTATTCCTCCATATGTTGCTCTACCTCCTGCTCGAGAACCTTTCGTCCCAGCCCCTGATTATGCACAGACTATTAAGGGTCTCCACCATATGATGAGAGATCATATGCAGCTGACTCAAGATCAACATCGGGCTACTCTGGATCGACTTAGTGCCTTAGAGACTCGTTGGACTGAACGGTTAAAGGATTATGAATACCGTGATGTCATTCGCACTCAAGCGATCTCTAACACACTAGCTGACCTCCGCTTTGCCCAGTCTCATAAGTCTGGCAGCCCTGGCTTCTTTTTCAGAGATCCTACCTTTTTCGGCTATCGTGTTGAGGATCAGAAATTACGACAATACTTCAATCCTGCTGGCACCTTTGATTGGTTCAGATCTTCTGGTGAGACTGCTCACACTTCTGGTGGTGGTGACGATGTTGTTGACCAGAATATCGACGAGGATTAATGATATCTAGTTGTCACTGTCTTTAGCTTAGATATCATGTTTAATAGATTTTTATCTATTGTCATCATGTCTTAGAAATGTCTTACATTCTGAGAACATGTAGTAGCTATTTATGCATTTTATTTACTAGTTGCTTGTATGGACTGTAACTATTCCAATTTCATCTGTACTATGAAAGCTAGTAGTTTTTATACATATTCTCTCTTTTGGCAATATGCACATATTTTATGCTTAGTAGTTTAGCTTAGATACATCTGCTTAAATATAACTGCTATGTAAAATATCTGCTTTATTATTATCTCTTTCTTCAAGTTTGTCTTTTTGTACGCACAATTTACGGTGGAGCAGTTTGGTAAATAACAACGGGAAAAAAAATATAACACTTGTCCAGAGAAGAGGGTACAACTTTAAAAGATTTTTTAGACTTGATTTGATCAAGATGTTATATCGGTCAAGGTTTATCAATTATCAAAATAGGGGAGACTTTTGGCCCATTAGTCATAGTCGAATCGATTTTGATAATCGTCTGAACTCGAACTCGATATAAGGGATACTCGAACGGACTACGACAACCAGTGCTGCTACCATTCAAGATCTGCTCAGTCATCGCGTCTGTATTTCTTTTCCATTCTCAAATATATTTTACACAATTTTATTGAGTCTAGAAAAAATGTAAATCGTGTCATACTGGCAAATAGGCTTGCCAAAAAGATTTTCAAACTACCCAGATTTATTTACAATTAAACTTATGTTTTTAACCCAAAACCTATGTTTGAAAAATAGTCCAGAAAGCCCACTTAGACTTTGACAAAACTCAGCCCATTCAAACCTGGATTCTGACCTAGATCAAACTACCACAGTTTGGACAGAGTTCAGACCGAACTCGGGTATCTGAACCAGTAAACCTTATAACTAGTTCTTCCGACAGACTCGACTGCAACTGTAAACTCTCTAAAATTTTACTATGATTTTTTTATTTTTGATATTTGTTTTAGGTTGGTATTTGTATGTCGAGTGCGAATACGTATATATGAGATATTTAATTTTTATATAAAAAGTTTTATTATAGGATTTGATAAATATAGGAATAAATAGCTTTGTTTTCAAAATACATATAGAGTAAGTATTTTGTACGTAAAAAAATTCCAGCCAAAATTTAGTCAAATTTTATATTTAACTTCATTATTATCAAATGGCTTTTAGTTATACAAGTATAGTTTATAATTTAAGAAATAATATTTTTATTTTTAAATAATATATAAGATACTAGACAAATATGTTTTATGTAAATATATTACTGCATGGGAGTACATGAAATTTAGTTCATGTATATATTTTAAATTTTTGAAATTATTTTTATTATTTATCTTAATTTATTAAAATGGTATTTTTGAAGTATTTTCTATTAATATTTCAATATTTATTTTGTTTTTCAAAATTAATTATTATTATTATTTATTATGAAGATATTATGAAATTCGTGGATTTAATTTTTAACCATTTATGGTAATTAAGATTTGGTTTATTAGCTTTAACTTATAGATAAGCTTTATCTAGATACATATTGGATTGAGATTGATTGAATTGATTAAATTTGATTTAAATTAAATATGGAAATTATCCAAAGGGATTTAAATATTTCCTACACCTTATCTAATTAGGAGTCTCTACCCCCTATATATAGGGGAGCCTCCCTATTATTTTCTCCACAATTTATTATACCACAAACTAATTCCCACCGTCATGTCCGTGCATCGTGTCTGTGTCCAATAACTTCCCTTGTCCGTCGTGACGGCCTCGGGTCCGACCCCGGGTGTCTTTCCAATAAATTTTTTTTTACATTTACATTATCCCCGGTCGTGTCTGACACCCCGGACACGACGACCCCATAAACCCAATTCCTACCCCAATTCCTATTCTAATTCATGTCCGTCGCCGCCCCGACGAGAACCCATCTACTACAACTAAGTTCCCCTGCATCCACCACCCTGGCATGCCAGTCCACTATGCCCATCTTCCGAACCCGAACGCCAGTCATCATCACAAAGAACCCTGCCCTCGCCCCCGTCTCCTCAACCCAACTCCATTTTTCGGCGACCAAAACCCCAAAACCACCCCGCTTCTTGACCGATCCTTCCAGTTTCCCGCTGCACCTCCACCTTGGCCACCGCAGCAAACCGCTGCCACCAGCTCCACCACTCCATATAGATCACCCCTGCCAACCAACATTACCACCGCCACTTGCAGCGACACCCCTACACCGCCGTAGGCCCCTTCCCGACCTCGCCATCCCGGCATCCTCGCCACCACTACCACCAAAATAATCACTGGCACCATTATCACCAAAACCACCACCACCACTATCGCCATCGGCCACCCCAAACTCGACCATCACCCACAACAAAAGAAAAAGAAAAGAATTAACACCACCATCACCGCCACAAACCTCTGCCCAGCGCCTCGCCGTGCAACTCTTGTGGCCAGTGACCTCCAATCCGCCCGGCGTTGTTCCCAGCCACCGAACTCAGTACGGCGGTGCAGCATGACCTAGATCTGGACGAGGTACACCTCCGCCAAACCTACCGGCAGATCTGCCGCTAGCGCCCTTCGGTTCCTCCTTCCGTGCCACCCTCTTCTCCTTTGCCCCCGACCGTTCACTCTCTCCGCGGCCTTCGACCATCACTTGGTCGATAGAAGAACTGTGAGTCCGATCTCCTGTTCCCTCTCTCACCAATCCCCCTCTCTAGTTCACTATCCCGACCCCTAGTCTATTCCCTCTCTCCCCCACATAGTAAACCTTTCTCCACTTCCCTTTCTTTTTTCAGCAGCTTCACTTTGTAGTTTTTTTTCTGATTTTGTGGGTTGCTATCTCTCTCCCTCGGGAGAGAAGAGACGAGGTGTATTTTTTTATTTTTTTTGTTATTTTGTGTTATTTAAATTTAATATATTTTTTGTTATCAGTAGATGTTTAATTATAATTACTGGTATGTTTTTAGTATATATTTATTACTTAAGTACACTATCTTTAGTATAAATTATTAATTATTAGTTTCATTAATACTATATATGTTATCTTTACAATTAATATATATATATATATATATATATATATATATATATATATATATATATATATATATATATATATATATATATATATATAAAATATATATATATATATATATATATATATATATATATATATATATATATATATATATATATATATATATATATATATATTTGTCTTGCTAAAATAATATATTTTGTATTGCTAAAAAAATATATATATATTTTGTATTGCTAAAATAATGTATAATTATTGTTTTAAATTTAGTTTCAAAGGCGGATTTAGAAAACCCGAAATATATTATAGGATTATTTCTTTCTATTTTAAATATAGGTTTGACGAAAATAATTATTTTTGGCTAATCCTAAAAAACTTTCTAGATTGTTATATTTATTTAAAATTTCAACTAATAAAATGTAGTTCCAAATTATCATATATATATTTTCAACTATTATATAAAAATATTTTACTGAGTAAATTATATTTTTTGACCTAAAATGATTTTTACTAGTTATAAATATTTTGTGATAGTAAAATATAATTTTTAAGGATTATAAATAGTTTTCTAAAATCATATGTATATTATTTATCTAATTTTCCTTGATTATCCTACTGTCCATGACAAAACCCCTTTTTTATTCCCTCGCCAATTCGGTACATCGTCTTATCGACCCTAACTAGTCTAATTATTCTGGATCCGATGGAACAGTCCTTGCCGTCATTGGAGGTCGTCTTGCATAGTTATAACAATGAAATTAAATTATGTGCCATTTTAATCATCGTACCACACCAGGCATCATGGCGTCACTACTAGGCAAGATACCTTGCCATTTAATGTCTATTCCTTTAGCTCATATTTCATGCATTTACTATTTATGTCTCTATTATTTCTCTATATATTTCTATGCACATTAACCCTAGATTTAAGAGACCACACTTTTGTTGCGTTGCATTCATTGGCCTTGACATGTTTGTGCCACGAAGTCGCGAGTCGCATATAGAACTCGGACATACATAGCTGGCTGGCCACCGGTACGTATAAGTTATGCGATAGGATTAACCGCTAATAGTATTTTGCATGATTAGTTTGACTTAGCGGATAATAGAGGTTATGTGTTGTGAAGGCAACATATAAGCATAGGATGGGAAGGATATTTTCTTAGCATATGGGTTACTATACACTTTAGCTTTATGGCCGTACGCTCCGCCGGAGATGCGGGTTGACAACCCTTTATTTTATTGCTGGCCAATGACGTTCGAGAAATGATTATGCTTAAGGCCCCTGGTGCCCAAGAGGGGACTATGTCGCTCCCATTTTAGCCAGAGAGCCCAGGCATTGGAGATTTGTTCTTAAACTGCATTCACTTAGAATGGTTAGGCTACCTTATCCGTTAGGTATGAGTACTTTTGGTTTGTGTACTTATACCTGACCGTGGCTTGGAACAGTAATGAGAAGGTACAAACCTTGTTGTGGGTGTGGTTCACTACATCAATAAGAAGGTACTGAACCTTGTTGTGGTCCGGATACCATATTGGATTCATGGCATAAAAAGATACTACATTGTGGATTAGGGTCCCATCTCTTGTCCATGTTTGGTTGGAGGGATGTTACGCTAATTCGAGAGTAGAGTATTGGACCATATTATGATCCGATTTGACTTATTATTGAGCAGTTTGTATTCAGTTATATGGCATGTTCTTTTTGTATCTTGTTACGTCCCTCTGATGACCTGGTCGTGATTCTCTATTCGTAGGTATCCTAGACAAGGTCGTGATTCTCTATTCTTTCGAAGATGACATGCTCTTAGATCATCCTTTACTTCGCTTCACAAAATTTTTTATTCATTATGTATTACTTCTCCTTTAAGTAGTTGGTAGTCGATTTGTCTCCACCCAACTACATGTACAAATGACAAATTTTTACTTGATTATATAAAAGCTTTATCCTTATTTTTTGGATGAGATTAGTTGTCATGGTTTTATTGCATTTACAGCTAACGTATATTTATTATATGACTGGCATGTCTACGTACCTAGTCCTACGTATTTTGGGACTGGAGCATTATGGCAACGGTCGAATTTTTGAACGTTTGGTATCCGAACTCGTCCCGAAGTCGGTCTTCAAAAATCCTATAAATAGAGAACACATTTCAAATACAATTCACTCATTCACTTTCTATCTTCTCTTCTCTAAGCTTCCTTAGCTATTCAAAGCTTTCATTTTTCAAATCCCAAGCCTATTTTACATGGTCTAGAAGTTTTAGATAGTTGTAATCATAGGCTTGATCAAGAAGTTCACACTTTACAATTGAAGTCGGTTGAGCACTTCGGATCAAAGCTCCGTGTTGTAAGAAGTCGACAAGCACTTCGGATTAAAGCTTATGTTTCTAATAATGGATTTCAACTTGGAGCAAGAGTCCTCCAGCCTGGATTAGTCCTCATAAGAGAGAGACCAGAATATATCATTGTGTTTGCGTTTGCTCTCTTTCTCTCTTATTTACTGCTTTTATATAACTGTGACATAGCCACTATGACACGATAGTAATATAATAGTGACTTTGTTTTAACTGCTTTTATACACTTGCCTGGCATGGTTTGTTGGAGTCGACGTGTGTGAATTGATCGCAGTAGCACAAAATAAATACGGATGTCATACTTCTAGTAGATGATCCCAATTTATAATAGTTCCATTGAGTTCGGAACCGTCCAATTAGTTAGAGTCGCTATGTAGAAGTCGCGAAAAATATTTGATTAGTCAAGATCGAAATAATCTAATCAAAGAGAATTTGGTTTAAAAAAATTCTTTAGTCAAAATATATATTATAAACCCTTTTTGTACTATATATATATATATATATATATATATATATATATATATATATATATATATATATATATATATATATCCTTTCATTGAATCGCCGTTTGCTCTAGTGTGGGTTTCTCTGCCGGATTTGCCGCTCCATCTCTTCTCTAAGGCATCCTTGTTTAATATAGCAGAGTGCTTTAGTTTTCCTCGGACGATTGATCATGCTTCATCTAAGGGAGGAGCTACTGTTTGCCTATTGTTTATGAGTCGCTGCCTTCCTATTGTATTTTAAACATGGATGCCTTAGAGAAGAGATGGAGCGGCCTTCCTATTGTATTTTCCACGGGCCCGTATTTTTACTGAGGTGGACCTGAGCAAACATGTTGTAAGGAGGATCTGGATCGAGCTACCACATGGGAGGAGCTACTGGTAGCCTATTGTTTTTGAGTCGCTGCCTTCCTATTGTATTTTCTGCCATCACAGGGGACATATTGCAGTAGATTGCACTATTAGAAAACTGAAGGACAGCACAGATGCAGGCAGACCCCAGGTAGATGCTCCTATGATTGTTGTTAGTCAGGAGGTGGCTATAGCAGTGGGTCGTAGGAGAAAGGGCAAACAAGCTGAACTTCCTAGCCTGGGAGGTCAGAGGGGCAACGAGAAGGGGGAAGCCTCTACTTCCTGTGACCAAACTAACAAAACTCACGGAAGTGTGCATCTGCAGATATCTCTGGAAGAGGGGAAATATGTGATACTTAGATTGGTACCGGAGATAAGGAGGGTGGGGATCCTGTTGCCCAACCTGTTGGAGACCCAGATGAACTTGCTGTGGTGATCAGCGAAGAAATTACGGTGCTACATATAGAGAAAGGGACTCCGTGTAGGGATGAGTCGAATCTACGAAAGGCTGGAATGGGAATGGAACTTGTTATTATAATAAGGGCAAAGCATGAAAAGGAGGACCTGATCAACAACCAAGAGGCTGCTAGAGAGGGGTGCATCCTGCTGACATTGGAAAACTCCTGGGCTAATATAGCAGAGCTTGAATCAGAGGGTGAGGAGGTGATGAGATTACAGGGGGGAACGAGGGAAGTCGAAGAGGCGAAAGCGAGAAAGTTCAATGGTAGAAAGAAGATGAGGAACAAGAGGAGACAGAAAGAAATAATATTGGCAAACGACATGATCCTGAGATCGGCAGGAAAGAAGACCGATGTTACTCTTCCCCCCTCCCCAAAATGTCTAAGTACCTCATTTAGAATGTGAGGGGGGCGGGGAATAAAAAGACTATAAAAAGGATGAAGAGTCTTTGTAGGATACATAAGATCATATTGTTGGCGATCATCAAACCTTAGTTAAATCTTCGAAAACTTCAGAGTTTTAAGATGAAGTTGGGGTTCACTACTACAGTTATTGGTGTTAGAGCTATCTGGATTATGGCAAGAGAGGGTACCAATATAGTGGCAATGGGTAACCATGATCAAGAGCTCACTGTGCAGGTCAATGATCCTAAATAGGGATCCACTTATATGTTGATGGTGGTTCACGGGGGATGTTCTATAAAAGACCGAAAAATGCTTTGGGACTACCTGCTCAAGATCTAAGGTGCCTTCCCGGGTGTTCCTTGGCTTTGCGGAGGTGACTTCAACGTCGTACTTCGGTTAGAGGAGAAAGTAGAGGGTCTTCCATCGAGTACAACATCGATGTTCAACTTTGCCTAGTTTATTTTCTAGGCCAACATCGATCAGGTGTCGTTTATTGGTAATGCTTCAACTTGGACCAATAATTAGAGGGGGGAAGGATTCGATCGAGAATAGACAGAGCCTTCGTGTCAACTAAAAAGATGCGGCGTACTCTACTATAGTAGAACACCTCAACGACACCGAGTCTGACCATTACCCGTTGCTGGTCGAGGTGTCCCTTATTCCCCCTCAGATGATTAGGCCTTTCCATTTTTTCCGCTCTGTGTAGCCACCCAAAGTTTACGGGGGTGATTAAGTCTGCGTGGGACTCTTTCTCCCATATCAACCCGATGGTCCGAATCACAGGGCGCCTCAAAGTAGTCAGGAAATCTCTTCAAGTGTGGAGTAGATCCACATATGGGGACATCTTCGAGAAGGATAGGAGAGCCAAAGAGGAGGTTACCAGAGCAGTTAGGAGGATGGAGGAGGTCGATTCTGTCTAGAATAGATTGGATTTAATAAGGCGAGAACCACTTTGAAGCAAAGAATTGGCATCGAGGAGGAGTTTTAGAGGCAAAAAGCGAGAATCAAGTGGGACTTGGAGGGAGATAAGAACACTAGTTATTTTCACAGATGTGTTAAAAACACGAGGAACTAATTATTGATCTACTGCATCTAGAGTGAAGGTGGGATAATACTCAAACGGCAGGAGGACATCCATGTGGCCGCGGAGGAGTACTACTCTAAGCTTCTGTCTGGTGGTGTGATCCACAAAGATGAAGACATCATTGGTAACATCCCTTTCTTGATCAATCTGGAGGACAACAAGGCGCTGGGGCAGGAGCCCTCCCAGCAGGAGATAAAGGACACTATCTTCGGGTTGTGGAGTGATGGGGCCTCCGGGCCTGATGGATTTACGGACATGTTCTATCAGAAGTGTTGGGAGGTGGTGGGGAATGATGTTGTGGACGTTGTTATCACATTCTTCAGGGGATGGAGCTCCCTAGGGCGATATCGAGTAAATTACTTATACTGGTGCCTAATATCGCTGCCCCGACCTCCTGTTTTGACTTTAGGCCTCTCAGCATGTGTAACTTTTTGAATAAGGTTCCATCTAAACTGATTGCTAACTGGATGGTGGACTTGCTCCCTATGATCATTTCTAGGAAACAGAAGGCTTTTGTTCGCGATCGTGAGATGGTGGATAATATCATGTTGGTACAGGAACTCATTAGCTACCTCGAGATCAACAGACATGGGAGAACATTGATGTGAAGCTTGATATAGAGAAGGATTACAACAAATTGAATGGTCCTTCATCATTTGGGTTCTCATAGCATTCAGCTTCTCAAAACCTTGGATTAATATCATTTTTCGATCAATCTCCAACTGTTGGTTCTTGCTGGTGGTGAACAGAGTCGCTGAAGGTTTTTTTAAATCTCAGAGGGGTAATAGACAAGGTGATCCTCTCTCCCCTACTATATTTATTATTGCCGCAGAGGCACTCAGCGTAAGCTTGAACAGATTGCGAGAAGTGCCAAGGTTCAATAGGTATTACTCGATGAGTGGTTGCCCGGTTATCACTCTCCTTACATTTGTGGACGACGTATTACTCTTATGTACTGGGGATAAGAGCTCGGTTAGTGAGATGACAAACTTGCTTCATAGATACGAGAGCACCTCTGGTCAACGGATTAATGGCAACACGAGCAAACTTTTTGTCCATAGTGGTATCTCTGGAGAGAGGAGGTCACTTCTGGCGGTATGGTCCAGCTTCAAGGCTAGCTCTGATGACTTTACCTATCTCGGGTGCCCCATAATCTGGGAACAAGAGAGCAGATTTATTTATGCTCCTTATAAGATCAAAGGGAGGATTGAGTGGTGGCACAATATTTCTCCATCACTGGGGGTAGACTGATCTTACTCAAACACGTTCTCGAATTGAAACTGATGCACACTCTTGCGATATGCAACCCTCCGAAGATGGTAGTTAATGTGATAGAGCGTCTATTTGTTAATTTCTTCTGGGGGCGTAATGAGGGAAAGGAGAATTGGGTGTGGGCGAGTTGGGCCATATTGGCTAGGCCGACTGCAGAAGGGGGTATGGGTTTGAGGATGTTAGGGCACAGCAAAAATAAATCCAAAAAACTTAGAGAAAATTCACAACCGCAAAGATAATGATTTAGTGGTTCGACCAAGATGCCTACTTCCAGAAACGAGGATGATTTAGTTACACTATGAAGAAGAAAAGGAATTACAATAGCTCTCAATACTTCTCTCCTTGCACTCATGAACTCTCTATCATATTAAAAATCTCTCAAACTATTGTGTTGAACTTATTCAATAACTTTAGCTCTCTTGTGTTGAACTTATTCAACAACTTGAGCACAATGAGATACTTATGTTGAACTTATTCAACAACTTACATTGAGCACTCTTGGAGGTGTATTTTGTGGAGAACCTTTAGTTCCCCTTATATACCATAGAAATCCTATCCTATGTAGGCTTAAAATCCAATCTTATGTAAGATTATATATTGGAAATCCAATCCTATATAGGATAATAATATATATGGTCAAATCCAATCTTACATAGGATTACCATATATATTGTCAAAAAAGGTCATGGGCCTATTTTTGACACTTTCCTTCTTATCTCTACCTCGACAAGATTTTGCCACAAAATCGAGGCGATACACTTCTCCACCACATAGCTTCACCAAATCGTCCACTCGTCCTTTCCTAAGGGATCTCAAGCAAAACATCTCCACTGGCTCTGGAGAAGCTTTTTTCTTCTTGTATACTTTCTTGCAGCCTATAGCTCGCCTGCTAGTATCTTTGACAGCCTGTCTGAATGTGATAGGCTCGTCATCCTCCACTGGTAGTACATATGCTACCACATTTAACTGTCCATAGTGCTTTACCGGTTCCTCAAATCCATACATGTGTACTAGCTTGACCGATCTCCTTGGCCTAGTGGTGGCCAACAAATCTTGTTGCTAGTGTTGCTCATCCTCTAGTTGTTGCTCTTGTGGGGCTTGATGAACAACTTCAGAAACCTCCACCTGATCTGATGCATCCTCGGACGACTCAAACTCAATAATTTAAGATTTGCTAGATACACCACCATCCATATCGGACTCACTCTTCTTGCTTGAAGCCAATACTGAAGATTCATCAAATGTGACATCTCTGCTGATTAAGAATTTCTTATCCTCCTAGCAGTACAGACGATATTCCTTCACTCCTTGTGCATATCCCAAGAATATGGATTTTTTGTCTTTCGGATCCAACTAACCCTCATTTACATGATAGTAAGCTTTGCATCCAAATACGCTAAAAGTGTTATAATCTGCTGGTTTGCCAATCATCACCTCATATGGAGTCTTACAATCTATAGCCAAAGTTTGTGATCTATTAATCAAGTACCGTACCATATGTATAGCATCCTCCTACTTTTCCTTGCCTAAACCGGCATTGGAGACCATATATCTTACTTTCTCAAGCAAGGTTCGGTTCATCCTCTCTACTAACCCATTCTGCTGCGGTGTGTTCCTGACAGTCCAATGTCGAACGATACCTTCTTGAGCACAAAAATCTTTGAAAGTTCTATAGGTATATTCAGTACCATTATCAGACCTCAATGTCTTAACCTTTCTGTCCGTTCTGTTCTCCACCATCGCTTTCTACTGATTAAACTTTTCGAACACTTAATCCTTGGTTTTGATGAAATACAACCAAACATAATGTGTATAATCATCAATACAAGTAATATAGTACCTTGCTCCATTCTTGGAAGGAATCCTGCTAGGTTCCCACACATCTGTATACACATAGTCGAAAATACCTCGTCTTTTGCTTTCTTGTATTGAAGGTCATCCTATGCTGCTTGCCATAAACGCAATGCTCATAAAAATTCATACTTGGTTTCTTCAAGTTCTTCAGTAACCTTTGTTTTCTCAGTATGGACAGGCCTTTCTCACTCATATGCACAAGCCACATATGCCAAAGAAGCGTGCTAACAGACAAATCAGATGTACTGACTGCTAAAGTTTCAATCACAGTGCTTCCAATAAGATATAAAGGTTACCCTGTCGGTGACTTTTCATCACCACCAAAGAATCACGAACAACACGTAAGAATCCACCCTCGGCGACGAACTTGTTACCATTCGAGTCAAGCGTACCAAGAGAAATAATAATTTTTCTTGAGGTCGAGAATATGTCTGACATCGGCCAAAGTTTGCACAATTCCATCATACATTTTCACCTTGATAGACCCAATTCCAACAGCTCGACATGAGTTATTGTTGTCCATCAACATAGAACCATTATTTGTCGTCTTGTAGGTAGAAAACCACTTCCTCTTTGGACACATATGGTATGAACAACCAGAATCGATAATCCAACGGTCACTCATGTTGTCCTGTGCCACCAAAAAATAGACCCCGTCACTGTCAGCTTCTGAAGCACAATTTGCTTCATGACCTTCTCTTTCTGTCTTATTCTCCTTTTTCTTGTTCTTCTTTAGATGAGGACAGTTATTTGCATAATGTCCTTTCTCATTGCAGTTGAAGTACTTCACTTTCTCAATAGGCGTCTTGGACTTGGATCTTGATCTTCTGTTATAAGATGCTCTATCGTTTGTCCTCCTTCTTGTCGTCAAACCTTGGGCTTGGTCTCCACCATTTCTCCTACTAGAAGCCAACCTTCGTACCTCATTAACCTCATTAGACAATAAGGCACTCGTAGCCTCTTCTACGAAAATTGATCCCTTCACATACTATAGCATTTGAATAAGATTCTCATAAGAATCAGGCATAAAAATAGTAGGATCAGCGCCAAACGATTATCATCTTCATGTATGTCAACATCCTTCAAGTCAAAAATAATTCAATTAAATTTTAAAATATGATCCCGAATTGACGTACCTTCCTCCATCACTAGTCTGTAGAGTGACTGTAATATATAAAGTCAGTTGGTGAGAGTCTTTGTCATGTAGAATGATTCCAACTTCAACCAGAGTCCAACGGCGTTGGTTTCTTCCTTCATAAAGTACACGACATCCTTTTCCAAACACAGGCGAATAGCGGCATATGCTTCGAAATCCATGTTATCCCAATCATCATCAGTCGTGTCTGCGATATTCTTGGATTTTCCCGTAAAGCTTTCTGAAGCTTTTGAGATATGAGAACGTCATTCATCTGGCTTTTCCAAAAGCCAAAATCATTCTTCCCATTGAACTTTTTAATTTCATACTTCCCGATTCTGCTTGACGGAGCCATATCAAGAATCTATCTAATTAACTTTCTCTAAGAACTTTGTCGGACAACTTGTTAGACTCTGCAATCCCTCTTCCCAAAATATTGAATTTTTTTATTTTATTTATTTAAAAATGGTGATTTTTGGTTTATTTATAAATACTTAATTAATTAATTATTATCATAGAAGGCCTTAGTAATAGTTAAGTTTTGGAATGCAAGATGACCAAGAATCATGGTATGGATAGTATGGTCGTATGCTTTGACCAATGTTCTGGCCATGGTAGGGAAGGTAGAGCTATAGGTGTGTTCTAACTAGGAAAACCAGGCCAAGTTGTGACTCGACCCTGTAAATGATTTAATTAATTATTTATTAGATTATTGACTTTTTAGGAGATCCGGTTGTACCAATTTAGCTTGACTCGAACCCAACATAAAGCCATGTAGAGATGTTATGTGCTCACAGACGCCCATGTAGATACATTTTATGCATATATACATATTTTGTACATTATTTTGGTGATATAATAATTATTTTCTAAATGATTGATGTATATATATTATCAATATTTTTTGATGTTAATTTGATACCTTGTTTTGGTAATAACAACATTTGTCAAATTAGTTTCTGTTGGATTTGGAATTTATAGGTTAAAAACCCATGGATATATATATACTGTATACATATACTAGGTCTTACATATATATAAATATATAGAGAGAGGGCTTTAGATTAAATAAATAAAATTGTAGAAAATAAGATTAGAGGTACAACCATTGGTGTATATATATATATAACTAATTCAATATCTCGCGAGAAACTGAATTTCTCGCGAGATATTGAAGTCAAGTTCACCCGAGCCCCAAAGACCCCAACCCAAGCCTTCACAGCAAACCAACCCAGGCCTAATATAGCAGCTAATTGCTATATATATTTCCCGTAAGAGAGGGGGATGATAAACCACGCAAAACCCTAACTAATAGCGCCAACCCCCAACCTCAGCCCTAGGTCACCTGTGCTCGCCTCCCCAATGCCTGTATGCCAGAGTTCGACGTCGACATTCGCTGGAATTCGTACAGTAATAACAGCATGTACAGCAGCAGTATGCAGCAGGTATGCCACTTCGCCATCATCTTTCTTCTCGAATAATCAACCAATTTCGAATCCGTATGGTCATACGCATAGTCCACATGACCGACTAGAAGATCCCTTAATTAGTTTAGGTTTACTATACAAGTATTGTCAAATTAATTCTTTAAAAAGTCAAGAAAAAACTACAGAACACATGTTATGTATTTGACACTTTCACTCTGTTTTGGAAGGCGACAAATCGATGATCCATCGAGTAATTTAGAAATCCACCTGAATAGGATTGAAGACAACCTATAAACCTTCTGAACGCTATTTATGGATTATAATTTCATTTATTATACATGAAGAAAAGTCTGTTTGAAAATCAGTAAAAATAGGTTTGAAACTGGTTTTAAAACGTTGAAAACTTCCCGATACGGGGTCCGTCCCGACATATCGGGCAACTTGGCCACAACTCGTGTGCATCGAAAGACGCATACGGATGTTGCGGACGTGTGGGCTTCGACGGAACTCGAATTGGTTGCATGTGCGTGACGAATTCAAGGTATATCCGTTAAAAATTATCGTATCGGCCTCTTTGCAAACTAGCCAATTACTTTGTGTACATTCGATATCTCGAGACGAAACTTGCGGTAGCAGGACCGAATCATTTTTTGGTCCTGTATGCTACGTTTGGTCTGATTCTGAGAAGGTCAACCGGAACGCTATTTTGGTGGCCCCGCAACCTGATCCAACGGGTGAATTTGTGCACGGCCCACCGGAATTCAAGTTTGGACATACGCTTGAGTTCGTCTCATAAAACCAGACCCGTAGCCATATAGTTTGACGACTTTAGAGACCGTAGATACTGGCACACTTTTCGGTGCAAAATGGGTCTAATTACGGATATCATTTTGACCCAAAATTACCATTTTGCCCCTATGTCCAGAATTAGATGTATGAGTAGGCTATCCTATCTAATTTGACTATTTTAAACATGTTGGTAATATCTGTTTCAGCCTTCGGAGACTGTTGTGAGAGTTTGACTTTTGTGGCTCGTCGATTGATTGGATAGTGTTGGTTCTACGTGCTACCACCCCGGCAAGTATACCACTACCAGAATAGGCTGAATTAGCGACGTCCAAAAACGTCGCTAATAAGTAAAAATACGTCGCTAAATATATTTAGCGACGTAATTAGCGACGAAAAAAAGCAGGTCGCCGAAAAGCAGGTCGCAGAACAAAATTTTGTCGCCTATCGTCGCTGTTGCGACGAATTATCTACGACGCTAAAACGTCGCAAACTTCACGACGTTCGGCCATATTTACAGTACGTCGCCAACGTAGCGACGTATTTAGCGATGTCTATTCATCGCATGTAGTGAGATGGCAAGGTCTGCCACGTCAGCACGTTGAGCGACGTTTAGCGACGGGCCGTCGCAGTTAGCGACGTATCGATACATCTTTGTGACGTATTTATGCGTCATAAAATGTCGCAATCCGTCACAAACCGTTGCTAATATGCTGAAAAATTAAAAAAAATATAATACAGTTTTCAAATCCGGCATGCTGCACTTCACATACTGTACACTGTAAACACTACACACTACACTGTACTTCACATACTGCACACTGCACACTACACTGCAAACACTACACACTATACTGTACTTCACATACTGCACACTACACACTACACTGTAAATACTGTACACTATAATATATAATGCAGTTTTCAAATCCTGCACACTGCACACTACACTATAAAACTAATCTGGAAACTATATTGCATTGCAAATTTCTGAACACCAATAATCACTGCACCTAATTCACTAGTTATAAACTGCACATCTGAGATAGAGTCAAATAGTGTCAAATACTGCATCATCATAAACATCCAATAGAGTCAAATAAAAATGGGAGATGATAAAAAGTCTCCCACCAACATACATGTCCAATAGTGTATAAACAAAAGTGCACCAATAAACAATTTGCCCATAGGGCCAATACATACAACTCATAAAAAATCAATAAAATCTCTGAGGACCCCTGCTGCGCATCTGAGATAGCATGAACTCATACTGCTCCTGAGTGAGCTGTACCACAGGGGCAGTACGAGGTAGTGCAACGTCTGGAGTCGGCGCCGTCGATGGATCGGGAGGACGTATCTGCTCCAGCTCTCGTAGTCGTTCAACATGTGCAGCAAGGGTACTCACCATCCACTGAGAACTCTCCTCAATCGAAGTATATATCTGAGTGAGTGAGGCAGACATGGTCCTCTGCGATCCCTCCAGCTCGACCTGTCTATGCTCTGTGCGCTCCGTAGACTCGGTGAGCATATGCAAGCTGGCAGCTATAGCCTGCTGCAGACTCATCAGCTCCTATATACTGTGCTCGACCGCATCAAATCATCCGGTGATCATCGGATCGTCGGATCGTCGCTATACGGTATGGTGATCAGAAATCTGCTGCTGCAACTCACGACATACCTCGTCAATCTGACGACCAATATCCTGAGCTCATGATGACGCCTGCGAAGTTGGAGACTGTACACTAACAGAGGGGGCCTGGGATGACTCTGAAGCCAAATAGGCATCGTAGGATCCCGTACCGTAGTACGTACCCTTCTGAAGACCACCAACGGCGGTCATCCAGAGGTCGTCCGACGATAGAGCTGTAGGCGGCTGGGAGGAAGTACCACCGCCCCTCCTCTGCTGGCGCACTAGCAGCAGCAGCCGCCTCCTCTTGTAGCCGAAGAAACTCGGCCTAGAACATTGTTTGCTAATGTCTAAGTGTTTGCTAAAGTCTATATTGATATCTATTTTCCTGTTTTCTAAATTATAGTAAATTAATATAAAAATAGAACGTACATATGCCTGCATCGCCCTCTCGTCAAGAAACTCTCCAGCCCTCCGATGGATGACCAGGAACGGTCACCATGTTGGGGTCCTCATCCTTTTTTACCTGTTAAAATATATTTCTATTATTAGTATTAAACATTCTATCCAACTATATATGGAATGATGTCGGTCATAGGAAATGTACCAGACGATAAAAATGCTCCGTCATAGGAATGGAACCACCACACCACTTTCTGGCGCTCGACCGCGCCACATTGGCCTTGTCAGACCGCTCCTGGTACCTGGCCTCGTCGAATCTAGCCTTCATTGCAGTACACTGCTCTGGCATGATCCAACTATGGATCGGCTTTCCGGAGCGATCACGAGACTTCTGGTCGTGGATCACATCACGGATGAGCTTGCCTGCGACGACAGAAAATTGGGCCTCGATCTTTGCCACCCGATGTGGTGGATAAAATAGGTCCTCTACAAGAAGTAAAATAGAAAGAGTTGTATAATATACACAAATGATTATTAAAATTTAAAATAAACAAATTTTTTACCTTGAAGTGGGCCAACCAAAAGGCCTTCCTATCTACGGGAGCATCTGAGTAGTTAATCCAAGGACCACCATAGTTCTACCTCAGAAATAACCCCAGTTGTCTCTGTACTGTAGGAGGCCGATATCTATACAATAATAAATTTCATGAATATATATGTACATATATTATTTGAGAAATATATATTAACTAATTAACTTTCTTC
>JANAVB010024761.1:0-86482 GCA_029216955.1 Iris pallida
GATGATTTAACCCTTAGGGCCTGTTCTTGAAACACCGTCGAAGAACATCCGCTAGACGGAGTTTTCTTCGACAATGTTGGATTCTAGCACCTCGTCTGGAATGTCTTCATAGAGTTTGGACAATTTCAGAATCGGATGTGCAGCTAAGAAGTCGGCCAGTGCTTGGCCCTTGACACTTTTTATGGGACAAATACCATATCATATGGTGTCAATAGTATTGCCCATGTAGCCAATCGAGAGTTTAGTGCTCCCGGTTTTGTCATGAGGACCTTGAGCGGATTGACTCGGGAAATGACATGGATCGTCTGGCATAAGACATAATGACGTATCTTCTGGATAGCAAATACCAGAGCTAGACATTCTTTCTCGACAGGATTGTACTGGTGTTCGGCCCCGATCATTGTCCTACTGAGGTAGTAGATGGCTTGTTCATATCTTGCATTATTATTCTGAGCTAATCGGGTGCCGAGGGAATGATCCATAGCACGAACATAGAGCAGAAAGGTTTGCCTGCGACAGGCACCACCAGAACTGGAGAACTTGTGAGATAAGCTTTGATGTCGTCAAATGCATTATGACATTCCTCCGTCCAGAAGTAGAACTCCCTTCTTCATGAGTATAGTGAAGGGCTAGCATTTTTCGAAAAGATTTACAATAAACCTCCAGATGTATGCGAGACGTCCTTGTAAGCCTCAGAGTTCTCTAAGGTTCTTCGGAGGGTCCATGTCAAGGATGGCTTTGCTCTTCTCGTGATCCACATGGATGTCTTTTCCAATGATGATGAAACCCAGGAATTTGCCGCTGGAAACCCCGAGGAACGATTTAGCGGAGTTCATCTTGAGCTAATGTGCCCGCATGAGATCGAAGACTGTCCTCAGATCTTGTAAATGATCACCTCATAGTCGGCCTTTGACAGCACTGTCGTCGACATCACATTCGACTGTCTTGTGAAGGTATTGGTAGAAAATGGTTCCCATAGCTCGTTGGTATGTGGTACCTGCATTCTTCAAGCCGAAGGGCATTATTGTGTAGCAGTAAACCCCTTTTGGAGTCCTGAATGACGTGTTTCTCTTCATCCGGGAACATCTTGATCTGGTTGTAGCCGAATATCTACATGAAGGACATGCGTTCAAAGCCACATATATTGTCGATCATTACGTCGATCGGGAGTGAGAATTCGTCTTTCGAGCAAGCGGAGTTGAGGTCCTGGAAGTCGATGCAGACTCGGATCTTTCTATTCTTTTTAGTAACGGGAACGATGTTGGCCACCCAATTTGGATGTTGTTCCTCGCGAATAAACCCACTTTCCAAGGGTTTATCCACTTCTTTGTCAATGGCGTCCATGATGTTTGGACGGAAGCATCGCTGTTGGTGCTTAACAGGCTTAGCGTTGGGCAAGATATTAAGCTTGTGTATTGCGACTTGTGGATCTAATCCTGGTATGTCTTCATAGCTCCAGACGAAGACGTCGATGTATTCTTTTACAAGTTGAACCAAGGATTCCTCTTCCCCTGCCAGGCTTTTGCTGATGAAGATGGATTTGGACAAAAATTTATCCTCCAGGTCGATCTGCTCGACTTCGTCTTCAGTAGGTGGTTCTCGTAGCTCGAAGCGAGATTCCTATTGTGTAACTAGGCGTTGAGCCCAGGGTTCTTTCTCGAAGACCTCCACTGTTTGATCGTCTTCTTCTTCTTCTGAAGGATATGTGGATGTCATGTTGACTGAGAACACTTTCCTGAAGATTGGGCCGATACTGGTATCGAAGTCCCAAGATGAAGCTTCAGATGCGTGAGAGTGTATGACCTCTTCCGCTTCTGAACTCTCTGGGATTGTTGGTGGTGTGACATAGTCTACCCTCCGTCGAGTGCGATGGTAGTAATCTTGTGGTTTTGCTTTCGGAGCTGGGGACCATAAAGAAAGACGTTGGCCTTTGCCATAGTTTAGGCCCTGGCCACTTTTTAAGTCATAGCCCATCTTTTGGATGATGTACTTTGCTTAATCGTTTTACCGATATACTTGCATTCTACCGGTGTCAAGTTCTGGCTTGGCCGGTGGAAGGTCTTGATGACGCTCGACTTTGTCAAAAATAATTGGTTTCTGTCCTGGTTCAGAGACGGAACTATATAACAGACCCCTTGGTACGGGACGACTCAATTTACATAATTAATAGTTATTATTTGTTTTTGCAATGACTGTAAGGCGTTATCTAGAGTATACATGGCATTCCAATGTGGAAGGCTAGAATAGTTCAAAGACAGACTTTTATTGATAAAATATAGGATCTTCTCCCAAAAATTACATTATCAAGAGACGAGGCGTCGACATTTGAAGATATATACTCCCTAATTCTTCGTCAGTGAGAGCTGAGGTAGCCTTGGGTGACTCTGGAGAGTTCGTCGGGAGT
Organism: Iris pallida; assembly: GCA_029216955.1. Taxonomy (NCBI): domain Eukaryota; kingdom Viridiplantae; phylum Streptophyta; class Magnoliopsida; order Asparagales; family Iridaceae; genus Iris; species Iris pallida. Next base: position 2,405 of record JANAVB010024761.1, read on the forward strand.
CGGGCTTGTGCAGGGAGAGTTGATAGAGCCTTCCCTGTAGCTTGACCGTGAGGGGAGCCAACGATTGGGGAGGCTTCCTTTGAGACGTGCTTTGAGAGGTGCCTCAGCTGACGCCTCGGGGACTGGTGCTTTTCCGTGTAGCTTAACCAAAAGAGGAGCCAACACTTGGGAGGTTTTCCCTTAAACCGTATCCTTAGAGGAGCTTCAGTGGTTGTTCCGACCGGAGAGGCTGGCGCCTTCCCGTGTAACTTGACCACGATAGGGGCCGATGCTTAGGGAGGTTTTCCCTTGAGTCTCACCTTCAGAGGGACACCGGTTGTCATTTCTGCTTCAGTGTCGGCCTATGCTTCAGCTTTAGCTTCATCCAACATCGTTGGCTTCATCTTCGAGATGAATTGATTTGTATAGGTCAGAGTCGGTGAAGAAGGCCTCAATCCCTCTGAAGGGATCAACATCAGCAAACTCTGTCCTGACTATGCTATTGGAGGATACGTATTTTATGCATTGGTAGAGTGGATGGCACCACTATGTATTCATGTATCTATGGTCACCTTAACATGATGTTATAATTAACGTCTGCGTCCACAACATAGCAGGTCACTTCTGTCTGGCGATCGTCGATATAACATTTCAGCCGGATTTTTCCCAGCGGTTCGCTTTTGCTGGCGTTGAAGCCGCTGATTATGATGTTGGATGCAGTCAAGCGATGCATCGTGATCCCTAATATTTGAAGCAGAGTTCGGGGGATGCTAAGAGAAGACCCAGGGTCGATCTGAATCTGATCCACCTTGATGACACCGACATACTGTCACTCCCAATTTTCATCATTAGGGGTATTTTGGTTATTTTTATTTTTCAACATTTTAGAAATTTTATATTTTTAATAATATTTTATTGGATTTGTTTAGTCGAGTTTAAGTTTCGTCTCGATCCAACTTGTGTTTGACCCGGATAGCTTAGAATCTAGATGGAACCCAAACTTAAGTTAGACATGGCCCACAAAACCCACCATTTAAGTTAGTAAGTTAGATTAGTTACCACTAGTTAGAATGGTTATGTTAGCGATCCAAACTTAGCCCTTTTGACTCCAAACTTGAATTAAACCTAGACTTGACCTAAAGAAACATATAGAAGCCTTATCGGGCTTTCACACAAGGCCCAATACTCCCCCATGGCCGGCCATACATAGCCTAGGTTTGCCTCTATTTTTTTATTCATCTTGCCTCTTTTTATTCTACATGTGTTCTTCACCAAATTGAGAGCTCCCCTCTTGATTTGATCTCCATTCCCTCACATTCCTCCATCCAAACTTCTCTCAATCCATCGAACACCATCAAGGAAGGAATCTAGCCAAGAAATTTGGGCAAGGTGCAAAAGGAGGTGTCCTTTTGGATAGAGCTTCGTATCAGAGCCGTCCTAAAGATTTTCATTGGGATTCCACTCCCAATATATAAAACCTATCTTCTAATTTGATTTTCTTTGCATATTAATTAGTTTTGAATCCATATGATCCACCCCCATGCTTGTGTCCCTTTTAGATTCAAGTTTGAGACCATTTGGAGCCCTTTTGAGGATGTTGTAGGTGTGTCTTGTGTCCTACTTGATAGATCCCAATATAGGACACCCCATGTGTATGTTCTTATGCCAATAGCTTGTTTTAATCTCTAATTTCAGTTTTATATTGTTTAGAGGGTAGATCTAGCATGGTATTAATGTTTGGACCAAGTTTCATGTAGGGGTTTGGTGAGATTCATTGTGGTTTAGCCACTATGGAGCAATATTGAAATAGTGGACTGTTTTGAGTAATATTACAAGTGTTGGACTGGTTTTTACATATTTATATGTGATAGTGTTTGTGGTTGTGTGTGGTTATGTGTTGGTGTTTAGAGAGGGCAGTAGAGAGGGAAGTAGTGAGTGAAGTAGAGAGGGAGGAAGAGGGAGAGCAAAGGAGCTGCAGCAGCAGCAACAACAACAAATTAGCAGCAATAGCAGCATTTGGCTGCAGCAAAAGCTCATATTTTGCCCCCTTTTGACCCTCCAATACACCCCCAATTGACCCTCCTATATACCCTCCTATATTCACTATATATCTCACTATATAACCCCTCTATTTGTGAGTGTTAGAGTGGTGTTAATTGGTTAGAAAGTTAGTGGGATGAGTGGTAGAAAATAGGTATTTCACATGTTAGTAGGTAATGGTAAGTGCCATGTTAAGGTATTGCACATTTGAGAGTAAGATGCATATATATGATATTTGGATTTGAGTTAGGATTAGATATGGAAATATAGATGGTTATGGGCTAGAGTGAGGGTTAGAATCAAGTGGTATCTTGTGATACCAAGATGGTATCACAAGGTAAATGGGTTTTACCCTATATAAAGGGTAAAGTATCAAGATACTTCAAGATACCAAGTTAGAGATATCAATATACCATGGTGTGGTATCGAGATACTAGGATAAATGTTAGAATACCATAGTAGGAGTTGAGTATACTTGGAATGAGGGTAAAGAAGGCTAGGGTATAGGATAAAGACTAAGGTAATGAATTACCTTGGTAAGGTAGGAAGGGGTAAGTTAAGGTAATGCCTATAATCTAAGATATAAGTTTACTATATTAAGATATAGATATAATTAGGATGTTATGGTTGGTAATGGTTAGTAATAGTGGACATAGACTAGTTTTGATCCCGGTTGACCATGGTTGACTGTTTTGACCCAAAGTCAACCAAAAGTCAACCGTAGCCTATAAATGACTACAACTTGACCGGAGTTGACCAGTTGACCCAAAGTCAACTGTTAGTCAACGTTAGTCAAGTTTGAACAATAGTTGACCAAGGGTTGACCAGAGTTTACCAGTTGACTAAAAGTCAACCTTTGACTTAGATTGACCTAATTTGACTTGCTTTGAGTTAGATTGACCTAGTTTGACTTGCTTTGACTTAGTATGACTTAGTTTGACTTACTTTTACTTATAGAGTATTATATTGATACAATATTCCATCTTTAGGTCCTCGAGGCATTGTATTGGACTCAGTTGACATTTTCTATCACATCAAAGGCGAGTACATTCTCTGATAATTTTTTCTAATTTATGATAACTGTTATAATTCATGTTCTTAGTGTAGATATACTTGTTCTCGACACATTGGTCACACGGATTGGTATTCATGGATCCTGACATGAAATGTTATTCCTTGTTATCTTAGCATACCTTGTGCAAGCTTTCTTGTAGTTCTTGTGCAGTTTATGGATACCGATTCTCGAGGAGACTTGCTCCCTTCTTGCAGAATCATATGCCATAACGTGCTTGTTTGGATCCACTTGACCAGTCGGGGGTGGGGAGTATTAGTGTAGATGTGTGGTCATTATCCGCCTTGTATATATTTGCCTTGTAGACCTTGTGAATGCCAATCCTACTTTTTATGTATGATTGGCTAGATCATTAGACCTTGTGCTGACCCAAGCCGGCCACACACCGAAGCTAGTATTCATACACTTTGATAGATGATTTCTTGATTCTTGTACATGCCATGATCAGTTTTACTTGCCTTGTTCTAGCTCTAGATTCACAGCTTACCTTTCGATGATACTTACATGTACATTCATGATTTCTTGTATATACTCTCTATTTATGGTCTTGTAGCTTTCATCCTATCTTGTGAACTATTGTTAGTTGATTATGCTCGTTTCATCCTGACTGGATATGTTGACAAAATATTACAGATGACGGTGAGGAGAATTGCTGTACCTAGTACGGTCCGGATGACGTAGTAGGCATAGACTTGGAGACCTTGGTTCAGCAGGGCTTAGCTCCGCCCGATGAGCCTCTAGTTATAGTTTAGTTAGAGTAGATTTTGGACTGGACCTTGTCTCTAGCTTGCTACTTATGCTTATGACATTGCGATATGTATAACTATATTACTTTGGGTTTCTCTTCTCTCTGTTGAGCTGGTTATTGCACTTTGTGGTTTATATCTATCTTGATTTCGTGCCATGATTCTTCCTACTAGATTGTGATTATCAGTATTTTATATTATATCCTCCGTACGAAGATGATAGGTTATTATTTATTTGTTTGTTAGCTAGCAGACCTACAATATTCTACGCCATTTTTACGGAGTAGGCTGGGCGCTGTTACACACTTGTACCCCTACCTAGGGTGCGGGCCGTGACACATTTTTAGTGGTGTCCCATGCAGGTCGAAAGTCACAATTAGTGCGATGTCGTAGTGGCGCTCGACTTAGAGTGTTGTTACGAGCCTGTGGTTCATATCTAGGATAGGCTATAGGCGAAGATTACTCAATCACAAAATAGAAAAACTTCCATTGCTGATCTTTTTAACTGTCCTTTTTGATATTGATTCTTGCATTCTAACTGTCCTCCTTGATATAATCTTTCTTATGCCATATTGATTTCCTTCTTTAATCTGTCTTCAGGATTGTGCAGACGAGATAACAGCATCCTGAGGCCGCATATATTGAGAGGGTCCGCTATATCTCGTGGGCTTGATCTTGTCACTTCTGTCGCATTCGGAGCGTCGGCAGCAGCTTTTGGGGGCGCTCCTCTACCAGTTCTGAGGACTGTCCCGGAGGTTACTATGACTGTTCCTGCCGCAGTACCAGCTGTCGACGTGGGCACTCTTCCTCCTTCTGTACAGCGGACTCCTCCATCAGTTGCAGATGTTCTTCCTCCTTCGCCTCCTCTGCCTACAGATATGGGAAAGATACTTGCTTTCTTCCAGCAGATGCTGGAGACACAAAGGGCCCAGTCTGAGGCACAGCAAAGGCAGACCGACGCGATGTGTCAGGGTATAGAGGATGCCCATCAGTTGGCTTTAGCAGCTATGGAGCAGAGGGCTACACATCAGGAAGCGCGTCCGAGGCCGGGTGATATTCAAGTCTTCAAGAAGCTGGGGCCTCGTGATTTGAGCGGGACTGAGGGCATGGTTTATGCTGACGACTGGCTCGAGGACATCGAACGACAGATAAGGGCCTTCCGTCTAGCAGACGACTTGAAGGTCGAGGCAGTAGGTTTACAGTTGTTGGATATTGCTCGCACCTGGTTCAGGAACGAGCCATCCCTTGCTGGAGAGGACCATACCTGGGCCGATTTCAAGCTTCTCTTCAAGGAGAAGTTCTTCTCTCCTACCGACAAGAGTGACTTGGTGAGGCAGTTTCAGAATCTGTAGCAGGGCAGCTTGTCTGTTGAGGAGTATGCCACAGAGTTTGGTCATCTGAGCCGATATACAAAGTATATGGTTCGTGACCCGGAGATCAGGGTGAGCCATTTCAGAGAGGGATTGATCTGGGATATCAAGATCTTATCCCCTCTTTTTATGCGACTTACACCGAGATCTATGAGGAGGCCTGCAAGGTAGAGCGGAAGTGGGGCTTGAAGCCCAAGAGGGATTGCAATCTTTTCTTGGGGGCTACTAGCAGCACGTGGGCTGCTAAATGCCCTCAGCTTCAGCATCGTTCTTTTCAGCATCACCAGCCGTAGGGTCAGGCCAGGGCACCGGTTCAGCAGGTACAACACCACCAGCAGAGACAAGTACATAATGGTGCTTCATGCAACTTCTGCAAGAAGCCTGGTCATATCTGGAAGGTCCACTGGAAGAGGCTGGGTATGTACCTCTATTACGGTAACGTCGAACATTAGTTGAGAGATTGTCCTGTGAACCCTCGTAGGGTGGCCCGTGGAGCGGTGACCGCTCAGGGGCACCGACGAGGGCACCTGGAGCACAGCACAAGGGTCCACTTCCGACTCAGCAGCAGCGGTTTTCCCAGCACCACCAGCAGCGGGGTGTTCAGGGTAGAACGTTTGCTCTAGCAGCCGAAGGGACTGAGCCGATGGCTGATGTTGTGGCAGGTTTTGTTCTACTCGATTCCTTTCTTGCATTAGCTTTATTTGCGTCCGGAGTTACACACAGTTTTGTGTCTGCTTCTTTTGCTCTTAGACACAATATTATTGCTGAGTATCTGGGTAGGACATGCAAGATTATAACCAGGAGAGGTATTGTCCTAGTTAATAATATTTGCAAGGAAAGAAGTGTTACACTGGGAGGCCGGGATTTGAGTGCGTGCTTGCTCGTAATGCCACTTCTGAGCTACGATATGGTACTCGGTATGGATTGGTTGAGCAGGCACCATACTAGTATAGATTGTAGAGGAGGCAGGGTTTTGTTTAGACCGTCAAGAGAGCCAGAGTTTGAGCTTGCTAGAGAAACAGCGGAACCGGAAGATGGATCCTGTGGAGCCTTGTTGGTGGGACATGATTTGCCACATCCATTTATAGCATTGTTCTTGGATGTTTTTCTCGAGGAGTTGCCTGGGATGCCGCCAGACAGAGATATTGAGTTCTCTATAGACTTGGTGCCGGGCGCTGAACCTATTTCACAGCACGTCTATATAGTCAACAACTGCGAGTTGGCAGAGCTGAAGAGGCAAGTCGACGAGCTGCAGGACAAGGGCTTTATCAGATCCAATTCTTTATCTTGGGGCACGCCATTTCTATTTGTACCAAAAAAGATGGTACGGTACGCATGTGTATCGATTACAGAGCGCTCAACAACCTCACTATCAAGAACAAGTACCCATTGCCGAGGATTGACGACTTGTTCCATCAGTTGAGCGGCACGAAGGTGTTGTCGAAGATTGACTTGCGGTCTGGATATCATCAGTTGAAGGTAAAGCGGGATGACATTCTGAAGATGGCTTTTCAGACTTGGTACGGCCAGTACGAGTTCACCGTTATGCCATTTGGGTTGACCAACGTCCCAGCAGTGTTTATGAACTTGATGAATAAGGTATTCCATCAATACCTTGACAAGTTTGTGGTGGTCTTCATAGATGACATCTTGGTATACTTGAAGATGCCTGAGGAGCACGAGGACCATCTGTGGATTGTGCTGGAGACTCTGAGGAAGGAGCAGCTGTATGGAAATCTGTTGAAGTGCGAGTTTTTCTTGGACCGAGTGGAGTTTCTAGGCCATGTTGTATCTGGTGATGGGATTTCAGTGGATCAGAAGAAGATTATAGCGGTGGAGTCTTGGTCTACACCCAGTTCAGTTGCCGAGATTTAGAGCTTTCTGGGTTTGGCAGGATACTATCGGAAGTTCGTACAGGACTTCTCTCGAATTACAGAGCCGATGACTAAACTCGCCAGGAAGGACATGGAGTTCGTCTAGACTGATGAGTGTCAGGCTGCTTTCGAGGAGTTAAAGAAGAGGTTGACGTGGGCTCCTATTCTGAGATTGCCATCGGGGTCCGGAGGATTCACGATCTACAGTGATGCTTCGAGAAAGGTTTGGAATGCGTTCTTCAGCAGTATGGGATGGTAATAGCTTATGCATCTAGGCAGTTACACCCACATGAGAAGAACTATCCGACCCATGATTTGAAGTTGGCAGCAGTCATTTTTGTCTTGAAGCCGTGGAAACATTATCTGTACGGAGAGCGTGTGGAGATTTTTACTAACCACAAGAGCTTGAAGTACGTGTTTACACAGAAGAAGCTGAACATGAGACATAGGCGATGGTTAGAACTGATGAAGGATTTTGATATATCCTCGCAGCACCATCTAGGGAAGGCCAATGCGGTTGCGGATGCTTTAAGCAGGTATCCAGTGGCCATGTATTTAACGATGGATCGTCACCTTCTGCCAGATTTGGAAAGCTTGGGCATAGAGGTGATAGTTCTTGGGTTTTAGGAGCAGATGTAGGGTCTTCGGGTGCAGTCAGAGCTGATGGACAAAAGCAGAGCGGCACAGTTTGAGGATAAGGCTCTGAGGGTTATCAGGGAGCAGGTTCAGACAGGATTGTTGGATGATTTCTCTGTCGCAAAAGATGGGTCGTTGAGGCATTGTACCAGATTGTGCATGCCGAGTGAAGGACTTCGAGAGGAGGTTCTTTAGGAGGCGCATCGTTCTCCGTACTCTATGCATCCTGGTGCCAACAAGATGTACATAGACTTGAGACTGCATGTTTGGTGGTATGGCATGAAACGTGAGGTGGCTCAGTTTGTTTCTAGATGCTTGGTGTGTCAGCAAGTAAAAGTCGAGAGACAGAGGCCAGGTGGTCTGCTCCAGCCACTACCCATTCCAGAGTGGAAGAGGGAGCATATCACTATGGACTTTGTGTCTGGCCTTCCGCGTTCTCCAGGAGGGAAGATGCAATTTGGGTCATTGTTGATCGATTGACCAAATCAGTCCACTTTTTATCTTTCAAAGTGGGTTTGTCTACGGAGAAGCTGGTAGAGATGTACGTGTGACAGATAGTTCAATTGCACGGGGTTCCAGTGAGCATAGTCTCAGATCAGGATAGCCGATTCACTTCCCATTTCTGGAGGAGTTTGCAGTTTAGCTTGGGCACGTCGATCAAGTTCAGTACCGCATACCACCCCCAAACAGTCGGAGAGGAAGATTCAGACTCTTAAGGATATGCTTCGTACCTATATCTTGGACTTCAGGGTATCTTGGGAGGACCACCTTCACTTGGTAGAGTTTGCTTACAACAACAGCTACCAAGCTAGTATAGAGATGTCACCTTTTGAGGCTATATACGGACGGAGATGTCGCACTCCTTTGTCATGGAACGATATTGGTGAGAGAGCGTTGGTCGTCCGAGAGAAGGTAGGAGATGCAGCCGAGATGGTTAGGCAGATCAGAGATAGACTTCGGGTGGCTCAGGATAGACAGCGATATGGGATCGATAGCCACCAGAGACCGTTAGAGTTCGAGGTTACTTTCAATTTTCTATTGTATTGTTTGTGATTGTTTGTTGGTTTTGTGTGCTGAGTTTTGTTTCGTGCCTAGGTTGGAGACATGGTGTTTTTGAAGATTTCTCCGACACGTAGCACGATTCGCTTCGGCCGGGTTGGGAAGCTCAGTCCACGCTACATCGGATCTTTCACTATCCTTGAGAGGGTCGGTGCGGTAGCCTATCAACTGGACTTGCCGTCTATACTCGAGGGGGTGCACAACGTGTTTCATGTGTCGCAGCTGAGACGGTACGTGGCGGATACTAGCCATGTGTTGGACCATTCAGCGATAGAGGTGGGACCTACTCTCAACTATCCAGAATAGCCAGTCGAGATTTTGTATTGTAGGAAGAAGGTGCTCCAAAACCAGGTTATACCCTTGGTTCGGTTGCATGGAGGCACCACTCTCCAGGCGAGTCTATCTAGGAGAGAGGACGACATGCGGGAGCATTTCCCTTATCTCTTCGAGCCTTGAGGTATATGTCCTTTTGTTTTCTGCTTATGCTTTCCTGTGGTTGGTTGTTTTAATTTCAAGGACAAAATTCTTTTAAGAATGGTAGATTTGCGACTCCTAATTTTCACCATTGAGGGTATTTTGGTCATTTTTCATTTTTCAACATTTTAGAAATTTTATATTTTTAATAATGTTTTTATTGGATTTGTTTAGTCGGGTTTAAGTTTCGTCTCGTTCCGACTTGTGTTAGTGACCCGGATAGCTTAGACTCTAGATGGGACCCAAACTTAAGTTAGACATGCCCACAAAACCAACCATTTAAGTTAGTAAGTTAGATTAGTTACCACTAGTTAGAATGGTTAAGTTAGAGATCCAAAATTAGCCCTTTTGACTCCAAACTTGAACCAAACCTAGACTTGACCTAAAGAGACATATAGAAGCCTTATTGGGCTTTCACCCAAGGCCCAATACACCCCCATAGCCGGCCATACATAGCCTAGGTTTGCCTCCATCTTCTTATTCATCTTGCCTCTTTATATTCTACATGTGTTCTTCCCCAAATTGAGAGCTCCCCTCTTGATTTGATCTCCATTCCTTCACATTCCTCCATCCAAACTTCTCTCAATCCATCCAACACCATCAAGGAAGGATTCTAGCCAAGAAATTTGGACAAGGTGCAAAGGGAGGTGTCCTTTTGGATAGATCTTCGTATCGGAGCCGTCCTAAAGATTTTTATTGGGATTCCACTCCCAATAGGTAAAATCTATCCTCTAATTTAATTTCCTTTGTATATTAATTAGTTTTGTATCCATTGGATCCACCCCTCATGCTTGTGTCCCTTTTAGATTCAAGTTTGAGACCATTTGGAGCCCTTTTGAGGATGTTGTAGGTGTGTCTTGTGTCCTACTTGATAGATCCCAATATAGGACATCCTATGTGTACGTTCTTATGCCAATAGCTTGTTTTAATCTCTAATTTCAGTTTTATATTGTTTAGAGGGTAGATCTAGTATGATATTAATATTTGGACTAAGTTTTATGTAAGGGGGTTTGGTGCGGTTCATTGTGGTTTAGCCACTATGGAGCAATATTGAAATAGTGGACTGTTTTGAGTAATATTACAAGTATTGGACTGATTTTTACATATTAATATATGTGGTAGTGTATGTTGTTGTGTGTGGTTTTGTGTTGGTGTTTAGAGAAGGGAGTAGAGAGGGAAGTAGTGAGTGAAGTAGAGAGGGAGGAAGAGGGAGAGCAAAGGAGCTGCAGTAGCAGCAAGCTGCTGCCCTTGGGCAGCAGCAGCAGCAGCAAATTCAGCAACAATAGCAGCAGTTTGGCATCAGCAACATCCCCCATTTGCCCCTTTTGACCCTCCATTACACCCCAAATTGACCCTCCTATATACCCCCCTATATCTACTATATATCCCACTATATATCCCCTCGATTTGTGTGTGTTAGAGTGGTGTTAATTGGTTAGAAAATTAGTGGGTTGAGTGGTAGAAAATAAGGTAGTTCACATGTTAGTAGGTAATGTGAAGGTAAGTGCTATGTTAAGGTATTCCACATTAGAGGGTAAGATGCATATATATGATACTTGGATTTGAGTTAGGATTAGATATAGATATATAGATGGTTATGGGCTAAAGTGAGGGTTTGAATCGAGTGGTATCTTGTGATACCAAGATGGTATCACAAGGTAAATGGGTTTTACCCTATGTAATGGGTAAAGTATTAAGATACTTCAAGGTACCAAGTTAGAGATATCAATATACCATGGTGCGGTATCGAGATACTAGGATAAAGGTTAGAATACCATAGTAGGAGTTAAGTATACTTGGAATGAGGGTAAAGAAGGCTAGGGTATGGGATAGAGACTAATGTAATGAGATTACCTTGGTAAGATAAAAATAGGTAAGTTAAGGTAATGCCTATAATCTAAGATATGAGTTTACTATATTAAGATATAGATATAATTAGGATGTTATGGTTGGTAATGGTTAGGAATAGTGGACTTAGACTAGTTTTGACCTAGGTTGACCACGGTTGACTATTTTGACCCAAAGTTAACCAAAAGTCAACTGTAGTCTAGAAATAACTAGAACTTGACCGGAGTTGACCAGTTGACCTAAAGTCAACTGTTAGTCAACGTTAGTCAAGTTTGAACTAGAGTTGACCAAGGGTTGACCAGAGTTGACCAGTTGACCAGAAGTCAACTATAAGTCAACCTTTGACTTAGATTGACCTAGTTTGACTTGCTTTAACTTAGATTGACCTAGTTTGACTTGCTTTGACTTAGTATGACTTAGTTTGACTTAGTTTGACTTGCTTTTACTTCAAGAACATTATATTGATACAACATTCCATCTTTAGGTCCTCGAGGCATTGTATTGGACTCAGTTGACATTTTCCATCACATCACAGGCGAGTACATTCTCTGGTAACTTTTCCTAATTTATGATAACTGTTATAATTCATGTTCTTTGTGTAGATATACTTGTTCTCGACAAATTGGTCACATGGATTGTATTCGTGGATCCCGACATGAGATATTATTCCTTGTTATCTTAGCATACCTTGTGCAAGCTTTCTTGTAGTTCTTGTGCAGTTTATGGATATCGATTCTCGAGAAGACTTGCTCCTTTCTTGCAGAATCCCGTACCATAACGTGTCTTGTGTGGATCCACTCTACCATTCGAAGGTGGGGAGTATTAGTGTAGATTTGCGGTCATTATCCGCCTTATTTATATTTGCCTTGTAGACCTTGTGAATGCCATTCCTACTTTTCACGTATGATTGGCTAGATCATTAGACCTTGTGCTGACCCAAGTCGGCCATACACCGAAGCTAGTATTCACACACTTAGATAGATGATTTCTTGATTCTTGTACATGCCGTGATCAGTTTTACTTGTCTTATTCTAGCTCTAGATTCACAGCTTACCTTGCCATGATACTTACATTTACATTCATGATTTCTTGTATATACTCTCTATTTACGGTCTTGTAGCTTTTATCCTATCTTATGAACAGTTGTTAGTTGATTGTGCTTGTTCCATCCTGACTTGATATGTTGACAAAATATTATAGATGACGATGAGGAGGATTGCTGTACCTACTACGGTCTGGATGACGTAGTAGGCATAGACTTGGAGACCTTGGTTTAGCAGGGCTTATCTCCACCCGATGAGCCTCTAGCTATAGTTTAGTTAGAGTAGATTTTGGACTGGACCTTGTCTCCAGCTTGCTACTTATGCTTATGACATTGGGATATGTATAACTATATTACTTTGTGTTTCTCTTCTCTCTGTTGAGTTGGATATTGTACTTTGTGGTTTATATCTATCTTGATTTCGTGCCATGATTCTTCCTATTAGATTGTGATTGAGATTATCAATATTTCATATTATATCCTCCGTGCGGAGATGATAGACTATTATATACTGTTTATTAGCTAGCAGACCTACAACGTTCTATGCCGTATTTACGGAGTAGGCTGGGCATTGTTACGCACTTGTACCCCTACCTAGGGTGCGGGTCGTGACACACACCCTGTGTAATTCAGCGGTCAGTTATATCGGTTATTCTTGAGTAGCATGTCTTACTCGGTGAATGTGATGTTGGGGATAATTTTCCCAATGCTATGGTAGTATGGACGTGCTGTTGGATCGTCTTCAGGCTGCATGACCTGGCTGATGAAAGATTCAGCGTCCCTTAGTGCATCACGTAGAACCTTCCCGGTATCTTTGGATAGTCGAAGAAGCTCGAACAGAGATAGCCGGGCCGGAGTACTGGCAAGCTGTGCCAGTATGTCGAAGTTGTGGGGTTTGGTCAACCCCGGAGCATTGTCTTTTCGTAGAGGCCTGTCGAAATGAGCCTCCTTCTGCTTCTATTTTTCGGTTACAGTAGGTTGAGATGAACCTTCCCCTTGGGCAGCTGTGGTGGTGACAGAGGCGTCACTTCGATCGAATCCTTCTCTGGCTGAGCGTTCTGCTGTAAATGCGTTTGTACAGGAAGTGCTTCCTCAGGAGATGAAGTCACCATTCGACAAGACTTGGTCTTCTTACCTTTGCTTTTGGAGGAAGGATATACCTCCGGTTGGGTCAGTTCCGGAGCGGGATCTGGATGAACCCACATGATCTCTCCCTGGGATGTCGTGAGTGGTATTAATTCACTCACATTGTCAAGAGTTGGTGGATGGTTAATTACTTCTATTATCGCCTTTGAGATAGGGATGATGCCATCTTGAGCTTCAGTAGGTGTTAAGGTGCCAAACTGGAAGGATACTATGTTGGCTGAGATTGTCTTCTCTTTATAATCAAGCGAAAGGACGTTCGCATTGATCATGCATTGTATGTAATTCTTTAGGATGTAACAGTCTTGGGTCGGCTGTTCGACAAACCGATGGTAGTGATAGTACCTCGGGTCGCCTACCATGTCAACCTCGTCAGGATGCCTCGGATCAGGCAACTTGATCTTGTTGCTCTGTTTCAATATTTCGAAGAGTTGCAGGGTGTCTTTGTCGTTGAAGGAGTAAACTTCCTTCGATCCTGGTACGGGTGGTGGCTTCTGAGCGGGACCTTGTGTACTTTTTGAGGCATTCACCGTCAATGCCTATTTTTCCTTCGCCTCGCACCCGTTGTTGTTGTTGGCGGTACACTTCCCCTTGTGATCGAATGCAGGGAAACTGACCCGCATAAGCCGAGCATCGCGTGCCTTTTTTTCGAAACTTTCGGACCTAATGATTAGCGTACTCCAATCTGGAGGCTGGACAGACTCGAGCCAGAGTTTGATTGCAGGCGTCATGTTTATGCTGCAGGAATCAATCAGGACATGTTCTGGTATGCCAGGGGTAACCTTAAGCATGCCTGATGGAAGCGTTCGATAAAAGCTCGAATGGTCTCTTTCTCCTTTTGGACTACCTCTATCAGAGATGCCATGGTCATGTCTTTACCTCCGTCATAGAATCGGTCGAGGAACAGATACGTCAAATCGTCGAAGGAAGATATGCAGTTATCAGGGAGACTGCAGTACCTGTCGTAAGCAACTCCCTTCAATGTCCCGACAAACAAGCTTGTAAGTAGGGCGTCTTCTTTCGGGAGATGCCCCATCACAGATTGGAAGTAGGTCAGGAATCGGCGGGGAGAATCCCTTCCATCGAATGGTATCAGCGTTTGTAGCTTATACTTGGGAGGTAAAGTGTGAAGTTCAGGGCCCGAAGGAGCTGATGTCCGAGGTACAGTGTGATGATATGTTCCCAAAGATACCCATTGAGGGGGTATACTTGACTCTCCATTAGCCCCAGGATCGGGACTGGTAGATAAAGGTACCCTCGTCAAAGGTTGAGAAGCCAGAGTGTTCCAAATCTCAAACACCACTTGAGTCAAGGATTGCATGATGGTAGAAAGGGTCTTGAGGCCGTCTTCTAAGGTGTCCATACGTCATACGAGATCTGGAGCCGAAGTGTTTTCTTCGTCTTCGTCGCTACCCTCTGTCATGTATACGGGCATGACATCGGTAGAAGTGGATGGATCGGTCGATGCTTCACTTTCAGCCTCGCTTTCTTGCGGAAAGGTTGGCTTAAGAGTTTCTTCTTCTGACGCCTCATACAATCTACCCCCAGCTACATTAGTATCAGTTCCTTGGTGGATGCCTTCATCCTCGAACGAGGGGTTGTCGTGAACGATAGGGGTCTGATCATCCCCATCTTTCATCATCACTGGAGCCTTCTTTCTCAACCGAGTATTCCGGAATACCCCGGTTGGCGAGACTATTTCTTTGCTTTTCTTCGATCGGCTATTTGATGGACCGACCGAGGCCGAGGTAGTGTTTTCTTTTCTTCCTGATGCATGGGAGTTGGAGACAACATAGCATGAGGTGACCAAGGGTTATGTCTCATCCTCAATTGGTACCTTCTTTCCGAGACGATGTCGGATGGGTATGGCTGGTTGCAGTCGCTGGAATACAGACTGCTTTGGTGGTGCAGCCGTTGTTTTGTAATAGCAGCAATTGATGGTAACCATGGCACAAGTATGCCCCGCAAGGGACGCGTTATGCGTGGTGGTCGTCTCTTCCGATCTACGTCTATGAATGATCATATTACGTAAATCGTGAGGGGAGAGTTTCACATTTATATACCCTTTAGGCGTATGGCAGGGCCACGCGCCGGGGTGATTATGTGAATGTTGTACCCCCTGATCTAGTTTATACGCATGAGATGCGCCTAGATCATTGATGGAAGAGCAACATGTAATGCAACTTGAACACACTTCATGCGCAAAACCCATGTGGGCGCATGGGTTCAAAGTCGCAAGATTTGCCCCACCCATCTTGGACTTCGAAAGTCGAATCGTGGCTGGTGCCAAAGCACCCGAGTCAACTCTGTACAACTTACCATCAGTTGCGCGGATGACTTTCAGCGCGCATCTCTGGTTTACTGCTGGTATAGCACGTTTGGGGTGCATGGTCCGTGCTATCTTGGACTTCTTTACACTAGCCCATGAAGGCGCATAGTACTCAAAATCCAACTCATCCTCGCCATGATAGCGAGTGATTCTGACAAAGACAGAAGTCTACTCCTGTACGCCAGAGCTCATGCACGGGAGATCGGATGCGCCCTTGTTCCGTCGGTGCATCTTCTTCGACTGGAAAGAAGAAGGTTGGAAGTTGCAGTGGGCATCGCACTTTCTTGATAGATGCGCTGCACTAGTAGCAGTGTCTTGCTTGCTGAGAACATCAGCAGAAAAGGAGGACTGCGGCGGCTCATCCCTTTCAGTGATGGTGCTCGGCACATCGCCTTTGCGCACCCAGACTTGGCGGGTCTTCTTCAGCTTTGGCAGCCGCTTCGAAGGACTCGCACTACCTTCAGAGATGAACTCCTCATACGCCTGTTGATTGAGGCACACCACGAGCGTCTTGTGGGAGGAGCCGAGCTTGCTGTCGTCAGATTGCGACACAACCTTCTCGTTGGAGGAGAAAGTAATCCCCAGCAGAGTCGCCAGCTTGTTTGCCATTAAAACAAGTTGTTTGATTGAACTTTGTATTTAATTACAAAAAGAACATAGTACAATGTAGAATCTAGATGTAATCCTATAAGTACACTTTTGTTTTTTATCTGGGAACCGTATCGATGGAGCGAGTGGTAATTCTTCGACTTCGTTGAGG
Source organism: Iris pallida (assembly GCA_029216955.1). Lineage (NCBI taxonomy): Eukaryota > Viridiplantae > Streptophyta > Magnoliopsida > Asparagales > Iridaceae > Iris > Iris pallida. Next base: position 18,777 of record JANAVB010024761.1, read on the forward strand.
ATCTGACGATGATCTCGAACTCTTTGAATTTTTGGGTTGCTCTAGAACGGACAGTGACTTGAAGAGGATTGGAACTCTTGCAAGTGCTCTGGATGTTGATGTGGCTAAAAATATTCAGAAAGTGGACTCGAGCTTCTGGGCTTGAATGAAAGAATGATCCTTCTATTTATAGACAACATAATGATCTGCTTATGCGCTATTATGAGATGGGCGCATAGAGGTTTTGCACATAGGGACGCCATGTGGCTGACTTTGTTGGGCACATGGATGATGCGCCGGAGTGCTGAAGTTAAATATGTTTGAACTGTATTGCTGAGCGACAAAGGAGCTGACACGTGGCAGTTGTTGAAATTCTATTGTTGCTGAGATCTTGGATAGTTAGCACCCATTCGTAGGCAAAACTGAGTCAATAACACGTGGCACGTACCCATGGCTTAAAGATCTTAGACTTGGTGGAGGGTGATCTGTCTAGATGCACCTAGGATCTGGCGTATGGGGGAGACTTGGCTCATGACTCTTAAGAGTCAAAAGACTCTTGACAATAGTAAGTCTGAGCGTATGGCTTTTGAGGCACATGTAGAGTTTTAGGTGCATGGATGTTGAGGTGCATACATAGTTTTATGCGCATGGCTGTTGAGGCGTATGTGAGTGGTCAGTTAGCCACGTGGCAGAGCGCAGCCGTAACTGATAAAAGAGTGATGATTGCATCTCTTTATCTTCTACAAAAGCTGACTGCTCAAACCTTGAGATGGGTGACGCTGTCATTTCTGTCATGTAGCATTAAATGCTTTGATGGGTGACGAGCTTGGATGGGCACATCAGTCTGTGCTCTATTGGGCACATCTATCTGTGCTCCGTTGGGCGCACCGACATAAGGCACCTGGTGCTGAGGGGCACGTCTATCACGTGGCGTATCTCTTTTGCTCAGTCTTTATTGGGTCTTTTAAGGCAAATTAACGACTCTTAACTTAGCTGAATTCGAAGTGGCAGATTCATCACCATTAATGTAAGTTCATTGTACTGACTTCGGAGAAGTTGCCACTTGGCGCATGGGTGTAATTTGTCCCGGCCTATAAATAGCAATAGTGAGAGAGATTTTGTTCTCGTTTCACTTAGCTTCTCACGTGGAGACAAACTTGACCGGTCCACCTCCTTGGAGAGATGCTGCATACGGCGGGTTGTGATCTCCTCGTTTGAAAAAGCTTTGACGATGAACTCCTTCAGAAGACTGAGATGCGCCGAGTTGGCTGTTCGTGTTCCTGCACTTCGTCGACAGCGTGCCACAATATTGATTACTTGGTTTGGGATCTCTAAGAATCAGTATTTGTTATGCTAGAAGAGCCACAGGCTGGCGAAGGTGGCTATTGCATCCAAAGATCGGGACCGTCGTACCTCGATTTTTGTTATGCTAGAAGAGCCCCAGGGTTTGGGTTGATTGACAACCCACACTGATGACAAGAAAGTGATTCGCTCTGACGGAACGGAGTGACGCGCCTGTGTTTTGATGCGCCTAGCTGAATCGTCAGAGTGATACGCCTGGCTGAGACATCAAAATGATGCGCCTAGCTAAGACATCAAAGTGATGCGCCTGGCTGTAGTTTAGGCTTTTTCTTTATAGTAGTAGACTTTTCATTGTAGCAAAGAGTTTGGACATGTAATAGACTTTTATTTGTAATAAAAGTCTAATTTTTATGTCGCTTGTCCTTGTTGTCTTTTAGTTGTTGTGCCAATGTTCTATTTTGAGTTTCTTCAGTGCATAACATGTTGGGCCGCATGACGCTTTTAGGGCGCATGATGCTTTAGGGTGCATAGGGGTTTTAGACTTAGATGCGCTTGAAAATTTCATGCTTCTACAGGTGGCATTCACCTCTAGCTCAAGGGGCTAAGGTGGGAGGCATTCTCCCCCTCTACTGGAGCTCAAGCGGGGAGGGGGGAGCATTATTCCTTCTATTTCATAAATTAAATGGTGGGAGTGGAGGTCTGGGCCTTCGGACCGTGCAGGAGCAACGGGCCTATGGACCATGCAAGAGCAGACATTCGGGCCGGGGGGAACAGGCCTACGAGTTGGACAGCGGCTCTATGGGTTGAGTTGTAAGCCCTTCGGGATTGCGCTTGAGCGAGTTGTACCAAGTCTCGAGCATATATATATATATATATATATATATATATATATATATATATATATATATATATATTTTATATATATATATATATATATATATATATATATATATATATATATATATATATAAAATATATATATATATATATATATATATATATATATATATATATATATATATATTGTCCGCTTTTGCTCCCACAAGAGCTAGGGAGGATGGACAACCGTATTATGTTGGCCCATTGGTCATGGTCAAACCTAATTTTAATAAATGATCAAACTCTGTCTCAATATAAATCCAAGTCAACTCAGATGTTTACCTACGATGTTTTGGACAATGCTCAACAATGGATATCAACAATGTTCAAGACTGAAGCCGTTTGCCACTCCAAATGTACTTCCTGTTAAGTAATGTAATTTTTCATTTTATTGAGTCTAGGAATACATTATACACCGAGTCGTACTGGCAAATAGGCTATCCGAAAACACTTTTCAAAACATCCTATTCTTTTACAAATGACCTACGTTTTTACAAAACAATCTTTTTACAAAAAGCTTCTGAAGGAATTTTTCAAAAAGCCAAAATTCATTTTTCTCAAAAATGAACTGGCAGAACCCCAGCAGAACTCGGCCCGAGTTCGGCCAATTGGAACGTTAGTGAACGTTGGATTTTGAACTTGGTCATCCTTCAGTTGCGGTTTGTTACAATGAGTTCTGTCCGAATTCTGTCCGAATTCTGTTAGAGTTCTGTCTTTGGAAAAACTATACATAGAAAAGTATTTCGATCATTTCAGATCACCAATTCACTTTCAATTTCTTCTCTTTCTGAGCTTATATTCTTCCAAATAGTTTTCAAAAGCTTTCATTTTCAAATCCCAAGCCAGTTACAATCCTCTAGTCGATTTGCCAGTGCGGTACGGTCTAGAAGTTTCAGAGCAATTGTAATCAGAGGCTTGATAGAAGATATAACTCTTCAAAATTAAAGTTGGTCGAGTTCTTCGTATCAAAGCTCGCGTCTGTAGAAGTTGTAAGGACTTCGTACGAAAACTTGCAGGATTTTCCAATAGTGGATTCAATTGGAAGCTAGAGTTCTTCCGACTGGACTAGTCCTCACAAGAGGGAAACCTGTATAAATCTCGGTGTTTGCGTTTGCCTTCTGATCACTTTTAATTTCTGTCATTTACTTTTGTGATTATTATTATATCTGTGATCTAACTGCTAACAAGATTTTTAATTAGCAATATTTCGCTGCATACTCTATTCACCCCCCTTAGAGTATTCTGCTTTACGATTTCATTCCTACAATTGGTATCAGAGCGGGTTATACAGGTAAAACAAGGTAAAATTGCAGTTATATTTAATTTTTATATGGATCACAGTATTATACATTGCAACTGCAAATTCACAAGTGAAGGCCAAGCCACAAACAGATCTCTACTGTTTGACGGCACAAACTACACTTATTGGAAAACACGTATGAGTTTCTTTCTGAAATCTCTTGATTTTGACTTATGGTCTGTAGTTATTGATGGCTATAAAAAGCCACCTCGTATTAATATTGATGGTGTTTTAGTTGAAAAACTCATGACAAATATATAGAGGAAGAAAAGAAAAAGGCCAGTCTTGACGCACGTGCTATTAACGCTTTATTTTGTGCTTTAGACAGAACTGAATTCAACAGGGTGTCTACTTGCATAATATCAAACAAAGTGTGGAAACTTTTCGAAGTTACCCACGAAGGAACAACACAAGTCAAGGAGTCAAAGATCAGCAGACTTACTCAGGAGTACGAGGCATTCAAAATGAAGCCAAGTGAATCAGTCACTCAGATGTTTACAAGATTCTTAGATATTGTAAATCCTCTGTCTTCACTAGGCAAGGATTACAGTAACCATGAGAAGATTTGCAAACTTCTTCGAGCCCTTACAAAGAACTGGATTCCAAAGGCTACAACAATCATTGAAGGGAACGATCTCTCAACAATGTCTCTAGAAACACTCATGGGTAAGCTACTCACTCACAAGTTAGAACTTTAAGACTTTGAAGATGCGACACCAAAGAAGAAGTCAGATAAAACGATCGCTCTCAAGGCTCAATATAGAAGAACCATCGAAGATGATTCCGATGACAGCGACTCCGACTCTGAAGATCAAGCTCTTCTTGTAAGAAAATTCAAAAAGTTCATGAGATTTAACAGGAGAACAAAGGACATCAAAGACAACAACAACAACAACGAGGAAGATCTTATTTGCTACGGATGCAAGAAGAAATGACACATGAAGAAAGATTGTCCCTTAGCATCATCATCAAAGAAATGCAGCAAATATGACAAGGGCTACCTGAAGAAATCTACATCAAGAAAGTACGCCAACACAAGCATATGACATGAAAGTGAAGCCAGCGACTCAGAAGATGAACAATCATATGACGCTACAAATGTTTGCTTGATGGCTTGTGATCAGGTAACTACTAATCCTCTATTTGATCCGTATGATAATTTCACCTTTGAGCAACTAGGAAAGGATTTCTGTCACGCCCCAGAACCAGAATACTGTAGAGCGGGGGCAGACATAGCCAGCTACGTATATGAAATAGAATCCATCTCACTATACGGTCACGGCTGTCTAGATACACGAGGGTTTATCTACAAGCCAACAGTCTCTTAAGGTCATGAACAGGCCTAGTATCTCAATCACAAGCAAGTAAGTAAAAGGTTACAAGAATTATGATCATTAAATATACAATAGTAAGGCGTCCCAAACATTACATATTCAGCTGATCATGAAGCTAGTCGTTACAAAATGTTAGGACTAGCAAGAGTTTAGTCATACATGATCAACCCTAGGATCTGTCAATCATGTTACAGCCCGTAGGCAGACAATAAGTAAAGTGCAATCGAGCTAAACAGGTGCTCGTCGGCTAAACGCCTCAAAAGAATATTTTTACAATAAAGTGGGAGATCAAAATAAACCCACTCGTTGCCAGGGTTCCGTCTAGTGGCCACCATCTGGCTGGAAGGTCGGTAGATCCTTCGGAGCTGCTCCAAAATCTGGCCACACAAAACCAGCTGGGTCAGACCCCAGAAAGAGCAAGTGCCACAAAGAAAGCTTCACTTAGGAACTAAAACCAGCAATCAGCATAAGATATAAATCAAAGTAAGAACTGGAAATAAAGAAAATACATCAGGATGATATACGACGAGATAACCATGGAACTATTCAGATAACCAGGTTACAACCCGTAAACCAAACAAGGACCGGGGTTGTAACCCTTCGTCTGAACAGAACTTAGATTCTCACCATTTATCGATAAAATAAATACAGGCATTCAGGTCATGCAGTAATCTGGAACAAAATCTGGACAAGACTAAACTGGTTAGACTCCATCCAATCATTTCACGGCCAAGCAAGAACTACGGCTTGATACTTTAACTAACTAGGGTTATCACAAGCCTAGTTACTAGCAAGATGCAATGATATTACTCCACAGCCACAAGTCCTGCAGACCATCCAGGTTACCCGGGTTGAAAGAATTAGAGTTGAATTCAGGTGGGTACACCGTCCAGGAAACGAATGTACCCTTAGGTAGCTTGAAGGGTGCAACACATGACAGTATGCTGAAAATATGCCCTATTCGACGGCAGGCTACAGATCCCAAGGCGTGCCTAGGTAACGGGATTGCCTGTAGCTGGGAGATCTCTTTATGACTAATGTATTAATCTAGTTATTTAGCCTTAGTCCATTTCAGTAGGTACTCCTAACCGTGGTACTCAGGAGTCCCCTCCTAGACATGATGCAAGACAGGACTGGATTATTTGTACAAGCACAATCGCCCACGGTGTCCAGGTTAATTATACAGGTCATGTTATGTCAGGTAGCCGTCGCAACAACTTATCAAGATATATCATGTCAGTTTTAACGTGTCCAGTTTACTGGTCAGGAGTGCGCCGCGACGGGCCACTATCAGGTCATGTCAGGTTTACTTGTCAGGAGTGCACCATTACGGGACACTATCACGTCATGCTCAATTATCAATTCCAAACATATCAAATGAATTCATGATTTTCAAGTTCAGGACAAAAGACATAAGAATATAAAATGGACATAAAATATCTAATAATAATAATAATATAACAAGACAAGGCAAAGGAAGTCCATACGGCTCAGGGGGATGAATTCATGCGGCTCAGGAGAATGGATTCGGGCGGCTGAAGGGTATCAGTCGTATGCGGCCAGTGGTAAGGAAGGGGCATATGTGGCTCAGCCAGAGCACCCCATGCGGCTGGGAAGATATGAGTCCATGCGGCTGGCGGGAAACCAAGCCTATGCGGCTGGCGGGAGAATGGATCCTATGCGGCCGAGAAGACACGGGTCCATGCGGCTCATAAGAAAGGACACATGCGGCTGAAAAGGAGCAGAGGGGGGTTTATGCGGCTCAATTCAGTTATGTCACATGCAGCCGAGGCTAGAGAAATCTTATACGGCTGGAAGAACTCCCTATGCGGCTGGGCTCGAGCGAGTCTCATGCGGCTGGGTAGAACTTCCCATGCGGCTGAGCTCAAGCGAGTCTCATGTGGCTGGGAAGAACTCCCCATGCGGCTGGGAAGACCAGGCGGCCAGAGACTTGCCGCATGAGGATTCATGCGGTCAAGTACTTCTCTTCTTCTCCACTTGTCCGAGAAGAAGAGCCATGGAACCCATGGCTTCAAAACTTCATAATTCCATTATCCGAAGTCGGAATCCAGACTTCCATAGGTCAAAATGGGGCAGAACAAGATTCTCTACAACATAGGACCCAAACTCAGAAATAACAGGATTAAGTAGATCAAAACCCAAGAAATCTGAAAATAAAGTAAACTTAGATCTAGAAGAATCTAGCCATGGAAAGTGAAAATGCCAAGTTCTAAAGTAAGTTAAAATGCTGTAAGGAAGAGAATGAAGCAATAAAATTAGAGTTCCTCCATGAAGCAAGTTGCACTTGCCTAGACCTCTCTCTCCCTCTCTCTGGTAGGTAAGGAAGTAATGGTGGAGAAGATGATAAATGAATAGAGAAAAAGGAGAAGGGTTAATAAATGGTAGTGGTGGTGGTAGGTAGGGGGTTCACCCCTTAGTTCATGATGAACCAAGAGCAATCCCAAACCGAACCAAGCCAACCCAAACCAAGAATAAACCAAGCCCAGGGAGGAAATTAAGCAAGGAAATCATGCAATACAAGAATAAATACGTACACGTATTCCAGAAATACGTAATACGAACCACAGGCATTACACTTTCAATGAACTGTTAGATGACTACAGGAAATCGTATAGCAAATATGAAACCTCTAAGAAGGTACTCAAAGAGTACAAAGGTGAAATAGGAAGACTTACCAACCAATTAGATCTGGTTAAAAATAATGACACTTCAACTGAGTCTGGTGAGCTTTCTTCTATTAAATTGTTGTTACACGAGACTGTTAAGCTATCTGAAGAAAAAGGCCAAACTATTATCCAATTAAAGGAAGACCTATCTAAGGAGAGAAAGAGTCTCCAATGTGCACAGGTCAGATTAGAATCACTCATATTTGACTATACTAGATTATATGACACTTCCAAAAAGTTGGAAATTAGTTTAGGAAAATGGCCTGAAGTTGCTGGTTCCTATTCTAACACGTGTCAATTACCGAATCATCGGAACATGCCTAATACTGTCAGACCAAACCATACCAAGACTATGCCCAAGAAGACTAATAGGCATGCATTCTTCTATACTAGAAAACCAAAACCTACCAATCATGTACCTTACACTACTTTCAACACTCAACATGCTAAATGTCATTATTGTGGCCTTATTGGTCATATATCTTCTGCATGTAGAATCAAAAAATTAGTAGATTTAAATATTTATGCATGGATGCCAAAAACTAACCAGTCAGGACCCTACAAGAAATGGGTACCAAGAGTTTCATCTGCAAATTATTTTGTAGGTAGGAAACCCTTCACATGATAGGAGCAAATGGATCCTCGACAGCGGTTGCTCACGGCACATGACCGGTGATGCTTCATTATTTGCAACACTGTCGAAGAGGAATAAAGAAGGATACGTCTCCTTCGCTAATAACTTAAGAGGGTACATAATCGGTATCGATGACATTGGTAAGGCTCTATATCCAGTGATTAAAGATGTTTGTCTAGTTACTGAGTTAAAACATAATCTGCTCAGCATAAGCTATTTAGCTGATCACGGTTATGGTATTAACTTCGTAAAAGATAAATGTACTATAATTGATAGTTCAACTGGTAGTACTATATTTGAAGGTATTAGGAAAGACAATATATATGTATTCTATTTGTTAGAAGATGCTAACACAGCAGGTAGATGTTTGATGGCCAAAAGCATTAAGAGTCAACTATGGCATATGAGACTCGGTCATGCAAACATGGATACAATTTCAAGATTATCTACGAAGAAGTTGGTACGCAGCTTACCGAATATTTCTTTCAAGAAAGATACGATATGTAGTGAATATGAAAAGAACAAAGCTACCAAATCCGCATTCAAATCCAAGAACGCTGTAAGTACCACTAGACCCTTACAACTGTTGTATATGGACTTATTTGGACCAAATAGAATTGCCAGCCTAGGTGGTAAGTTATATGCATTTGTGTCACGACCCGCACCCTAGAGTAAGGGCACGAAAAGTAGGTACGTCCAGCCTACGTCGCAGTGTCGGCGGTAGAACGCTGTCCTAGGTCAATCATCTAACAATATAAGGGTACCTGTACAGTTTATAATCTCCGAATGGAGGTGACATAACAGAATACAATCTCAATCACATCTAGGTAGAAGAATGAAAGATAGATAGATAGACAGATGGTAACTCAAGAGACAGTACAATAGATGAAATAAGTCTAAGTGTCTAGTATAACATAACATCCAGAACGTCAACCCAATATACAAAATAAGTCTAAGAGTCTATATATCTCAACATCTCAAAATACAACTCAGAATATGAGATAAAAAGATAATTTAGAAAAGACTGTCTAGCTAAACTAGCCTAGACTACTGGGGCAACATCCTCAGCTGCAGGTGGATCCTGCTGAGGGTCCACAACATAAGTATCATCTAGTCCTGCTCCATAATAGGTAGACACCAGGGCCTCTTCCTCATCCTCTGTAATATTTTTAACAGGTCCAGTCAGGACAGGAACGAGCACAATATATCTCACACAGTGCATAGTATGTTAGGAAATATAAAGCATGCAATAGAGTAAAATACGGGAAACACTGAAGGAAGATACATGTAGCAAAAGAGATAATTGTAATAAAATATCTACTATAATAGAGAACTAGCAGTGACTAGTGAGTCAGAGTAAAATATAGACATGTGAATGGCATAGGAGATTCATGACTACAACTAGGAGTGATTCATGACTACAGCTACTGGGGTAATATCTACATGACTATTTCCACTCCTCCATAAACAATCAATACACAAGGATCTATTCAAGTTATATTAAGATTCGTGATAAGCCCATAAATGGGTGATTCATGAGAGGCTCTGTGAACATGAGAGTACATGAGTCACAAGCGATTCGTGAATCTATGGAAGCATAGAGATACATGATGATTCGTAAAATGCACAAACATGCTGTATTTGATGCTTCCGAGGGGATAACATCTCATGAAAAGATCCATATAGTACCAATCCGTGATAACAATCGTGTCAGCATCAAGTAAAGTAATCTAAAGCAAGAATATAAATCCGGGCAAGTATAAAACGGTCAGAGAATGTACTCGCCTGATAACTGAATGTCTGAAGAGGATATACTGCCTGAGGAGAGATGTATGGCTCCTAATCAGAGCAATACAAGTCATAATGTATCCACAATGGTAAAAATAAAGTATACAATACATACTACATGATTCTAGGTCAATCTGGTCAAAAGTCAACTCTTGGTCAACAATCTAGTCAAACTAGTCTAGTTATCTAGGGTTTTGGTCAACAATGGTCAGACTAGTCAAATACTAGTCAACATGATCAATCTAGGTCAAGTCTAGGTCAAATTTAGACTAACTAAGGTTTTGGTCAAACAAAGACTAGTCAACAAGGTAATTAGGTCAGTGGTCAATTATCTAAGTCAATACTCCATAAGACTAACTCAAACCATGACACATCTCCTAATTGTTCCACTTAACCCCATACATATCTTAATCTACATAGGGCTATCTATATTACCCAAGTGGTCAAACTTAATCAACTAGTTAGGGTTTAGTCAAACTTTAGTCAACTAGTCCTTCTATGTTCATCCAAGTTATTTCTAAGTCAATTAGGTCATGGTTGACCTGTAGTTGACTTTGGTCAACAATGGTCAACAATGGTCAACTTGCTAGTTAAACTAGGTCTACTAGACCTATTGGTCAAGTCTAAACCTACTAACCATAGACCATAGGCCATAGGCCCATGTATCTAGGATACCTTAATATCTAGGATACCTTATACAGGTATCCATATCTATATAAAATATGAACCTACCCATATCTATACATATATATATATATATATATTCAACTATATAGTACCATATATATATATAATACCCAATTATATATATAGTACCCGCATATATACATAATATATATATATATATATATATATATATATATATATATATATATATATATATATATATATATATATATATATATATATTTACATAACCTATATATATATACAACCTACATATATATATATATAGAGAGAGATCAATAGAGGGAGAGATGTAAGAGAGTGAGAGGGATAGACAGTGAACAAGAGAGATAGATATATGGGATGTGGGTGTGTGGGGGGTGCGTGTGTGACAGAGAACAGGGGGGGTGCTGTTCTCAGATTTCTGAGAAAGGGGCACAAAAGACACACACACATTACATATATATATACCCATTTATATACACACACATATCTACATATATACACATCCATATACTCTAAGACACACACCTACACACTCACATATATATATACATATATATACAGTATATATACACATAAATATATATATATATATATATATATATATATATATATATATATATATACATAAAAATCATTTTGAAATTCGTTTTTAAAACTGGAAAGAACAGTAATATTGTTCATTACTGAACCTAAGGAGGGTAACCCAAATCCGACCCCTAAACTCGACTAAGGCTTGAAACCAATGGTTGGTAATCGTGCCCCTAGGTGTACTCGTGTCCCTCGTGTCCCTAAGTGTCCACCACAACACGACACGACACGACGTGTCCAGAATCAATAATACAGAATCGGGTAACACAGTGCACTGAAATTTGTACTGTATCGTGCACGTGTTCACGTGTCTCGTGCTCACGACACAGGACACGTGAGGTGTCGTACTCGTGTCCCTAGGTTCGCCTAGGGTTAGTCTAGGGGTAGGGTAGCCTACACGGTATCCATGTGTCCTCATGCGTCGACACGAGACCCGTATCAGTCGAGAAAACTCGACTGATATGCGCGGTTTGGCACCGCGTCGTACAGCGGTGCACGTGTCTCGTGGACACGACACGAGCCATGTGGGGCCTCGTAGTCATGTCCACGTGTAGCCCACGTATTGGGCTACACACTCATGTCACCACGAGAAGTCCACGTAGTGTCTAGACACGACACGAAGGCCGTGACCAAGTGGGAAACCTGGGTCTGTGCGTGCGTGCACTGTCAGTGCGTGTCCAGTGCGAGTGAGATTTCTCACTCGACACGACACGGCATGACACAAAATTTTGGGGGCATGTTCGCAGACATTGCTCCCGTTTCTATGCCAATTTTGGCGTGTCCACGTGGTGTGAGAAAAGAGAAAACATGGTCGAGTAGCAGGGGATTTTCTGTGACAGTATGCAGTACAAATCCGTGAGTTCGCGTCCGTTTTGGACATGGACACGACTCGGATTCGTGCTCAGTAAGTTTGGGTTAGGGTTAGCAGGGTTAGGGCTACCTGAAAATGTAATTTGTTCTACATTTTATAGAAGTTTATTTCTTAGGGACATTTCACCAAACACTGTTATTTAAACACAGATACGTGTCCGATACGGACACCAAACCAAACCTATTTCCTACTAAACTTGACCTACAGTTAGGGTATACCTATATGCATGCATTTATGAAGAAAAATTAAAATATTAGCAAGGTTTGAGGGCATTTACCTATGAGTGCAAAAATCAATGGAAAGCCTAGAATAGGGGGGGTGTCCTTCCACTTGGTGATACCCAAAGCCTTGTGAAACTTTGGTTGCTAGCCTCCCTCAGTTTCCTCAGTGTAGTAGGGTCCCAATGCAAGAAACTAGAGGTGATTTGGATCAAAAATGATCAAGTTATGGTCTTGTGAAGGAATGGGAATTTCAAGGTTTAATGAAATATAAATTCATGTAAAGGGGACTTGAATGAACTATGGGGTGATATATAGGAGGGGGGGCATGGTGTGGCCGGCCATGGGGGTAGGGTAGGGTGTCCTTGGGTTGCTTCCAAGTGAAGGGAAGGACTTTTATGCCAAAGTATTGATCTTTTGAGTGTTTTGTGGAAAATATCTAATAAAGTGCATTCTAGGATATTTCCAACCTTTGACTAAAAGTAAAAATCTATCCCCTTAGCATTCTAGGTTAGTAACTAATCCCTAGATTAGGCTAAACTTGGTTATGGGCTCTCATGACACTTAACAATAATTAAATAATAATAAAACACATAAATGCAAATAATTCCAAATAAATTCTAAAAAATTACCAAAATACCCTTTAGGCTAAAAAGTGATAGAATGGTATCCTAATCACTTGGTTAGGCTTACATGGTCATGGTAGTCTCTAGGTTATGAAATCTTTAGGGTTTACACTAGGGTTATACTAGTAAAGTCACAAAGTCATAAGTCGTGACTTAGAAAATAGTTTTAACTAACTAAAAATCACCAAAAATCATATCATGACTAAAATACCATTAATAAATAATAAAAATAATAAATTTTCAAAAATATCCCAATTTCAGAAAACTGGGTGTTACAAGTCTACCCTCCTTAAAATAATTTCGTCCTCGAAATTTAGATGGTCGTACTCCTCCTAGGTCAAACCTCCACCAATCAGTGTCGAAGCTACTACCTAGCAACATACAAGGTCAACAAACAAAATATGGGTAGTTGACCTATACTGGTCATATCCAAAAATTGGCTAACAGTTTTAGGTCATAAGGTGTCCTTAATTCAAATCGAAATCAAAAGTAACTCCATGGGATAAATCAGGATGGAGCCTCGGGTCAGGAAAATCGTACTAAGCAAATGAAGCACATGATGGTATGCTTGAATAGGACACTAAGGTCATGGGTGTAGAGTGTCATGTCTAGGTCATGTATGTGAAATTAGTTTTGAGAAAACAACTAGTCGTGTGCTCCTAATTTAAAAGTCATGGTAACGTGCCCACGATGATCATAATTTATATTGGGAAAGATCTATGGCCTAAATTGAACCGGAAATATGATGCAATAGTAGTGTAAGGGGCAGGTTAAGTGGGACAGTCCTGGTCATGGGTGTATACTAGGAAGATATGGAAACAATAAATCACAGGGCTAAAAGGGTTACCATTCTATGGTCAGAGCTACTCTATCAATTCTAAGTCAAAAGGCATAATACATACATTAATTCATTTAAGGGAAAATTATTGACAAAAGAAGTTACTCAAAGAATTATAATAATAGCTAAAGCTACTCCTACTCCTACTCCTACTCCTAAGTAAGAGATGAAGAAACAAACAAACAATTGACAAAAATCAAAAAGAACTACCAGGTCAAACTTATCACTAATAAAGAACAGGTAGGAGCAGATGGAATTAGATTTCAAGATAGATATAATGAAACAAGGTGGGAAGGGAATTTAGAAGAACAGAACCTGCAAGCACATCGCCAACTGCCTGGGCATCCTCAACTGTCATGGCGTAAGCTCGCCCCTGCTGGCCTCTTCCAGCCTGTTGCTGAAACTGCATAAATCTCTGCTGCTTTGGCTGTAACGGTCCCCTCTGCTGACCTACCGGAGCCTTGGCTCCTGCTCCTGGTGCTGCTCCCTGTGCTACTCTGCCTATGTACTGGGAACACTCCCTTAGCTGGTGGTCCGCTGCCCCACATAGTAGGCACCAGCCCAACCTCTTCCTGCACTATCTCCATCCATGTCCCGGCTTCTTACAATAGGGACAACTGGTAGTCTGCTGTCTCGGGGCCTGTTGATGCTGTCTCGGCTGCTGATACTGCTGTGGCTGCCTCTGCTGATGCTGATAGTGAGGCCTCTTGGCCTGACCTCCATTGCTGCCGGCTCCCTGTGTATCGCGGCCCCTCTTGAGCTTCAGCTCAAGATCATCCTCAGCTGCCATCGCTCCTGCTAGAATCTCCTCAAAAGCGGCATTCCTGTCACTCTTGATCAAGGACTTGACCTTCTTGACCAAGCCCTTCCTGAACCTCCTCGCCTTCGCTGTCTCGCTAAGGCCCTCTACAAATCTGCTCAACCGGCAAAACTTACCGGAATACTCCTCTACAGTCTGGTTCCCCTGAACCAGGTTCTCGAACTGGGTCTCCAAGGCACCGACTGCCTGATCCGGGAAAAACTTCCCCTTGAAGAGCTCCTTGAAAGCTCCCTATGTCTGCCCTGGAGTGCCTACTCTCGGGTCCGTCTGATACCAGGTACAGGCAAGATCCCGTATCTGGCTGGCTGCTGCCTCTATCTGTAGTCCGGCTGGTATCTCCGCCAGTCGGAAAATCTCTTCAATGTGCTCAATCCAGTCATCAGCATAAAGAATCCCCTCTGTCCCCAAGAAGTCCCTGGGGTTCATCTTCTTGAACTCCTGAATGCCAGGAATCCTCTGCTGTCGCGGCTGTCCCAATCCTACATGTGGCTGGACAGCCAACCTCTCTACCGTCGCTCTAGCCAGCTGATAGGCCTCATCTATGCCCCTGGTAAACTCCGCTGTCTGACGCTGCTGCTGGGCCTGCTGCGTCTCTAGGAAATGCTGGAAGTATAAAAATATCTGTGCAGCATCCATTAATTCAGATGGCATCGGTGGCTGGAACTGCTGCTGGTGCTGCTGAAACTGTGGCTGACGAAACTGCGGGGGAGGCATGTCTGGGGTAGCTGGGATGGTCCCCCGAATAAGTAGAGGTGTACCCCCAAATATGGCAGAAGCTCCCACATGAGCTGGAGTAAGGGGAGCTGTGGTCCCCGAGTCCTGGTGAGCTGGACGAGAGGTGGCATACCTCTTAGTAGTGTCACCTGGACCGAGATGCTGTGATCGTGTCTCCACCATCCTGAAGACAGATCAACAAGGAAGTCAATAACGGTACAAGGATGATAGTATCAAGGACAATATGAAATAGATTATACAAATTTGAACAAAAGTCAGTAGGTTCAAATCTATGGAAATTTCCTAATTATGATTGAGTATCCACTCTCTCTAAGCCTATTCCTCAAATCCTATCACAGGCAGTAGTGATACTCTAGTTTGAATACCACTACATAAACTCGACCTGCATGGACCACCACTAAAAACGTGTCACGACCCGCACCCCTAGAGTAAGGGCACGAGAAGTGGGTACGTCCAGCCTACGCCGCAGTGTCGGCGGTAGAACGCTATCCTAGGTCAATCATCTAACAATATAAGGGTTCCTGTACAGTTTATACTCTCCGAATGGAGGTGACATAACAGAATACAATCTCAATCACATCTAGGTAGAAGAATGAAAGATAGATAGATAGACAGATGGTAACTCAAAAGACAGTACAATAGATGAAATAAGTCTAAGTGTCTAGTATAACATAACATCCAGAACGTCAACCCAATATACAAAATAAGTCTAAGAGTCTATATATCTCAACATCTCAAAATACAACTCAGAATGTGAGACAAAAAGATAATATAGAAAAGACTGTCTAGCTAAACTAGCCTAAACTACTGGGGCAACATCCTCAGCTGCAGGTGGATCCTGCTGAGGGTCCACAACATAAGTATCATCTAGTCCTGCTCCATAATAGGTAGACACCAGGGCCTCTTCCTCATCCTCTGTAATATTTTCAACAGGTCCAGTCAGGACAGGAACGAGCACAATACATCTCACGCAGTGTATAGTATGATAGGAAATATAAAGCATGCAATAGAGTAAAATACGGAAAACACTGAAGGAAGATACATGTAGCAAAAGAGATAACTGTAATAAAATATCTACTATAATAGAGAACTAGCAGTGACTAGTGAGTCAGAGTAAAATATAGACATGTGAATGGCATAGGAGATTCATGACTACAGCTAGGAGTGATTCATGACTACAACTACTGGGGTAATATCCACATGACTATTTCCACTCCCCCATCCTCAATCAATACACAAGGATCTATTCAAGTTATGTTAAGATTTGTGATAAGCCCATAAATGGATGATTCATGAGAGGCTCTGTGAACATGAGAGTACATGAGTCACAAGCGATTCGTGAATCTATGGAAGCATAGAGATACATGATGATTCGTGAAACGCATAAACATGTTGTATCTGATGCTCCCGAGGGGGTAACATCTCATAAAAAGATCCATATAGTACCAATCCGTGATAACAATCGTGTCAGTATCAAGTAAAGTAATCTAGAGCAAGAATATAAATCCTGGCAAGTATGAAACGGTCAGAGAATGTACTCGCCTGATAACTGAATGTCTGAAGAGGATATACTGCCTGGGGAGAGATGTATGGCTCCTAATCAGAGCAATACAAGTCACAATGTATCCACAATGGTAAAAATAAAGTATACAATGCATACTACATGATTCTAGGTCAATCTGGTCAAAAGTCAACTCTTGGTCAACTCTTGGTTAACATTCTAGTCAAACAAGTCTAGTTATCTAGGGTTTTGGTCAACAATGGTCAGACTAGTCAAATACTAGTCAACATTATCAATCTAGGTCAAGTCTAGGTCAAACTTAGACTAACTAAGGTTTTGATCAAACAAAGACTAGTCAACAAGGTAATTTGGTCAGTGGTCAATTATCTAAGTCAATACTCCATAAGACTAACTCAAACCACGACACAACTCCTAACTGTTCCACTTAACCCCATACAAATCTTAATCTACATAGGGCTATCTATATAACCCAAGTGGTCAAACTTAATCAACTAGTTAGGGTTTAGTCAAACTTTAGTCAACTAGTCCTTCTATGTTCATCCAAGTCATTTCTAAGTCAATTAGGTCATGATTGACCTATAGTTGACTTTGGTGAACAATGGTCAACAAGGGTCAACTTGCTAGTTAAACTAGGTCTACTAGACCTATTGGTCAAGTCTAAACCTACTAACCATAGACCATAGGCCATAGGCCCATGTATCTAGGATACCTTATATAGGTATCCATATCTATATAAAATATGAACCTACCCATATCTATACATATATATATATATTCAACTATATAGTACCACATATATATATAATACCCAATTATATATATAGTACCCACATATATACACAATATATATATATATATATATATATATATATATATATATATATATATATATATATATATAAACCAACTAATGTGGTTGGTTTTGGGAGTTTTTTTTGGACTTGTAATTTTTGGAGATCAGCATATGAATAAAGAGGAGTTGTTTTAAAATATATATATATATATATAAATATATATATATATATATATATATATATATATATATATATATATATATATATATATACACTCAACTATATATATCAATATATATATATATCTACATAACCTATATATATATATATACAACCTATATATATATATAGAGAGAGAGAGATCAATAGAGGGAGAGATGTAAGAGAGTGAGAGGGATAGAGAGTGAACAAGAGAGAAAGAGATATGGGATGTGGGTGTGTGGGGGGTGTGTGTGTGACAGAGAACAGGGGGGGTTCTGTTCTCAGATTTCTGAGAAAGGCGCACAAAACACACACACACAATACATATATATATACCCATTTATATACACACACATATCTACATATATACACATCCATATACTCTAAGACACACACCTACACGCTCACATACATATATACATATATATACAGTATATATACACATAAATATATATATATATATATACATAAAAATCATTTTGAAATTCGTCTTTAAAACTGGAAAGAACAGTAATACTGTTCATTACTGAACCTAAGGAGCGTAACCTAAATCCGACCCCTAAACTCGACTAAGTCTTGAAACCAATGGTTGGTAATCGTGCCTCTAGGTGTACTCGTGTCCCTCGTGTCCCTAAGTGTCCACCACAACACGACACGACGTATCCAGAGTCAAAAATACAGATTCGGGTAACACAGTGCACTGAAATTTGCACTGTATTGTGCACGTGTTCACGTGTCTCGTGCTCACGACACAGGACACGTGAGGTGTCATGCTCGTGTCCCTAGGTTCGCCTAGGGTTAGTCTAGGGGTAGGGTAGCCTGCACGGTGTCCACGTGTCCTCATGCGTCGACACGAGACCCGTATCAGTCGATAAAACTCGACTGATACGCGCGGTTTGGCACCGCGTCGTGCAGCGGTGCACGTATCTCGTGGACACGACACGAGCCATGTGGGGCCTCGTGGTCATGTCCACGTGTAGCCCACATGTTGTGCTACACACTCGTGTCACCACGAGGTGTCCACGTGGTGTCTAGATACGATACGAAGGCCGTGTCCAAGTGGGAAAACTGGGTCTGTGCGCGCGTGCACTGTCAGTGCGTGTCTAGTGCGAGTGAGATTTCTCACTCGACACGACACGGCATGACACAAAATTTTGGATGCATGTTCGCAGACATTGCCCCCATTTCCATGCCAATTTTGGCGTGTCCACGTGGTGTGAGGAGAGAGAAAACATGGTCGAGTAGCAGGGGATTTTCTGTGACAGTGTGCAGTGCAAATCCGTAAGTTCGTGTCCATTTTGGACACGGACATGACTCGGATTCGTGCTCAGTAAGTTTGGGTTAGGGTTAGCAGGGTTAGGGCTACCTGAAAATGTAATTTGTTCTACATTTTACAGAAGTTTATTTCTTAGGGACATTTTACCGAACACTGTTATTTAAACACAGATACGTGTCCGATACGGACACCAAACCAAACCTATTTCCTACCAAACTTGACCTACAGTTAGGGTATACCTATATGCATGCATTTATGAAGAAAAATTACAATATTAGCAAGGTTGAGGGCATTTACCTATGAGTGCAAAAATAAATAGAAAGCCTAGAATAGGGGGGTGTCGTTCCACTTGGTGATACCCAAAGCCTTGTGAAACTTTGGTTGCTAGCCTCTCAGTGTAGTAGGGTCCCAATGCAAGAAACTAGAGGTGATTTGGATCAAAAAATAATCAGGTTATGGTCTTGTGAAGGAATGGGAATTTTAAGGTTTAATGAAATGTAAATTCATGTAAAGGGGACTTGAATGAACTATGGGGTGATATATTGGACGGGGGGCATGGTGTGGCCGGCCATGGGGTTAGGGTAGGGTGTCCTTGGGTTGCTTCCAAGTGAAGGGAAGGACTTTCATGCCAAAGTATTGATCTTTTGAGTGTTTTGTAGAAAATATCTAATAAAGTGCATTCTAGGATATTTCCAACCTTTGACTAAAAGTAAAAATCTATCCCCTTAGCATTCTAGGTCAGTAACTAATCCCTAGATTAGGCTAAACTTGGTTAGGGGCTCTCATGACACTTAACAATAATTAAATAATAATAAAACACATAAATACAAATAATTCCAAATAAATCCTAGAAAATTACCAAAATACCCTTTAGGCTAAAAAGTGCTAAAATGGTATCCTAATCACTTGGTTAGGCTTACATGGTCATGGTAGTCTCTAGGTTATGAAATCTCTAGGGTTTACACTAGGGTTATACTAGTAAAGTCACAAAGTCATAAGTCGTGACTTAGAAAATAGTTTTAACTAACTAAAAATTACCAAAAATCATATCATGACTAAAATACCATTAATAAATAATAAAAATAATAAATTTCCAAAAAATACCCCAATTTTAGAAAACTGGATGTTACAATTTGTTATTATAGATGACTTTTCTAGATATACATGGGTTTATTTTCTTGCACGCAAGAACAATGTATTATCAGAATTCGTCACATTTTTCAAGAAAGTACAGAATGAAAAAGGGTTCATGATTACTCACATTCGTAGTGATCATGGCGGCAAATTTGAGAATGCAGAATTCAAGCAATTTTATGACACACACGGTTATTTGCATGAATTCTCTTGCCCTAGGACTCCGCAACAAAATGGAGTTATGGAACGTAAGAAGAACAAAACTCTATCTGAAATGGCTAGAGTAATGTTAAATCAGTTTACTCTACCTAGATATTTATGGGCTGAAGCTGTAAATACATCATGCTACATTCTTAATAGGGTTCTAATTCGACCTATATTGAAGAAGACTCCCTATGAATTATGGTTTGATAGAACACCAAATGTTTTTTATTTCAAAATCTTTGGTTGCAAATGTTTTATTCTTAATACTGAAGATAATTTGAGTAAATTTGATGAAAAGACCGATGAAGGTATATTTTTAGGTTATGCAGTAAAGAACAAAGGATATAGAGTCTTCAACAAAAGAATCATGATCATTGAAGAATCTATTAACGTCAAGTTTGATGAGCTGAATCAATACTTAGACAATGATGACAATGAAGACATAATCGCACCAAGTACAACTACTGCAAAATCGTTACACAAAGATACAGAACCATCACATCAGGCATCAGATGAACCTCCAAGCAAAGAAGCCGAAACTAGCAATCTTTAGACTACACCAAAAGAGATGAGATTCTTGGCTAATCATCCAAAGGACTTGGTAATTGGTGAGATTACCAAGGGTGTAAGTACTCGTTCCCCTAATAAAGATATAGCTTCTTGTGTTGCTTTTGTCTCACAGTTTGAACCTAAAAATATTGATGAAGCATGTAGTGATAACTGTTGGTTAGATGCTATGCAAGAGGAATTAAACCAATTCGAACGGAATCAAGTTTGGGAACTTGTTCCCAAGCCCATTGATCATCCGGTCATTGGCACCTGATGGGTATTCCAAAATAAACTGAACGAGAATGGCTTAGTGACTCGTAATAAGGCTCAACTCGTAGCTCAAGGATACAATCAAGAAGAAGGTATCGACTACGATGAGACTTATGCCCAAGTTACGAGATTTGAATCCATTCAGATATTATGTGCATTTGCATGTTTTCATAATTTTAAATTATTTCAAATGGATGTCAAAAGCGCATTTTTAAATGGTTTTATAAAAGAAGAAGTTTATGTAGCTCAACCTCCTGGTTTTACTGATTTCAAATTTCATGAATATGTTTTCAAGTTGAAGAAAGCCTTATACAGTTTGAAACAAGTTCCTCGTGCTTGGTACGATCGTCTAAGCTCTTTGTTACTTGATAACGGTTTTTCAAAGGGAAAGGTTGACACTACTTTGTTTATAAAATCTTTGAATAATAATATCTTTTGATTCAAGTTTATGTAGATGATAATATCTTTGGATCTACCGATGAATCTCTTTGTCAAGAATTTTCAAAGTGTATGCAGAATGAGTTTGAGATGAGCATGACGGGAGAGCTAAAATTCTTTTTCGGACTGCAAATCAAACAAACCAACAATGGGACGTTCATAAATTAAGCAAAGTACACAAAGGATCTATTAAAGAAGTTCGACATGGAAACAGTCAAGAAACTTAGCACTCCAATGGCGACTTCAACCAAGCTTGATATTGATGAACAAGGCAAACCTGTCGACATACGTAAGTATCGAGGTATGAACGGTAGCTTACTGTATTTAACTGTTAGTCGACCAAACATTATGTTTAGTGTTTGTTTATGTGCACGCTTTCAAGCTAATCCTAAGGAATCACATCTGTGCGCAGTTAAGCGTATTTTTTGATACCTTTAAGGCACTTCTTCTGTCGCCTTATGGTATCCCAAAACCACATCATTTGACCTAACCGGATGCAAAGTAGATAGAAAAAGCACTAGTGGCACATGTCATTTCCTAGAAAAAGCTCTAGTCTCTTGGTTTAGTAAAAAGCAAAATTTTGTTGCATTATCAACAACCGAGGCTGAGTATATCGCCGCAAGACGTTGTTGTGTACAAATTTTATGGATGAAACAAACTTTAGAAGACCATGGATTATATTTTACACACATACCCATTTTCTGTGATAACACTAGTTCTATTAATTTGACTAAGAATCTAGTATGTCATTCTTGTACTAAACATATCGAGATTAGACATCACTTTCATAGAGATCATCAACAAAATGGAGATATAGACCTTGTATACATAGACACACAGAATCAATTAGCTGACATACTCACAAAATCTCTAGCGGAAGATCGTTTCAATTATTTACGTCGAGAATTAGGAATTTTAGATATCAATAATATTAATTAATTTTGTTTTATTAATTATTTATTCGATATTCTATAACTGTCTTCGAGACAAGCCTAAAAAGAGTCTGTCTGTCACCATGACTACGGTCGAAGCGAAGCGGTACTTAAGAGTTCTTCGGTGAATCTCCGTTAGCTGGAACAGTACTCCTACAACTAATCTGAGACACATGCTGAATAAAGAATATTAATTCATAAAATAATATTAATTATATTATTTTGAGATTTAAAATTACTAAACTTTGAATTAAACAATTGAAACAAACTAATAAAAAAGATGTGGCCCCATTTCTATTATTTATATATATATATATATATATATATATATATATATATATATATATAGCCAGGCAACCCTTGGCAAATTCGGCCCGAGTTCGGTCCGAATTCGGCCAGAGTTCGGCTGGGTATATATATGTACCAGCCAGAACCTGAGGCCCCCATCTTTTTTATTCTTCCAAACTACATCAAACAGCAGCTGCCACGCCTCCAAACCCTAGCTTTTCTCCTTCCTTGTTCTTCCAATCCGTGTGGAGTTTCTCGTCCAAATTTTGGATTCGTGCGGAGAATTTCGTCCTCTACAGTATATCCAATTCTTGGATGGTATAATTCTTTCTCTCCTCCACTTTTCAATTCTTAGGGTTTCTAGAAAATTTTTTGAAAGAATGCCTGAGTTCAATCCCTTAAAGAAGAAGAAGGCCAATGCCAGTGAAGAGGAATCATCTTCAGATCCATATACGGATTGCCTCTTTTCTTCGGTCCAATCGGACGACGGTGCGTCGGATGAGTTTTACTTTAAAACTTCCGATCAAGCTTTATTGTGGTACGCCGATTTTATTATGCGTACTATTTTCACCGGTTCATCGGTTAAATGGACTGTCTTTTCGGATCACCGTCCTTATTTTGAGGCATTAGGGTTACAACATTTTGTCACCTTACAATTTTCGATTGCCATTAATGCCATTAGATTATTCTATTATAATTTTGTATTAGACATTTTTACCGCGAGGACACGTGTCGAAGGAATTGATATCGAATTCACTGATGAAACATTAGCAGGAATTCTTGGTATCCCAAATGAAGGTGCCCCGCTCGATGACAACACTGACTTTGATTTCCCCGATGGCACGACACTTGTTAGTTTCAAGAATGAGCTTTGTGCACCCGCACGCGCTCGTCCTAGAAAGTTCAAGGCTAATAACTTGAACTTGTTTAACTACGAATTACATCGAATCATCTATTCCACCTTACTTCCAAAATCTACTTCCAAAGATGATGTCACTGCACTTGAGCTTTCTGCTCTTTATCATATTCTTAAGGGGTTCCCTTTTTCTGCCCCTAAGACTATCATCCAGATGATGAGTATATGTCGTGGGAGAGACCGCAACCTCTGTTATGCGATGCTTATTCTTCGCATCTTTCAGAGATTTGATATTGACCTATCTACTTGTGCTGTTGACCCCGAGCCCAAGTTTCTGAAACTCTCTCATCGCAGCATTGCTTCTGTTCCTCCACCTACTGTACCTACTCCTCCTGCACCTACTCCCACAACACCTGTTCCTCCTCATTCTTACCCTATAACATTTGAGGGTATCCATCAGCACTTATCAGATATGTAGTCCTTTTATGTTGAGACCTCCAGGGAACACGAGTTCCGTGACGTAACTCAGTTCCAGGCGATTGCCAACTCCTTCGTCGACCTGAGGTTTGTGCAGACGGGTCATTCTGCTAGCTCTCTACATCAAGACCCTTTTGTTTCTGGCTACCGTATTGATGATGAGGCGGTCCACTCTCTGTTCCAGCCAGGGAACGCTTATGATTGGTATCGTACCGCTAGTGCCACTCTTCACACTTCTGGCATTGGTACTTCTGGAGCTGCTCCTTCTAGTCATGCTGGAGCTGCAGCTGATGACGTTGATGATGAGGATGATGATGATTTTTGAGATGTTAGATATTGAGACTGTTTCTTATGTCTTTTGTTTACATGAAAATGCTTCTACATTCCAAGTTATTATCAGTACTTTTATTATATCATGTGACTCTTCATAGACATGGTTTTTGATTATGCCTCCGTTTTGGCATCTTAGTTTATTATTCAGCACTTTATTTGTTTCAGTTTTATTTTAGCACTATCTATCTTTTCTTGCTTCATACTTTAAAATTGCCTGTGACAAATACATGCCTGTGTTGGTCTATATACTATCTGTTTCTCTTACTATATTCACTGTTTATACCATACATGTGATGATTATTCTTATATTTTTATTTGTGTTTCTTCACTGCTTGTTACTTATGTATTTATTGCGGGGGATCTTTCTCTTTTGCAATTATTTTGCTAAGTAACAACGGGGGAGAAATAGATCTAACATTTTCGTGAATATAGGTTATGAACAATTTTATTTGATTACTATTTTGAATTAATCCAAGCTTAGATGTTATATCGACAAGGTTTGTCAATTATCAAAATGGGGGAGATTGTTGGCCCATTGGTCATGGTCAAACCTGATTTTAATAATTGAGCAAACTCTGTCTCGATATAAATACAAGTCAACTCAGATGTTTACCTACGATGTTTTGGACAATGCTCAACAATGGATATCAACAATGTTCAAGACTGAAGCCGTTTGCCACTCCAAATGTACTTCCTGTTAAGCAATGTAATTTTTCATTTTATTGAGTCTAGGAATGCATTGTACACCGAGTCGTACTGGCAAATAGGCTACACGAAAACTTTTTTCAAAACATCCTATTCTTTTACAAATGACCTACGTTTTTGCAAAACAACCTTTTTACAAAAAGCTTCTGAAGGAATTTTTTTAAAAAGCCAAAATTAATTTTTCTCAAAAATGAACTGGCAGAACCCCAGCAGAACTCGGCCCGAGTTCGGCAAGAGTTCGACCAATTGGAACGTTAGTAAACGTTGGATTTTGCACTTGGTCACCCTTCAGTTGCGGTTTGTTACAAATAGTTTTGTCCGAATTCTGTCCGAATTCTGTTAGAGTTCTGTCTTTAAAAAAACTATAAATAGAGAAGTATTTTGATCATTTCAGATCACCAGTTAACTTTCAATCTCTTCTCTTCCTGATCTTACATTCTTCCAAAGAGTTTTCAAAAGCTTTCATTTTCAAATTCCAAGCCAGTTACAATTCTCTAGTCGATTTGCCATAGCGGTACGGTCTAGAAGTTTCAGAGCGATTGTAATCAGAGGCTTGATAGAAGATACAACTCTTCAAAATTGAAGTTGGTCGAGTTCTTCGTACCAAAGCTCGTGTCTGTAGAACTTGCAAGGACTTCTTATGAAAACTTGCAGGATTTTCCAATAGTGGATTCAACTGGAAGCTAGAGTTCTTCCGACTGGACTAGTCCTCACAAAAGGGAAACCAGCATAAATCTCGGTGTTTGCATTTTCCTTCTGATCACTTTTAATTTCTGTCATTTACTTTTGTGATTATTATTATATCTGTGATCTAACTGCTAACAAGATTTTTAATTAGCAATATTCCGCTGCCTACTCTATTCACCCTCCCTCTAGAGTATTCTGCTTTACGATTTCGTTCCTATATATATAAATATATAAACCCTAATATCAGGAGAAGGAGCGGCGCCTGGCAACCATAGTGCCGCCGATCAAGTATGGGATCCGGGAGATTCCCAGGGCTCTATCTATGCTCCTCCGCTCACGGATGCAGGTGGATGGACGACTGTCGATAGAAGGAGAAATGGAAGACCGGCCGACAGACGGGATGCAAACTATGGCCGACAAGGAGGGCCAGGTACAAAGAGGCTGACTAAAGGTTTCTTAGGGCTACGTCGCCAGGGAGGATTAGGACGTGCGAGGATCCCAGATACGAACAAAACAAGCGGGACATGGTAACAAAAGGGTCAACGGTTACCTGATCTAGCCGAAGCTCCACGTGGAAGAGGGGGATGACCACAGCAGGGGACCGCACCGGGAGCAAAGGAAGGGGACCATCCAAAGAAGACGTACACTTCACAAATAAATAAGGGAGGAGTCTCTTGGGCACAAGTTTGTCGACCGGAGATGGTCCCGTCCAACGCGTCCATGCAATATATAGAGCCAAAAACAATAAGAGGTCATAGAAGGGTGGCAGAATTCACTACAGAGGAGATAGCAAATGACAGAGAAGTGGCAGAATACCCTAATAATCTACGTAATAGGGGATACACCATTTTATAGCCAAATAAGGGCGTTTGCAAACCGAGTTTGGCGGCCACGAGGTAGCATAGAATTCTTCTCTAGGAAGAACGGCTTCTACTTCGTCCGATTCAGTTTACAGGAGGATACAAAGAGAATCTTGCAGGGAGGCCCCTGGACATTCGATGGTAGATTGATCGTGATTAATCTATGGCACCCCAACGCTAAATACGAACGCGATCTACTGCACACGGTCCCTATATGTATTCAGCTACAGAATCTTCCCATCCAATATTAGAGCACATCGCAGATAATAAAGCTAGCGAGTCTAATTGGGTCCCTAGCAAATCAGATGAGGTAACAACGACACTATCACGACTCTCGTATGCCCGGGTATTCGGGAAAATAGATGCTGCAGCAGAGTTACTTCGGGCTGTGGAGTACGAGATCCCCTCGGGCGAAATATGCTCTCAGACGGTGGACTATGAATGGGTGCCTCCAGTATGTCACGAATGCCATTGCTTTGGTCATGTCCAAAGGGTGTTCCCTTTGGCGAGTACAGACAAGGAAGGAAGCGCTCCCCAACCTGTAGAAACTACACAGGAGGAGGGAGACACCAACATGGACAGGAAAACTGTCATACCCCGCTTTCGTAGGAGCGATCGTCCTCGCTATGGTGTGATGCCGCACGAGACTAAGTTTTTCTCGTGTAAGGCCAAGTCCAGAAACGGCCGATTTGAGCTAGGCCACAGAGTCGCACAGAGTGTCCCCATTTGCAGCGGAAAGTAAGTGAACACAAATTGAAGCGAATTCAACTCTTTATTGATATTCAAGAAGTTTACAAGCGGCTCTAGGCCGAGATTACAAGTCCCTCAAGCTCTCTCTCTGAAACATAAAAGGCGTACAAAGTGGCTTACAAGATGGAATGATTTATGGCGATGTTTCGATATATTATGTCCTGTATATGGTGCTTCAGCTCCTTGCAATGCTCCAGAGTTAGCTCCGCGCCTTAGCACGTTCTAGGAAAGCTTCGCACCCAACGATGTCTCCTGCATCCTGCAAACAAACTGTGGGATTATCAGTACATTGTTATGCACTGGTGGGGAGGCTAGCTCGCCCACAATGCTATCATTACCAAACACATTCTATTTACTTTTGTGTACCATCTATCATACATTGTCTTTCTAATCTTTCCTTAGGGTCAGTTTCATGGCATATCATTGAAGCCTATCTTGTGTTATCACTTTCGAGTGTCATATAGAAATGCATACATGACTTACCCATGCTTACCGTCCGACCTTTCCTGTCCAAAGTAAACCAAGTTAATCAATGATTCATATGTAACAACTTAATGTAGTTCTCCTAAACATTCAGTGTCATGGGCGTGTCCCTGCCTCAGGTTCTAGCGTATTATAGGCGTATTTTCTAACTCATTTGTACGAAGTACTCTTGATCATTTGGTGTGTTATATTCAAGCATGTTCAGAAGGTACTTTGTTCAGTTAACTTAGACTACTTTGTTTTAATGTAAGGACTTGCATGTGGATTGCCACCAACAAGCCCACTTAATCTATATGTACTGGTCACTGGCATCATAAGCCATTTTGGACATTTTCCCCTTTGACATTCTCACCTATCATAGCGTGATGGCTGGTACACCTAGATAGTCTTTTAAAATACCCGACCTTACGTCTACTTGGAATGTCCGAGCCCACACCCAAGCAGCCCGTAAGACATGATTCCGCCTAGGCCGGCCACGATATCGTCGATCGTTGTCCTCAGAATCCCTTATTTTTCCTTCCCCCCGTATACGAGTGGGTTGTCCATGACCATTTCGTATTGTCTTAGTTATTTCAACTTAACGGCTTATCCCTGAGCCGTAGGCTGTCTGTGAGCCATAATGCATTGTCGACCAGGTTGACGGCGGCGGCCGTGCAGCACGGGTAGCGAGCCACGATACACATCCCCGTCATACCTTTCGCTAACCATTCATTTCTTTCTTATCTTTTATTCATTCATTCTTTTCTTTCTTTCACTTGTTCGTTCGTTCATTGATTCACTCACGTATTCATTCATTCATTCGTTGATTCATTCACTCATTCGTTCATTCGTTCATTCATACATTATGCAACTCCCTGTACGGGAGTCACCTTGGCGAGCCATCGGTCCCGAAGTCTTTCAATGTTGCCATACTCTACTCGGAATGACTATATCGATAGTCTTTTTGTTTCGTTGTTGTAAACCATTCATTGCTTCATTGTTGAACGCATAAGGAATTTGAAATGTAAGCCTGTGTCTGAGCACGAGCATGGAGTGCGGTGCGAGAGTTCTCACATTTTTCAAGTTCTTTTCAATATTCTATACAAGCATACAAGATATAATTATTCCCTTAGCTAGGTACATTGAGTCATTTATTAGCATGCGCGGTGTTATCGCCTAGCGATTCTAGCTATAGTGTCCGTATTATTATGTGTCTAGGCTAAGTAAAGATGGGTTCATCAGAGCCACCCACCTTAGCGATGTTTGCATCGGCCGAGCGATACTCCGAGCGCGCCTTTGAAAGTCTAAATATGAATTCATCTTCGATGGGCCAATCTAAGTCTTGCATCGATTCTTCATCGGATCGATGCTAACTCTTCGATTCGATGGCCCGTTTGAGTCATTGTACTTGCCGGTTGAATCAGCGTTCTGCTAGGACGGAGCGGGTCATTACATAATACACCACTCAAAACAAGTCTCGTCCTCGAGACTTCCTGAGTGTAAGTCGTCCTATCGTTCCTTAACTCATGCCGTGTGTATACCTTGGACAATTCCTATCGAATGGCTTTACCGTTTGATGGCATCGAACTATACTCGGTTAATCCTTCCAAGTTTTATGGTGCATGTATTTGGTAAATTTCATCGAATGACTTTATTACTTATTTAAGAGTTTAATGGTACTCACTCAGTCGTCACGTTTCTATGACATGGTCACTATTGCGCCCTGTCACGGGACTGAAATGGTCACACGAGGTACGTTGTAACCCATCAAACACGAGAGTCGTAGGCTGAGGTAAACTCACTCATTCGTTCATGCGCATCTCAACACCCACTTACAGCTGCATTCGAGTTCATCATATCGCTGAGTTTGGATCATGCACATATTCAAGGCGTCCCCCGAATACGTACATTTCAACCAAGCTTAGCGATTAGCGAAGTCGGACAAGCTACTCGTGATAGTTTTGACTTGCCGATCGTTTCACTAACTGCGATTTAAAATCGAACTCATGTGTGTCTCACTATCATTTATCTCGGTCCTCGAGATGATCCGATTCATTTTTCAAGCATTCTTGTCTACAAAATCGATACGATTTTTTCTTAGCGGAGTCGACCAAGTCTAAGTAATTCCCGTCCGATTCGAGACCAAGTATTGCACTATCATCGAGTACGTCTTCCTATCAATAATTCAATTCTTTATCCCATCTTTACTTGTTTATCATCGATTTCTATCATTCACTTCGTTTGAGGCTAATCTCGTTGTCGTTCACGTACACTCCAAGTTCTCCTTCCTACTCTAAGTCTTGTTACCCCAAGTCTATCGTCCGTCCAGACGATACTGAAATGTCAATCACACAGGTTCAATCACTTGGCATAGGGTCGTCCGCCTATCCGCTAGGTCAGCTCATAATGTCATAGGTACAAGTCAAGTTCTCGGTTCATTATGCAAAGTCATTGTACGACGCTCGTCCCAATCCTATGGTCAAACCATTTTGTTCGTTTGTACGGGATTTTCTACCCAAGTTTGTTTCACTCAGATTTCTAAACATCGAGCAGCGTTCACTCTATTCACATCGAGACATTCTCTGCTCCAAGTCTGAGCTCGTTTAAGAAAGTCATCCTACGATAGGTTGTCCTCAACCAAATCCTCGATATGTTATTATCGTATGTCCACACTAGCAATTATCGCAGTCTATTTCTTCAAGTATGTTTGATACAATTCACCTATCCATCCTATTCAATTCACGTAGTCGATCATAAGGTCGTCTAGCCTTACAATATGTCGCGCTCCGATCTCACGCAAGTCCGATTATCCACGACGAACATGAATAACCATGTCAACTTTCCCACGAAATAATCGTACTCATCGGGACATAAATCTTGCGTTGAGTCTAGACTTACTCATTTTCGATACGCAAATTGGGTCTACTCAATCCTCAACTTTACTTAATCGTCCATCACAAGTCCGATCAATCCTCAAATTCATCTTCGCTTCAAACCACAATTCGTAGCAATCAAAATTGCCGTCATAATATTTTGAGTTCGATCATTCTCGCTGGACATGAATGACCATGCCAACGCTCACACGGAACGATCGTCCCAAATCCGACGTGACGCATGTGCGAGGCTGGAGTTGCGCTCGTGTAAGACAAGATTGTTGTCGTTGTGGTTATCCCCGAACAATCAAGTCACTTCCCTTCTTCATCCAAACATTCCTTTCTATCAAAATCTCCAACATAGCATCCTTTGAAATAATAACTTCTAACACGATCATCATTCATCGAATCGGAGTACCTCCGAGTTATCGTACATCGATCTTTGATATGCCTCAATACCATCGATGATGTACATAACCTGACGATCTTCCTTTTGCAATGAATTCTGAGACGTGTAGCTTAATTCCTCAATTCGCATTGTCTCATGCTAACTCGTCATTGAGCAACATCTAATCCAATCCTTAGTCATTTTCCTATCTTTAAACCAATATTTTTCCAAGCACGCTATCTTCCAATCATGCTATCTTCGATATCGTCTATGAGTATTTTACCTTAACCCAAGGTTCAATCTAGTCGACTATTTGAAATCACACGTACGATCTTCTACGTTTCCTCGACCAAAACATCTATTTATTTTATCATTTTGAATCTCCATTCAATCGTTTCATAATTCGCACTATGCATTCTTAACTCGTCTGAATGATATCTCGTTTGAGACTGTCGAAGTCAAAACCAACTAAGCGTTACTCGTTCTAAGGCTTTGCTCGATATCATCGCTTGTCGACATACTCGTTCTATCCATAAATCCTTTAGTCTCGCTCGAACAATTTCTATGACGTCCATACACCACTCAGGGTTCGAGCCACTCGACTGGTTGTCAACACTCGCTCTTATTATTCTTTGAAGCTATCACATACACCACTCGGGGTCAAGTCATTTTATAATTCCTCAAAAGGTTATTCGATTTCCAGTCGATATGTTTAATTGCGCGTTCGCCCGTTCCTCAAAGTCTAAGAACCATTTTCCGTGTTCGTTTTAGCTTTGGTCAAGTAGCGTCTCTATCAACATACGTTCTAAGTCTCACTTATTCTCGTCCGAGCGATAGTCGGTCTCGCTCGCAAACTCGTTCGCACCGGAAGGTCTAGGTGCGCGATACTCGGCACAACCTAGCCAAAAGCTGTGTGCATAACCATCATGCTCGAACTACACTTCGATCTCGTGTACTCGTTCGCTATTGTCAGCGTAAGGTTATTCAAGCATGTACTGTATTTGCTAACTTTTAGTGTTGTTTCCTTCCAACTCAAGTCCGTCATGGTTTGGCACAAAAGCCTTCGCCTATCAATCTCATTTAATGGAGTACTCGTACGAACTTTTAAAAATATTAGACTTATTGTATGTAACATCCCAACGCACAATGAGAGAGAGCGTATACTTCTTTTATTTCCAACAAAGCTTTCAAAACGGAGAGAATTGAAATGAAGTTCAAGGATGTAAAGCCGTGCTATAATACCAATCTGTCACGTCTAGCTCCCGTAGGAGTGATCGTCCTCGCTAAGGCGTGATGTCGCACGAGACTAAGTTGCTCTCGTACAAGGCCAAGTCCATAAACGGCCGATTTGAGCTAGGCCACAGAGTCGCACAGAGTGTCCCCATTTGCAGCAGAAAGTAAATGAACACAAATTTAAGCGAATTCAACTCTTTATTGATATTCAAGAAGTTTACAAGCGACGCTAGGCCAAGATTACAAGTCCCTCAAGCTCTCTCTCTCTGAAAGGCGTGCCAAGTGGCTTACTGTAATGCTTGTAGTTCGTATTACGTATTTCGGTATACGTGTACGTATTTTGACTCATATTGTATGTCTCGTTGTATAGTTTATTTTACTATTTCATTGGTTATGGTTTATCTTGGTTTGGTTGGCTTGGTTTGGTTTCCTTTTGGGTTCATCATGAACCAAAAGAAAACCCCTACCTACCACCACCATCATCATTTATTAACCCAACACTCTTTCTCTCTCCTCATTCACTTCTTCTTCTTCCTCCATTAATCTCTACCTACCAGGAGAGGCCTAGGCCAGTGCAACTTGCTTCATGGAGGAACTCAACTTTGTTGTTTCATTTTTTCTTCACCAGATTCTAAGACACTTTAGTACTTAGCATTTTTAGTTTCCATGGCTCATTTCATGTAGATCTAAGTTTACTTCATTTTCGAATTTCTTGGGTTTTGATCAATTTAACTTGTTATTTTCAAGTTTTGATGGTTCCATGTTGTAGAGAATTTTATTCTGCCCCATTTTGACCTATAGAAGTCTAGATTCTTGCCTTAGATGAAGGATTTATGGAGCTTGGGAGCCACGGCTTCCTTAGTTCTTCTCCTCGGAAATTGGAGAAGAAGAACAGGATTCAGCCGCATATGGCCAAATAGACTTAGCCGTATGGCTTCTCATGCGGCAAGTTCCCTTCTCGGTGCATGGTCTTCACCCGCATGACTCAAGTAAACTTTATGCCGCATGGCTGGGTTGATCCCTGGCCGTATGAATTTCTCTTCCCCAGTCGCATGAGACTATTCTCCCCTGCCGCAAGGCTGGATTAGCTTAGCCGCATGAGCTTGTGAATCCTCTATCGCATGAGTTTTTCCCTAGCTGCATGGACTTAGCCGTATGGCTCCTCATGCGGCAAGTTCCCTTGGCCGCATGACCTTCTTTCCTTAGCCGCATGACTCGGATTGGCTCAGCCGCATAAGTCCATTTCCTCCTGGCCGCATGAGCCACTGTTTTCCTCAGCCGTATAAAACTCATATTTTCCAGCCGCATAGGCCTTATTCTTTTTTGCCGCATATGGCCGCATGGCACTGGGCCGCATGAACCCCGCTCCCCACGAGCCGCATGAGACCCATTTCCTTATGGCCGCATGGCACCCAGCCGCATGAGACCTAGTTCTTCTGTAGCCGTATAGGCCCCATAGTCTTCATGCGGCTCTGGCTGTAAGGCACTGAGCCGCATGAGTTCATTTTCCTGCCGTCTGAATCCATTCCTCCATAACCACAAGGCTTCCTCCAGCTGAGCCGCATGGCTCTGGGTGGGCCGTGCCGCATGAGCCGAGCCGCAGGTCCCTATCCCCTTCCGAGCTGCCTGAGCCTTGATTTCTTTTGCCGCATGCCTCTGTCCCTGAGCCGCATGATTTCTCCCCCAGCCCTTGCATCTTTATATATATATATAGTTATTACATGTATGCTTGTACCTTGTTAGTTGAATATGTTCCAAGACACGATAGTGACCCATAGTGGTGCACTCCTGACAAGTAACATGACATGATAGTGGCCCGTCGTGGCACACTCTTGATAAGCATGCTTGACATGATACATCTCGATATGCTGTTGCGACGGCTATCATGAAGTGACAAGATTGAATGGCCTGGACACCGTGGACGACTGTGTTTGTATAAATGAACCAGTAATATCTTGCATCATGTCTAGGACAGGGACCCCTGAGTACCACGGTCAGGGGCACCTACTGAAAAATGGCTAAGGCTAATAACTAGAATAATCCAGTAGTCATGAGAGATTTTCTCAGTTATAGGCGATCTCATTATCCCGGCCACCATTGTTGGACTTGTAGCCTGCCGACGAGTAGGGCACATGTCTAAATTCACTAATATATGGAAAAGAACGAAGCATTAGTTAATGAATTCAAGTCGCCTGGATAACCTGGATTAGCTGCAGGGCTTGTGGTTGGAGGAACATCTCACTGCACCTTGCTAGTAACTAGGCTTGTGATAACCCTAGTTAGTTAATGTAGAAAGCCGTAGTTATTGATTGGCCGTAATCATCTGGATGGAGTCCAATTTGGTTTTGTATGGTGTAGATTCAGTGCATGAATATTTCAAGTATGATCACATGATTGTCTCCTTTAACAATAAAGATCAGGGACTAAGTTCTGTTCAGGCGAAGGGTTACAACCCCGGTCCTTGTTTAGTTTAAGGGTTGTAACCTGGCTCTCGGAGCAGTTCTGTGTCCTCTCTTCGTTTATTGTCTTATTGCACCATACGTCATGTTCGTCATATTTTACTTTACCAACGAGAATTAGAGACGAAGTTCTATTCAGATGAAGGGCTACAACCCCGGTCCTTGTTTGGTTTAAGGGTTGTGACCTGGCTACCTGAATGATTCCCTCGTATTCAATTTGATTGTTATTGTTTATTTTATTATCAGGCTCTTCCAATATTACTTTAATATTTTATGCTCTGATATGCTGGTTTTAGTTCTTAAGTAAAGCCTCCTTGTGGTACTTGCTCTTTCTGGGATCTGACCCAGCTGGTTTTGTATGGCCAGATTTCGGAGCAGCTCCAGAGGATCTATCGACCTTCCAGTCCGATGGTGACCACCAGACGTAATTCGGACAACGAGTGGGTTTATTTTTGGCTCTCCCACTCTATTGTAAAAAAATATTATTTTGAGGCGTTTAGCTGGCGAGCACCTGTTAGCTTGTATTGTATACCTTATTTACTGTCTGCCTACGGGCTGTAACATGATTGATAGATCCTAGGGTTGATCATGTATGACTAAACTCTTGCTAGTCCTCACATTTTTTAACGACTAGCTTCATGATCAGCTGAATATGTAATGTTTGGGACATCTTACTATTGAATATTTGGTGAACTTACATCTTGTGACATTGTTTACTTGCTTGAGATTGAGACATTAGGCTTTTTATTGACCATAGGAGACTGATGGCTTGTAGTTAAACCCTCATGTATCTAGACAGCTGTGACCGTATAGCGAGGTGGGTTGTACTTCAGTATACGTAGCTGGCTATGTTCTCTCCCGCTCTCCAATATTCTGGTTCTAGGGCGTTATATGGTTTAAGTTGTGGCCCATGCAGGTCTTGTATATCAAGATATGTGAGGGTTTACCGAATAGATGTCTCAATCGGTACTCGCCCTTGATCTCTGCTCATATCCTCTAATCTCTTGGAATCTTGACCTGATCACATGCTTGTATCTTTGATCTGTCTTGGTCCTTCCTTATTGTTCGCTGTGTCATCTTCTTCAGCGGCACTACTCCTGGTCCTGGCAATCCGCCAGAAGGAGCTCAGCAAGTACCTCCGTAACAAGAGGATCAAGCCCATCACTCAGGAGCAGCTTCCCGGGTCATGCCTCCCGGAGATCCAGAACCCCCGGTACAGCCTGCCCAGCTTACAAGGCAGGATGATGGAGCCTTGGTTGGACTCATTAGAGAGTTGCTTGTATCGCAGGACCGTCGAGTAGATGCCTTGCACCAGGCAGTGACAGATGCTCTGGGCAGAAGTAGACATCATGGGAACAGTACAGCAAACAGTTTTAAGCGCCTGAACCCTCCATTTTTTGACGGCAGTGAAGATGCTATCGCTGCTGATGCATGGCTTCAGGATACTAAGGTGATTTTGGAGGCAGCAAAGACCCCAGAAGATGAGAAGGTGGCCGTAGTGCGCCTGCAGTTATTGGATCTAGCCTGCAGTTAGTGGGCGGTACAAGCTATTGGATTAATGGCACCTATTACCTGGACAGTATTCCGTGAAAGATTTTGGACCAAGTACTTTGATGCTGTAGCTTGGTACGATCTACAGACGAGGTTCACCAATTTAAAACATATGGGCAGGACGGTCGACGGATATACGGCCAAGTTTTCTAAGCTTAGTCGGTTTTCTCCCACCTTGGTGGCGACCGAGTTTGACAGAGCTCAGCGATTTCAGCAGGGACTCCACCTGGAGATTTTGCTGGCAGTGGAACAGCTTGAGCATCAAACTTTCGATATAGTATTGAGGGCAGCTAAGAAGCACGAGTATACCTCCCAGAGGATAGTGGACAAGACAGGAGGTCGGAAGCGATCCCACGACCAGATTAACCAGTCTTCAGCACCAGCCCCGGCAGCTAGGGCTTTGACCATTGGAGCTCCGAGAAGGACAACTTCAGTTACCTCGGTTCAACTTCAACCCCAACGTATCCTCAACAAAAGAAGCAGAAGCAGTCTTCCACCGTGTGCTGCTCTTATTGTGGAAAGCCTGGACATGTTGTTTTAGAATGTCGTAAGGCACAAGGATTATGTTTGCTTTGTGGAGCACCGGACCATAAGGTGGGGTCCTGCCCGTTCAGGACTGACTAGTCACCAACTATGACCTGTTCATCGGTTAGGGGACCAGTCCCAGTACCAATCCAGCAGCAGTTTCCATCTCCGAGGCCATTGTCGACTCAGACCCAAGCTTTTCAACAACAAAGGCCTCAGAAGTATACCCAGGCTCAAGTTCAGAATAGGCAGAGAGGGTTCCAGTACAGGGGGCCGACACCCAGAGGACAAGGACATGTGCTGGCTTTAACTATAGGAGAAGAAGGAGTAGCGCCAGGTGAGGTAGTGGCAGGTACTATTCTCGTCAACACCTTTTCGGCTTCAGTGTTATTTGACTCTGGTGCATCGCATTCATTTATGTCTGCACGATTCGCACACGGATAGGACTGGAGCCCGAGTCATTATCAGTAAGGCTCAATATTCTTACTGGTAATGGTCTTGTAGGAGTAGATAGAGTATTTTCCTCGTGTCGGATCGTAGTTAGCGGTAGAGAGTTTCCCGCTAGGTTGATAGAATTCTCGATGGCCGATTATGATATGGTCTTAGGGATGGATTGGTTGAGGGACCAGTATGCTAGGATAGACTGCCATGTTGACAGGATTATTTTTAGCATTCCTGGCGAACCAGAGTTTTCCTTTTTCCGAGGTAAAGTTGAACCTTCTCCTCCGGTATTACGGATGGCAGTAACAGCAGTAGAGTTACCCCGGATCGTCGAAGAGTTTCCAGATAATTTTCTAGAAGAGCTTCCAGGAATGTCGCTAGAGCAAGAGATCGAGTTTACTATCGACTTGATCCCAGGGACAGCCCCGGTGTCAGAGAGTCTACAGGATGGCACCGTCAGAGTTGAAGATTTTGTATAAGATGATTGAGGAACTCAGGACCAAGGGATTCATTTGTGCTAGTGGATCGCCTTGGGGAGCCCCGATGCTTCTTATAAAAAAGAAGGATGGTACTACCAGATTATGTGTTAACTATCGTACCTTGAACTCAGTGACAATCAAGAACAGATATCCTCTCCCAAAGATAGATGACTTGTTTGATCAACTCAGAGGAGCGGCAGTATTCTCGAAGATTGATTTACGATCAAGATACCACCAGATCAGAGTCGGAGAGCAGGACATCCCGAAGACAACTTTCAGATCTAGATATGGGCATTAGGAGTTCCTTTTTATGCCCTTCAGAGCAACCAATGCGCCAGCTGTATTCATGGACCTCATGAATCGCATCTTCATGCCATACTTGGATCTGTTCATGATTGTGTTCATAGACGACATCCTGGTCTACAGCAAGAGTGAAGCGGAGCATGAGCAGCATCACAAAGTTGTCCTCTAGATTCTCCGAGAGCACCAGTTGTATGCGAAGTTCAGTAAATACGAGTTCTGGCTCGATCGTATTTCATACTTGGGTCATATCATCACCAGAGGAGGAGTAGAAGTGGATCCCCAGAAGATCGTGTCTATCGAGATGTGGCCAGTACCAAACACAGTTACAGAAGTTCACAGTTTTCTTGGATTGGCCGGCTACTACCGACGATTTGTTTCGGACTTTGCTCGGATTTCAGCGCCACTGACGCAGTTAACCCGCAAGGATGTGCAGTTTGCTTGGACCAAAGAGTGTCAGGAATCTTTTGAGAAGTTAAAGCAAGGTTTGATGATAGCACCCACTCTCACACTTCCAGATGGGATCGGGGGATTCTAAGTGTATTGTGATGCTTCAGGCAGAGATTTAGGATGTGTTTTGATGCAGCATGGGAAGGTAATAACTTATGTGATCATGAGAGGAATTACCCAACCCATGAGAAGAATTACCCAACCCATGACTTGGAGGAATAACTTATGCCTCACGACAACTTTGTGATCATGAGAGGAATTACCCAACCCATGACTTGGAGCTGGCAGCAGTAGTGTTTGTACTTTAGCTTTGGAGACACTATCTGTATGGAGACAGGGTCGATATTTTTACCGACCACAAGAGCCTGAAGTATGTGTTCACTCAGGAGGATCTCAACTTGCATCAAAGGAGATGGCTAGAGCTACTTGTGGATTATGATGTCAACCTGCAGTATCATCCTGAAAAGGCCAACGTTATTGTAGATGCATTGAGCAGGAGAGCCGGAGTTTACCTTCTAACAGCGCAACCAGAGTTGTTAGCAGATCTTCAAAAGATGGGTATAGCAATCGTCCTTCCAACCAATATGGCATTGATGGCCAGCATGCAAGTTCAGTCCAGCATAGTTGAGAGGATCAAGATAGCTCAGTTATCGGATTCTAAGCTTCAGCGGCTTAGGGCAGAATGTGAGGCAGAACGAAGACCAGAAATGTGTATCCATGAAGATGGTACACTTTGGAATAGGAGGCACCTTTGTGTACCTAGTGGAGATATCAGACAGGAGATCATGATAGAAGCTCACAGTTCCCAGTATTCGAATCATCCGGGCGGTACGAAGATGTATCATGATATCCGTCAGTACTTTCGGTAGAATGGTATGGGAGATAGCCCGGTTTGTCTCTCGTTGTTTGGTTTGCCAACAGGCTAAAGATGAACATCAGAGGCCAACTAGACTTCTTCAGCCCTTGCCAATTCCAGAATGGAAGTGGGAGCATATAACCATGGATTTCATGAATGGATTACCTAGATCCCAAGCTGGTCGAGATGCTATCTGGGTTATAGTTGATCGGCTCACGAAGGTGGCTCACTTTTTTCCATTCAGAATTGGTCAGTCGACGGCTCAGCTAGCAGAGATGTACCTCAGGCAAATCGTCAGACTTCACGGTATATCATTTAGTATCACCTCGGACAGAGATTCGAGATTCACATCGCACTTTTGGCGCAGTCTACAAGAGAGTTTGGGGACTCGTCTCAAGTTCAGTTCAGCTTACCACCCGCAGACAGATAGCCAGTCAGAACGCATTATCCAGACTCTTGAAGATATGTTGAGATCTTATACACTCGACTTTGGTGGTTCGTGGGAGAATCACCTGCACCTGGTGGAGTTCTCGTACAATAACAGTTTCTAAGCCAGTATCCAGATGGCACCGTTCGAGACACGGTATAGTAGGAAGTGCAGATCTCAGCTAGCATGGGACGATGTTGGAGAGAGACAGATGCTCGGTCCGAAAATGATTACTCAGACAGTTGAGGTGGTCAGAAGAGTCAGAGATCATCTTCGCATTGCACAAGATCGCCAGCGCCATTGGACCGATTCTTATTGGCGCCCCCTTGAATTTTATGTCGACGACCATGTACTCCTTAGGATCTCGCCTAACTGTGGCGTCATTCGTTTCGACATACGGGAAAAGCTCAGTCCTAGGTATATAGGGCCGTTCGATATTCTGGAGCGAGTAGGAGATGTGTCCTATCGTCTCGCTCTTCCGTCGTCGTTACATGAGGTGCATGATGTCTTCCATGTATCACAATTGTGACGGTATATCCCGGATCCGAGTCATATCCTAGATCATTCGGAATGGGACGTTGTTACCAACCTTTCGTATGAAGAGAGACCCGTGTCCATATTGGACCGAAGAAAGAAGGTACTCAAGAGCAAGACTATCAAGTTAGTCTGTGTTGCTTGGGGTCATCACTCTTTGGGTGAGTCAACATGGGAGCGTGAGGATGATATCCGATCGCAATATCCCGACTTGTTTGACTCATACGGTAT
This sequence comes from Iris pallida, assembly GCA_029216955.1. Classification (NCBI taxonomy): domain Eukaryota; kingdom Viridiplantae; phylum Streptophyta; class Magnoliopsida; order Asparagales; family Iridaceae; genus Iris; species Iris pallida. The sequence continues at coordinate 59,533 of JANAVB010024761.1, forward strand.
AATGTTTTTCTTATGCCTTATGCTCTAAATCCCTTACTTGAATGAATGATTGCATAGAGGACTGCTTAGTCTAGCTTGTTTGTGATTGGTATAGCTTGTCCTTGCCTCGCTAGCCTCTTGATTAAATTCTGAGGACAAAATTCTTTTAAGGTGGGTAGAGTTATAACGCTTGTAGTTCGTATTACATATTTCGGCATGCGTGTACGTATGATGAGTCATATTGCATGTCCCATTGCATGGTTTATTTTAGTATTTCAGTGGTTATGGTTTATCTTGGTTTGGTTGGCTTGGTTTGGTTTGCTTTTGGGTTCATCATGAACCAAAAGAAAACCCCAACCTACCACCACCATCATTATTTATTAACCCAACACTCTTTCTTTCTCCTCATTCACTTCTTCTCCTTCCTCCATTAATCTTGTAACGCCCCAGTCCCAAAATACATAGGACCAAGTACATGAACATGCCAGCTGCACATATACGAAGAATACTCCAATATATAGAATCCTCGTATATGCACATAAGCTATAAATAAATAATAACAGGCCAGAATAACATATCTAATCTCATCACAGCTCAACACAAAAGATAATAAAGTCTAAATAAATAAAACAGAGTATCAAAAGATAGCCGGGTGAACATACTCACTCCAAACAGCTATAAAAAAAATAGTCTCACAAGATCGGAGTCCAACCTTCGCAAATAGAAAGAAAAGAGATGTAAAATAATGTCTACAACTGTCTCAGATAAGAAATAGACTAGAAGTCATAAGGCACTGCCTCGTCATCAATGTAAGATAGCTCCAAAGCCGCTCCGTACTCCTGTGGAAAATCGTCTAAACCTGGAGAGATAACTAGGTCCTCAGGGGATATAGCAAGATACAAGAAAACACCATGCCATATAAACTGTGATAATACAATAAGAAAGAAAGGTATGCATGCAACCGGGTTCCTGACCATTCTACTATGAATATGCAGTTGAGATACATTCCTTCGACGTATGAGCCCTGGCTGAATATAGGATCCGGTATAGTCCCCTCTTGGGCACCAGTGACCAAGAGCATGACGTTCAAAAATGACAGTGGCCAACCTGAGAGGCTCATACCCGTATCTCCAGCGGAGCTTCCGGGTTACAAGGGAAGTGCAATCGAAGCCCATACGTCAGGTAATGTTCTCCCCACCCAATGCCTAGTATCATCATCTCCATGACTGACATGTACCTCTAATAACCGCCAAGTCTTCTAACATGCAATTCTATTGGTAGTTACCTCTATCCGTCGTACGCTCCATACGTATCGGTGGCCAGCCGACTACGCGGATACGTGTCCTATATGTGACTCACATAACGTGATACAACAAGTGTCAAGGCCGTATGAGATATAACAATACCTCAACATCAATGGGTGGTCAATAAACTAAGTCAATGCAAGAGAATAAATAAAGCAAGAAAAAGGACCGATAGAGTCGCTTGCACCCAAATGTGACTTGGACGCACAGTTCTAATATCACGAAACAAAATGCTGAAAATAACAACTAAAAATAAGAATATAATAATCACCGAGTAAGGTGGCAAGGTATCTTGCCTGCGGTGCGAGAAAGACAAAACCAAGAGTAGCAAGTGTCAACACCAAAACTCACAATTCACAGATGACTCCAAATGCTGAAACAAACATCAAAAATGATCTCGGTGAAGAATATATACCTATGAAACACCTGTCCAAAAGTCAAATTCTGGAACATGGGCAAAATCGTAATTTCGGGTCAAAACGATGTCCGTCGTTGGACCCGCTTTGCACCGAAATGTGTGCCAAAGTCTATGGTCTCTAAAGTCGTCAAACTACATGTCTACGGTTTTAGTTTGAGGAGAGGAACTCAACGGTATGTCCAGTTTTGGACTCCGAGGAGCCGTGTACAGAATCGCCCGTTTGAGTGGGTCGCGGGCCCGCCAAAAATGGGTTCCGAGTCGACCTTCTCAGAATCGAACCAAACTTGGAATACAGGACCAGAATTTCGATCCGGACCTGTTGGCACAAGTTTTGACTCGATTCGACGACTGTACACGAAGTTATGGGCAAGTTTGCAAAACGTCGATACAGTGGTATCTCGACGGATACACGTTGATTTCGTCGCGCACACGCAACGAAACTGAGTTCCGTCAGTTCCCACACATCCGCAACGTCCATACGCGCCTTTCAATGCGTATAGCGCATGACCACGTCGCCCGGTTTGTCGGGGCGTACGTCGTATCGGACAAAATTCTAAAAATTAATATAATTAAAAATAGGTTTTTCCTCAACTTCAAGATCAATCTACTTTTTACACGCTAATCGAAACGACGTTCCAAAGGATGCGTTGCGATCTCGGTTATGCCGTCTTTTACTATTTTGGATTAGTTCCTATAGTACTTTACTGCACATCAAGTAAATTGGCCGACAAGTTGTCGTTTTAAAACAGTTTTTAGTATTACAGAAAACAGATTTTTGTTCAACTTCGTCTCAATTTTTCGAGTAATTCGATGGGTTTTTTTGAAATCTATCTAGAGGATATTGAAGAGGGTCAAGTCTACTTTCCAGAAAATCTTACGGATCGAAAATTGGTGCTACGAGTAAAAAGTTACATCGTAGAGAAGTAGGGTACCATGAGTGGGAAAACTGCTCTGTGGGTGACGCGGGGCTGACTTTCGATGCTCCGTTCGTCGCGCACAAAGCTCCGTCGCTGGTGAAACTAAGTTTTGGGCGAAGGGGGTATAATCAGCCTCAACTTTCGTTTTGGAAGATTAGGATTTTGAGGCTTGTGGAAAAAGTTACATATATACCAAGTTCGGGTAAAACCTAGTACTACTAGGATTACCATTTAAGCCCACTATTTCCTTTCCCTCGGGTTGGTGTAGTTTAGTTGCTGCGTACAGCAACAAGCTTGTATGGGGGTGGGGCCCGCCCACTAAAGTGGGTGGATGTGTTTAATACTTTTTTTTTCCTTTTCTTTTCTTTTTCCTTTACCAGCTGCTGTGGTCGGTCCCTTTGGGCCGACCACCTGAGATTTTTTATTTATTTATTAATAAACTAACAATATATATATATATATATATATATATATATATATATATATATATATATATTCACAAGAAGATTTTCTAAATTTCTTAATTAAGTAACAAAAATATTTGTAATAATTGTAGACTATATTTATTAACAATTAAAAATATACTAAGCACAATCATACATATATTATATATCTATAATTATGAATACACCAATTACCACATTAATTCCAAATAATATCGAAAAATTATTTTTAAAACACAAAAATATTTAGAAAATATTAGGGGTTTACATCCTACCCAACTTAAAAAAAATTTCTTCCTCAAAATAAAACTAAGGTCGGGGGATCAAATGCAATGCATGAAAGTATAAATGCAAGACATACCTTCGTCTTCGAACAACTGCGGGTAGCGATTACGGATGTCGTCCTCGCGCTCCCAAGTAGACTCTCCGGCGAGTGATGCTTCCATGCCACGCGAACCAACGGAATAGATTAATTCTGCAACACCTTCACTCGGCGATCGAGGATACCTACTGGTTGCTCTTCGTACGACAAACTCGGTCCAACTGTGATCTCAGAGTGATCAAGCACATGATTGCGGTCTGCCACGTACCTCCTCAACTGAGATACATAGAATAAGTCATGCACTCCCTCTAGCGACGGTGGCAATGCCAATCTGTAGGCAACCTCTCCAACACGTTCCAAGACATCGAATGGGCCGATGTACCTTGGACTCAACTTGCCACGTCCTCCGAATCGAATCGTGCCTCTAGTGGGAGATATCTTCAAGAACACATGGTCACCCTCTTTGAACTCCAAGGGTCGACGACGATTATCTGCCCACTGCTTCTGACGATCCTGCGCTGCTTGCAGGTGATCCTGAATCTTCTTCACTGTATCCACTGTGCTCAAGACCAACTCGGGACCCAATAGCTGTCGCTCTCCTATGTCGCTCCAACAAACAGAGACCGACACTTCCTACCATACAATGCTTCAAACGGAGCCATTTGAATGCTCGTTTGATAGCTATTGTTGTAGGAAAACTCAACAAAATGAAGATGGTCCTCCCACGAACCGCCAAAATCAAGCGTGCACGCTCTCAACATATCCTCTAGCGTCTGAATGGTACGCTCTGACTGGTCGTCTGTCTGCGGATGATACGATGAGCTAAACTTCAATCGGGTGCCCAAACTCTCTTGCATGCTCCTCCAAAAGTGCAAGGTGAATCTTGAGTCACGGTCTGACACAATACTAACAAGCACACCATGCAATCTCACAATCTGCTCCATATACATCTCTGCCAATACCTCTGTCGACTGGCCTACTCTAAAAGGTAAGAAATGGGATGACTTCGTAAGTCTATCAATAATCACCCACACTGCGTCACGTCCTCTAGGACTCCGAGGAAAACCCGCAAAGAAATCCATAGTAATGTGCTCATACTTCCACTCGGGAATGGATAGCGGCTGCAATAATCCGGTCGTCCTCTGGTGCTCCGCCTTCACTTGTTGACTTACCAAGCACTTGGCAACGAAACGAGCTATCTCTCGCTTTATTCCATGCCACCAATAATACTGTCGTAAGTCATGATACATCTTGGTCCCTCCGGGATGAATAGAGTAAGTCGAACTGTGAGCCTCTGCCATAAGATCCTGACGTAGCTCTCCATTGGGTACATAAATGCGATCACCACATCGCAATGTCCCATCTGAGTGGATCCTCAAACCTGTCTGCTCTTCTGCTTCAGTCCTCTCTTTCAGCCGTCGAAATCTAGCATCATCAGGCAATGCTGCCTCGATGCGCTCTACCAATAATGATTGCACTTGAAGGTTGGCTAATACGCCGTCTGCTCCAGGCAATAATACCTCAATACCAAGCTGCTCCAAGTCTCTAATCAATTCCTTCTGTGTAGTCAAAAAGTGTGCCATGGGCTTACGGCTTAATGTGTCTGCCACGACATTAGCCTTGCCCGGATGATAATGAAGCTCGATCTCATAATCCTTCATCAACTCCAACCAACGTCGCTGTCGCATATTCAACTCTTTCTGTGTGAACACGTACTTGAGGCTCTTATGATCAGTGTAGATATCAACCTTCTCGCCGTACAAGTAGTGTCTCCATAGCTTCAAGGCAAAGATAACCGCTGCGAGCTCTAGATCGTGGGTCGGATAATTTTTCTCATGCACTCTCAACTGTCGCAATGCATATGCTACTACACGACCGTGCTGCATCAATACACATCCTAATCCCTTTTCGGATGCGTCGCTGTAGATCACAAATCCTCTTGGGCCCGATGGTAGTGTCAAGATCGGTGCTGTGGTCAATCGCTTCTTTAACTCGTCAAAAGCGGCTTGACACTCATCTGTCCATTCAAACTCCTGATCCTTGCAAGTTAATCGAGTCATAGGCCCTACTATTCGAGAGAAATATTCTACGAACCGTCGATAATAACCCGCAAGTCCGAGGAAACTTCTCACCTCAGAAGCTGATGTGGGAGCGGTCCATGATTTGACTGCTATGATCTTCTCTGGGTCCACTGATATACCATCACCCGTAACAATATGACCAAGGAATGTTACCTCCTTGAGAAAGAAATCACACTTGCTAAGCTTCACAAAGAGTCTCTTGTTCCTCAATGTTCCCAAAAGTATCCGTAGATGCTGCTCATGCTCCTCTTGGCTCTTGGAGTAAATCAAGATATCGTCTATAAAGACTACTACAAATTTGTCCAAGTATTGGTGAAAGATCTTGTTCATTAAATTCATGAAAACTGTGGGAGCATTGGTCAAACCGAAAGGCATGACCAAGAACTCGTAGTATCCATACCTCGAACGAAAGGCCGTCTTTGCAATATCTTCCTTCCGAACATTCAATTGGTGATAGCCCGATCGTAAGTCAATCTTGGAGAATACTTTTGCTCCACTCAATTGATCGAATAAATCGTCTATACGCGGCAAGAGATACTTGTTCTTCACCGTCACTGCATTTGTGAGCACCCTGAAATTTAGGTTAATTTTTTTTAAATTTTTTTGATTTATTTAGTTTTAATTAATGATTTATTCTGGTTATTTATCTATTAGTGTAATTTTTCGTGCCATTGATATTTGGAGTGTCATGGATGTTCAACTCTGGAAATCTCCTTCACGAGTTTTGGAGTGGACATGATTGCCTTCATGACGGTATATAGTATCCCATCCAAACTTTTTCCCTTGTGCTCTTTTTGCTTCGCAGAACTTTGGGTCGATTTAGACCATTTGATTATTATTTATTTTCCCACTCTTTTCCTTGATCATTTTCAGCGCGTTACCGTGACTTTTAAATTGGGAGTGCAAGACCAGTCAGTTTCTTGAAACCAACTTCTCATTGATGATCTACTCGAGACGCTCTTCACCCTTGACCTTCGTGTCCCACTCAGACACGCCATTTTGTGCTCCATTTGCTTCGCACAATTTTCCTGACACGTGACCCGATTTTATTTCACACCACGGTGTCACATTTATCTTCCAACTTGATTTGTGGGTCCCCTGTCGACCAAAACCTGTCAGCCCCAACTATGGACATGGCCTACATTGAGTCTACTACCCGCCTGCCACTTGTGTCCCATTTATTGGAATCCCCATGGGCTACTTATTTACCCATGATCATCAACACCTAATTTTTATTCAATTTTTGTACAATGTCCTGTTTTGACCCAATCTGGCTCCACCGAGTCCAGTCCAGCTTTGTGTTACCCTCTATCGGGACACCCTCATTTTTTGTGTCCAAATAATATTTAATACCCTGTTACCTATTTCAATATTTATCAGAATTTTCTATTTATTCAAATTCATATAAGAATGGCCTTTTCCTACATTTAATTCCTATCCATTTGATTCCCTAAAAGAATCTCACCCATTAATTTCCCATGTAAATTTTCCCCACACTCCCACACTCAAGTTGGCCGGCCCTAAATATTTGGAGAGAATCTTTTCTCTCTCCCTCTCATTCATTATCATAAATTATCATCTATCTCTCTCTCTCTAAACCAATATTTTTTCCCACAAAAAACTCTCACAGCAGCTAACACCACCACCATTGCACCCGAGCTTCACACCCCGACCACCCTGCCTCCTCCTGGCCCGGTCTCCGCATCCGTCGGCCTCCCTCCACGGGACAACTCCTTCTCCTCCTCCTCCTTCTTCACTAGTCACCATCCATCCATCCATCCACACCATGGCCGCCACCACCATAACAGTCACCCACCACCACCTCTGCACCGGACAGCCGGCCGTCGTACTGGGACATGCACCGCCCGCCGTCGCCGGCCTGGTCGAGCACGGCTGCGCCACCAGCGCGCAGCAGCAACGGCTGCACCACTGCATAGGCGCGCACGCGCGCGCACGGGCCGTCGTCTTGCGCCGCCGTGCCGCCGTGTGGGCCACCGTGGCTCGCCGTGGGTGCACCCCACTCTGGTGAGTCCTCTCCTGACGGCCACCGTCCTCCGGGACGCGCCGTCGAGGCGATTCGTGTGTTTTGCACGACGTCCCGTCGTGACGCGCACGAAATCAAGTTCATTTTGGCGCTTCGTCGCAGCAACTTCACCCGCATTTTTCTAGAAATTCGGCCATTGGATCGGCAATTTCTTTGCTCCGTCACAATCTCGGTATATCCACCTTCATCTCTGTCAATTTTTGTCCGTTAATTTTATTGTTTGGTACATCAAAACCGGCCACCAAGTTGACCGTTTAAATTGTATTAAATTTGGACAGTTTCGCGGGGCCAACTTCGTCGGCTTGTATCTCCTCCACCACAGCTCCGTTTGGCATGCTACCAGTTCCGGTGCGAAGCTGGTATAACCCTCTTGCTACCCCTCCAGTTTCGTTTCATTGTGAGCTTGTTTGATTGGTTGAATTCGACGCCAAAGTTGGCCGTCCGAATTCGTAATTTTCAACTTGTAAAATTCCATTTTTGAACACAGAACTCCATATTTTATTTCTGACACCACCATTAGACTCGTGGCGTCGTTCTAGAATGTTTTCATATAAAATTTGTTAGATTTGGAGAACGTGGATCCTGGCACGCTTTTCGGTGCAAAGTGGGTCCCATATTCTGGGTCAACGGAACTTTTTGATACCGGCTTATCGAAATCCAATTCTGGAGATACCATTGAGTTCGTATCATCATTCTGGACTCGTTGACATATAATTTGCTAGCTTTTGGTGGACATTGGATCCGGCAGGCATTTCGGTGCAAGTCGGATACCAATATCCGGGTCAACGGGTCATTTTGAGATCGGCTCATCGGAATCCAATTCTGGAGATACCGTTAAGTTCGTATCATCATTCTAGACTCGTTGACATGTAGTTTGCTGAGTTTTGAGAACTTTGGCTCCGGCACGCATTTTCGTGCAAACCAAAATTCCAAGTTTAGGTCAACGGACCAAATTGAGATCGGGTCAACGAAATCCAATTCCGGATATACTGTTGGGTTCGTATCGTCATTCTGGTTTTGTGGACATAATTTGCTATTTTTTATAGACTTATTTTCTTGCACATTTTTCGGTGCAAAACGGCTCCGACACGGATACCGTTTTGACCCGAAATTATCTTTTTGCCCTTGTATCCAAATTGGGTCGACGGGTAGGCTATCCTAGCTAATTTGACCATTCTGGACATGTTGGCGATGTTTATTTCATCGTCCAACAATGTTTGTTGATAGTTTCTCTGAGTTTAACCTTTTTATAGTTAATTAATAATTAATTCTTATAATGTTCGTATTTCGGGATTAGTACAACGAAACTGAGATCAGTCAATTCCAGTGATCTCATATCGCTGAAATTGACAAGTTGGACACGTGAAACATTATAATAAGATTATTAACTTTACAGTTAATCATCTTATCTCGATTTGCGTGTTGTAAGTTTCGACGTACGAATAACGAAGTACACTTTATATCCTTAATAATTAGACTAGAATTAACCCTATTGACCAGAGTTGACCAGTTGACCCAAAGTCAACTATAAGTCAACACTTGACCTAGTTTGACTAGATTATTGACCGGAGTTGACCTAGAGTCATTTTGACTTAGAAGAACCTAGTATAAGATAGATTGCTTGTAGAAATTTATTTATTACAATTTGAACACCTTGTAACCTGTGTTGCTTTAAATAGGACTCTGTGGCTTCAGTTGGACCCCTATACTTATCAGCTGCTCAGGTTATCGAGGCGAGTACATTCTTTGATCTTTTCATACTTACCTGGATTATTTTCTTGCTCTAGATTACTCTACTTGATGCTGACACGTATCTTCACGGATTAGTACTATATGGATCCTTTCCTGAGATGTTATCCCTCTACGGGTGCATCGTGTATTTCATGTTCATGTACTTTATCTTGTGCATTAGGTACTCCTTGTACTCGTACTAGTTCATGTTTTTACATGTTCTCATGTGCATCATGTGCTTCATGTGCTTTCATGTGCTTTCATGTGCTTATCATGTGCCTCATGTACTACTCATTACATGAGTTCACGTATCTTAGCTGTATTCATGTGCTTATAACATAACTTGAACAGATCCTTGCGTATTGAGTGGGGCGGGGTGAGTAGAATTGGTTATGTGATCACTATCCCCAGTAGCTGTATTAATGTGCCTCCTTATTTGTATTCATGTGCCCCCAAGCCGTTTACATAACCATTGTGCTCTAAATCACGTAGCCACTTATAGTCTCTACTATCATGTATTTACTTTTAGTTACAAAATATCTCCTGTTTACTCGTACTTCCTATTCAGCACTTCATGTATTTTACTCTATTTCATGATTTATACTCCTAACCTGCTATGAACTATTTTAGAGATATGTGCTCGTTCCCGTCCTGACTGGACCTGTTGATAAATTTTACAGATAGCTGGAGGTTACCTGCTAGCCTAGAGGAGACACATTAGAGGTTGGTTAGATAGTTATTTCAATTGTCTGGAGTTGTATTTACTTTATGGATTACTGTATCTGAGTTTAGAGATTTGAGATGTATTTCTGGATTTGTGTATCTTAGATACTTAGATTTCTCTCTGTTGTACCTCATTTGGATTTCATGTTTTATCTATCCTTATCATGCTCTACCTTTGATGTGATTGAGTCTGTATCTGCTATGTCACCCCCATTCGGGGAGTATAAACTGTTTAACCTTATACTGTTAGATGCATAAGACCTAGGACAGCGTTCTACCGCCGACACTGCGGCGTAGGCTGGACGTACCCCTCCTGGGACGACCCTTGAGAATCTTATTTAACTTCGATTTGAAAACTCTTTTTCCTTGATTTGATTTATCTTTACCTTCTGTTGTTGAATTTGATTTTGATGGATTATTGTTGAATTCGAGTTTGTATTTATTAATTTTGATGGAAGATTGTTGAGTTTTGAATCTTGATGTTAGCTGTAGCATCCGAGTTGTATTTATATGATTTGAAGGATTTTTTTTCATTTTCTTGAATCTTGATGTTCGTTGATAAATTTGATTTTTGAGTATTCATTGTTGATTTAACTTAATTTTTGTCAAGATGAAATTATATGGGCTAGGTCATCTAAGTTTGGAATCTAGTCTTCTATAGTCACATTAGCCAGCATGGTGAGGACATATAGTCTGATTTTGGATATATTTCTCGGGTGTGGGAATTTAAAGTTTTCGCAGCCAAGCTAGCGGCATCGCGAAAATGTTAAATACCACGATTCTAGATGTATGTGCCTAAGTCGAGGACTTTGTGATTATCGTAGCCTTGCTTACTAGTATGACGAGGATTTAGAGCACCATGATTTTGGATAGACGCATATGATTATCAGATTGTATCTTAAATATTTTTGCACATGTTTTCACTACTTTTGTTTAGTCTTTAAAAAAAAAGAATTTTTGTTTTGTTTCTCATTATTTAACTTAGTAATAGCTTTAGCTATTTTATAAACCTTGTGTAACTTCTTACAAAATGAATTTCTTCTTAAAGCAATGAATCAATGATTTTGCTAGACCTTATTTTGTATTGTTATTATAGCTCTGATTTCAAAATGGGTTCCTCTTTTAAATAGATAAGCATAACAGATTCCTCTATCATTCTCTTCCTGCCAATATTTTATTTCCATCATTCTTGTCTTATATAACTGTCATGATTACATCAATTCTCTGTCTCGTATATAATACTGTCAGTTGTACTTTAAACTCTTGAATATTTATATCATTTTGCCTGAGATATGTTGAGGAAGTGACGTAAATCATCTAGTACGAAAATGACGTAAATGTTTATCATAGAATGATTTGTAGGAATCAGAATGTTGGGTGTCACATATGGAAAAAAAATTGAGAGGGAGATGTGGTAAAAGTTTAGAATGGAATCGAGTGATAAATGTTATCAATTTGGAAACAATCGCAGAAAATTGGGTTACAGGAAATTCATGGATGTATTTCAAAAAAAACTAATGAGGATATCAGAGGTCAACCTAGTTTTGAGAACTTAGAAAATCTTAGTTATTGATTCTTGAGAACTATTACAAGGCTATGTAGAAATTTAGAGATGGAAAGAAGGATTTAATTGTATTCTATGATCATGCGAAGTTGAATTAGATATTGTAAGAGGGTGACTAGAGACAGGGAGAACACAAGAATTTTAAGCTATAGGAATTATTTTTAGATGATTGGAAGAAATTATGGAATTCAAAAGGATAACATTTGAAGGTGAACGTTGAAGAAAATATGAAGGTTGATTTATAAACAAGAATAAAAATTTTGTGTGACATAGTGGTATTGGAGTTTAGTAAATACGAGACTTGACTTAAACAAGTACAAGGATTTCATAAACTGGATTTAGAGGTTCGGATTAATTTAGAACAAGGTGAAGGAATTTGGAAATTTGATTAAATGAATAAGTGTCGACTCCTAAATAAGAGGGGTATGCTTCGTGGAAAATGTTTTAGAAGTTTGAAATTTTTTTCTATGGTGATCATGGTAAAAATTTAGATGACTGAAGGTTATAAAATTTCGATGATAGTCATATGAGGGTTAATTTTTATACTGGAATTTGTGAGAAAATATGATTGGCAAATGGTAAACTGATAGTATTAGAGAGAGATGATTTGCTGACTTCGTATGAAATCTTTTCCTGTTTTTCTCTAAGGGTTTTTCAATATCTTTAAATCCTAGTTTCCTTAATCACGACCAAATCGACTTCGACCACCTTTTTTTATCATATTTATATCTTGGGTTGTACTCAATTGAATTAAAATTGATTATGACCTGAATCTTCATCCTTGTATGCTTGTTCTCAGACTTTGTTGAACTGTCCTCCATATTGCCCAATCTTGATTTCCCCAGTTTGATCAACTTAGATCGTATTGAAGCTAAACATTCTTAATATATATATATATTGTGATTTAATTTCCATGCAATTGACTTTCATTTTTTTAACTTCTGATTTTGATTTTTGAATAATACCCCTTTATGGATAATTGGTAGTTATCTTTACTTTTTTTTTATGAGTACCAGTTTCATGTAGGATGGTAGACTGCCTTACAGTTTTGATGATTTGTTATTTTTGTATCTTTTCTAGTTTAGCACCCTAGATTGCCTGTGTGTTTTGATACCCTATGACCGATTCTGTTAGCATGACTAGTATACCTAGAAGAGACTTTCACTACCACCGTATGCCATGACCTTGTACGTCGTCCTTTTGATGGTATGCTTTGTTTAAATTCTGGGACTTTGTGGGGGTTTGACCTAGAGGGAGTATGGATATTTTAATTTCGAGGACGGAATTTTTATAAGGTGGATAGGATGTGAGCACCCTGAAATTCGGGTTGATTTTTTTTAAATTTTTTTGATTTATTTAGTTTTAATAAATGATTTATTCTGGTTATTTATCTATTAGTGTACTTTTCCGTGCCATTGATATTTGGAGTGTCAGGGATGTTCAACTCTGGAAATCTCCTTCACGAGTTTTGGAGTGGACATGATTGCCTTCATGACGGTATGTAGTGTCCCATCCAAACTTGTTCCCTTGTGCTCTTTTTGCTTCGCAGAACTTCGAGTCGATTTAGACTATTTGATTATTATTTATTTTTCCACTCTTTTCCTTGATCATTTTCAGCGCGTTACCGTGGCTTTTAAATTGGGAGCACAAGACCAGTCAGTTTCTTGAAACCAACTTCTCATTGATGATCTACTCGAGACGCTCTTCACCCTTGACCTTCGTGTCCCACTCAGACACGCCATTTTGTGCTCCATTTGCTTCGTACAACTTTCCTGACACGTGACCCAATTTTGTTTCACACCACGGTGTCACATTTATCTTCCAACTTGATTTGTGGGTCCCCTGTCGACCAAAACCTGTCAGCCCCAACTATGGACATAGCCCACATTGAGTCTACTACCCGCCTGCCACTTGTGTCCCATTTATTGGAATCCCATGTGCTACTTATTTACCCATGATCATCAACACCTAATTTTTATTCGATTTTTGCACAATGTCCAGTTTTGACCCAATCCGGCTCCACCGATTCCAGTCCAGCTTTGTGTTACCCTCCATCGGGAAACCCTCATTTTTTTGTGTCCAAATAATATTTAATACCCTGTTACCTATTTCAATATTTATCAGAATTTTCCATTTATTCAAATTCCTATTAGAATGGCCTTTTCCTACATTTAATTCCTAGCCATTTGATTCCCCATATGAATCTCACCGATTAATTTCCTATGTAACTTTTCCCCATACTCCCACACTCAAGTTGGCCAGCCCTAAATATTTTGAGAGAATCTTTTCTCTCTCCCTCTCGTTCATTATCATAAATTATCATCTATCTCTCTCTCTCTCTAAACCAATATTTTTTCCCCACAAAAAACTCTCACAGCAGCTAACACCACCACCATTGCACCCGAGCTTCACACCCCGACTACCCTTCCTCCAGGCCCGGCCTCCGTCGCCGTCGGCCTTCCCCCACGGGACAACTCCTTCTCCTCCTTCTCCTTCTTCACTAGTCACCATCCATCCATCCATCCATCCACACCATGGCCGCCACCACCATAACAGTCACCCACCACCACCTCTGCACCGGATAGCCGACCGCTGTGCTGGGACGTGCGCCGCCCGCTGTCGTCGGCCTGGCCGAGCATGGCTGCGCCACCAGCGCGCAGCAGCAGCGACTGCACCACTGCACAGGCGCGCACGCGCACGCGGGCCGCCGTGTTGCGCTGTCGTGCCGCCGCGTGGGCCACCGTGGCTCGCCGTGGGTGCGCCCCACTCCGGAGAGTCCTCCCCTGACGGCTACCATCCTCCGGGACGCGCCGTCGAGGCGATTCGTGCGTTTTGCACGACGTCCGTCGTGACGCGCGCGAAATCAAGTTCATTTTGGCGCTCCGTCGCAGCAACTTCGCGCGTGTTTTCCAAGAAATTTGACCGTTGGATCGGATTTCTTTGCTCTGTCACAATCTCGGTATATCCACCTTCATCCCGATCAATTTTCGTCCGTTAATTTTATCGTTTGGTACATCAAAACTGGCCACCAAGTTGACCGTTTAAATTGTATTAAATTTGGACAGTTTTGCAGGGCCAACTTCGTCAGCTTGTATCTCCTCCACCGCAGCTCCGTTTGGCGTGCTACCAGTTCCGGTGCGAAGCTGGTATAACCCTCTTTCTACCCCTCCATTTTCGTTTCATTGTGAGCTTGTTTGATTGGTTGAATTCGAGGCCAAAGTTGGCCGTCCGAATTCGTAATTTCCCACTTGTAAATTTCCATTTTTGAACACGGGACTCCAGATTTCATTTCTGACACCACCATTAGACTCTGGCGTTGTCCTGGCATGTTTTCATATAAAATTTGTTAGATTTGAAGAACGTGGGCCCTGGCACGTTTTTCGGTGCAAAGTGGGTCCCACATTCTGGGTCAACGGGACTTTTTGACGCCGGCTCATCGGAATCTAATTCTGGAGATACCGTTGAGTTCGTATCATCATTCTGGACTCGTTGACATATAATTTGCTAGGTTTTGATGGATATTGGATCCGGCACGCATTTCGGTGCAAGTCGGATACCAATATCCGGGTCAACGGGTCATTTTGAGATCGGCTCATCGGAATCCAATTCTGGAGACACCGTTGAGTTCGTATCATCATTCTGGACTCGTTGACATGTAGTTTGCTGAGTTTTGAGAACTTTGGCTCCGGCACGCATTTCCGTGCAAACCGGAATTCTAAGTTCTGGTAAACGGAACAAATTAAGATCGGGTCAACGGAATCCAATTCCAGATATACCGTTGGGTTCGTATCGTCATTCTGGTTTCGTGGACATATAATTTGCTATATTTTATAGACTTGTTTTCTTGTACGTTTTTCGGTGCAAAACGGCTCCGACACCGATACCGTTTTGACCCGAAATTACCTTTTTACCCTTGTGTCCAAATTGGGTCGAGTAGGCTATCCTAGCTAATTTGACCATTCTGGACACGTTGGCGATGTTTATTTTATCGTCCGACAATGTTTGTTGATAGTTTCTCTGAGTTTAACCTTTTTATAGTTAATTAATAATTAATTCTTATAATGTTCGTATTTCAGGATTAGTACAACGAAACTGAGATCAGTCAATTCCAGTGATCTTATATCGCTGAAACTGACAAGATGGACACGTGAAATATTATAATAAGATTATAAACTTTACAGTTAATCATCTTATCTCGATTTGCGTGTTATAAGTTTCGACGTACGAATAACGAAGTACACTTTATATCCTTAATAATTAGACTAGAATTAACCCTGTTGAACAGAGTTGACCAGTTGACCCAAAGTCAACTATAAGTCAATACTTGACCTAGTTTGACTAGATTATTGACCGAAGTTGACCTAGAGTCGTTTTGACTTAGAAGAACCTAGTATAAGATAGATTGCTTGTAAAGATTTATTTATTATAATTTGAACACCTTGTAACCTGTGTTGCTTTAAATAGGACTCTGTGGCTTCAGTTGGACCCCTATACTTATCAGCTGTTCAGGTTATCAAGGCGAGTACATTCTCTGATCTTTTCATACTTACCTGGATTATTTTCTTGCTCTAGATTACTCTACTTGATGCTGACACGTATCTTCACGGATTAGTACTATATGGATCCTTTCCTGAGATGTTATCCCTCTACGGGTGCATCGGGTATTTCATGTTCATGTACTTTATCTTGTGCATTAGGTACTCCTTGTACTCGTACTAGTTCATATCTTTACATGTTCTCATGTGCTTCATTTGCTTTCATGTGCTTATCATGTGCCTCATGTACAACTCAATACATGAGTTCACGTATCTTAGCTGTATTCATGTGCTTATAACATAACTTGAACGGATCCTTGCGTATTGATTGGGGCGGGGTGAGTAGAATTGGTTATGTGATCACTATTCCCAGTAGCTGTATTCATGTGCCTCCTTATTTTGTATTCATGTGCCCCCAATCCGTTTACATAACCATTGTGCTCTAAATCACGTAGCCACTTACAGTCTCTACTATCATGTATTTACTTTCAGTTATAAAATATCTCATGTTTACTCGTACTTCCTATTCAGCACTTCCTGTATTTTACTCTATTGCATGATTTATACTCCTAACCTGCTATGAACTGTTTTAGAGATATGTGCTCGTTCCCGTCCTGACTGGACCTGTTGATAAATTTTACAGATAGCTGGAGGTTACCTGCTAGCCTAGAGGAGACACATTAGAGGTTGTTTAGATAGTTATTTCAATTGTCTGGAGTTGTATTTACTTTATGGATTACTGTATCTGAGATTGGAGATTTGAGATGTATTTCTGGATTTGTGTATCTTAGACACTTAGATTTCTCTCTGTTGTACCTCATTTGGATTTCATGTTTTATCTATCCTTATCATGCTCTACCTTAGATGTGATTGAGTCTGTATCTGCTATGTTACCCCCCGGGGAGTATAAATTGTTTAACCTTATACTGTTAGATGCATGAGACCTAGACAACGTTCTACCGTCGACACTGCGGCGTAGGCTGGACGTACCCACTTCTCGTGTCCTTATTCTATGGTGCGGTTCGTGACAGCATTCAATGCTCTGTAGTCAATGCACATACGCACTGTCCCGTCTATCTTAGGCACAAAAAGAATGGGTGCTCCCCATGGTGACGCACTGGCACAAATAATCCCTTCTCTAATAAGTTATCAATCTGCGTCTTCATCTCTACCAACTTCTTGGGTGCCAGACGATATACTCGAGATGAAATAGGCTCGGCTCCGGGAATAAGCTCAATAGAAAACTCAATATCTCGGTCAGGTGGTAGTCTTGGCAACTCCTCGGAGAATACATCCTCGAACTCGGTGATAATAGGTTGTTGTGGGGTGTCATGCATCATCATATGTGTTCCCGATGTGGGTGCATCACAACTATCTACGTCTTCTTTGGTGAACTCAACTCCGCCACATTCAGTGGTATAAAGATAATATTGCTCCTATGGCAGTCGATGAGAGCGAAATGCTGGCTCAACCAGTCCATTCCAAGAACCACATCAAATGTCGGCATAGGGAATACAAAAAGTCGTGCCATCATCTCTCTACTATTTATCACTACAGGACAAAGTCTACAAACACCACTAACAGGAACAACTCCTCCTCTAGTGAGAATTTTAACATTCTTAGCTAAGGGTGTGATGGAAATGCTGTGTCTAGTGGCAAAACTAGTGGCTATAAATGAATGAGTGGCTCTAGTATCAAATAATGTAATAGCAGGAAAAGATGCAACTAAAACCATACCTTCTATGACCTCTTCCTCTGTCTCTACATTCTCAACAGCTAGAGAGAATGTATTTCCTTGGTTCTGTCCTGGGCCTTGAGCTCTGGCCTTGTGGTACTGTGCTGTCTGTGGGGGTAATGGTGGACGAGGTGCTGGGCTGTGGGCCTCTGGGCCTGATGTGTGAACTAGAGCCTGCTGCTCAGGACAATCTCTGGCCAAGTGCTGTCCTGATCCACATCTCATAGATAAGCCCAAACGAAGTCGACAGTCATCTCCAATATGCCCCTACTTCCCGCAAAAGTTGTAGGTAGGCTTCTGATAAGGTGTGTGCCTCTGCTGGTACTGTCATGTAGTCCTCCTGATAGGTCCACTCTGAGTAGCTCGGGCTGGTGTAGCTGCTGGTGTATGACGCCTCGATGTCTGCTGCTATTCCTTGCGAAGAATCTCCTGAGCACGAGCTTCTTCTAAGACAGCTAAATGGAAGACTCGAGACTGAGTAGTCGTATAAGACTTGATCTCTAGTGCAAGCCCCTGGTGAAATCTCCTCGCCTTCTCTAACTCTGTCGGAATCAATCCCACACCAAATCGACTCAGGCGATTGAACTCTGAGTCATACTAATCAACTGTCATATTCCCTTGCTTCAGATGAAGGAACTGGTCATAGAGACCATCTCGAACATGGGAAGAATCTCTCATAAAATGCATCATAGAACTGCTTCCAAGTGATCTCAGTGCCTAATCGTCTCTCTTCCGTCTTCCACAAGTGGTGAGCATTGTCTTCTAACAGTAAGTCCACTGTTGTCATCCAATCTCGAGCTGGCAACTGGGATGCCTTCAGTAACTTCTCGGAACTAATAAGCCACTGTGACACCTTTAATGGCTTTTCTGTCCCTCTAAAGGCCTTGGGGTTCATATCTGTGAAATTCTTGATAGAGCCTTCATAAGGATGCAGAGCCAGTGCTGGTACTGGTACTGGAGGTGGTGGTGGAGGTCTAGCCATGGCTGCCATCATCGTCTGTCTTATCAGCTCAGTCTGCTGCCACTGAGCCTGCATCATGGCGTACATAAACTGAGTAGTAGGGCTCCCATCAGTCGGTGGTGGGGGCATCTGAGGTCCCGACTGTGGGAGAAAACTGCTGAGGGAATGGCGGTGGTGGAGGCAGTGGTATATTCCCTCCCGGATGGTAGTAGTCTGTCCAGCCTGGCTGCCTGGGGGTGTTGCGATCTCTGGGTACTCCGTCGTCGGTGTCATAGTAGGCTGCAACAGTCCTGGCTGGTAAGGTATCGCTGGAGTCATGGGAGGATTCTGTCCCTCCGAAGTAGTCTTCTCACCAGATGTGAGGGCTAAGGCAGAAGTGTATCCGCTTCGTAGATTCATACTGTTGGCACGAAGAGGATAAGTTGATATTAGAAAAGATTAGATATGAACTAAATCGAATAATCAAGGAAGTTTCGAAAAGATTGGAAGTCAAGAGGTAGTAGTAGTTCTGGATGAGATATTCCTATTCCTATATGCAGGCTTGTTGGGCACAGTCATGTAACCCAACAATATTAAATCAGACCTGCATGGGCCACCATAAAAACATGTAACATCCCAGTCCCAAAATATATAGGACCAAGTACGTGAACATGCCAGCTGCACATATACGAAGAATACTCCAATATATAGAATCTTCGTATATGCACATAAGCTGTAAATAAATATTCGCAGGCCAGAATAACATATCTAATCTCATCACAGCTCAACACAGAAGATAATAAAGTCCAAATGAATAAAGCAGAGTATCAAAAGATAGCTGGGTGAACATACTCACTCCAAACAGCTATAAAAAATAGTCTCACAAGATCGGAGTCCATCCTCCGCAAATAGAAAGAAAATAGATGTAAAATAATGTCTACAACTGTCTCAGATAAGATATAGACTAGAAGTCATAAGGCACTGCCTCGTCATCAATATAAGATAGCTCCAAAGCCGCTCCGTACTCCTGTGGAAAATCGTCTAAACCTGGAGAGATAACCAGGTCCTCAGGGGACATAACAAGATACAAAAAATACCATGCCATATAAACTGTGATAATACAATAAGAAAGAAAGTTATGCATGCAACCGGGTTCCTGACCATTCTACTATGAATATGCAGTTAAGATATATTCCTTCGACGCATGAGTCCTGGCTGAATATCGGTATAGTCCTCTTTTGGGCACCAGTGACCAAGAGCATGACGTTGAAAAACGATAGTGGCCAACCTGAGAGGCTCATACCCGTATCTCCAGCGGAGCTTTCGGGTTACAAGGGAAGTACAATCGAAGCCCATACGTCAGGTAACATTCTCTCCACCCAATGCCTAGTATCATCATCTCCATGACTGACATGTACCTCTAATAACCGCCAAGTCTTCTAACATGCAATTATATTGGCAGTTACCCCTATCCTTCGTACGCTCCATAAATATCGATGGCCAGCTGACTATGCGGATACATGTCCTATATGTGATTCATATCACGTGATACAACAAGTGTCAAGGCCGTATGAGATATACCAATACCTCAACATCAATGGGTGGTCAATAAACTAAGTCAATGCAAGAGAATAAATAAAGCAAGAAAAATGACCGATAGAGTCGCTTGCACCCTAGTGTGACTTGGACGCACAGTTCAAATATCATGAAACAAAATATTAAAATAACTAAAAATAAGAATATAATAATCACAGAGTAAGGTGGCAAGGTATCTTGCCTGCGGTACGAGAAGGGCAAATCCAAGAGTAGCAAGTGTCAGCACCAAAACTCACAATTCACAAATGACTCCAAACGCTGAAACAAACATCAAAAATGATCTTGGTGAAGAAGATATACCTAGAAAATGCCTGTCCAAAAGTCAAATTCTGGAACAGGGGCAAAATCATAATTTCGGGTCAAAACGATGTCCGCCGTTGGACCCGCTTTGCACCAAAACGCGTGCCAAAGTCTATTGTATCTAAAGTCGTCAAACTACATGTCTACGATTTTAGTTTGAGGAGAGGAACTCAACGGTATGTCCAGTTTTGGATTCCGAGGAGCCGTGTACAGAATCGCCCGTTTGAGTGGGTCACGGGCCCGCCAAAAATGGATTCCGATTGGACCTTCTCAGAATTGAACCAAACTTGGCATGCAGGACCAGAATTTCAATTCGGGCCTGTTGGCCAATCTTCGTCTCGATTTGACGACTATACACGAAGTTATGGGCAAGTTTGCAAAATGTCGATACGGTGGTATCTCGACGGATACACGTTGATTTCGTCGCGCACACGCAACGAACTGAGTTCCGTTAGTTTTCACACGTCCATAACGTGCATACGCGCCTTTCGATGCGTATAGCGCACGACCACGTCGCCCGGTTTGTCGGGGCGTACGTCGTATCGGACAAAATTCTAAAAATTAATATAATTAAAAACAGGTTTTTCCTCAACTTCAACATCAATCTACTTTTTACACGCTAATCGAAATGACGTTCCAAATATGTTGCAATCTCGGTTATGTCGTCTTTTACTGTTTTGGATTTGTTCCTATAGTACTTTACTGCACGACAAGTAAATTGGCCGACAAGTTGTCGTTTTAAAACAGTTTTTAGTATTACAGAAAACATATTTTTGTTCAATTTCGTCTCGGTTTTTCGAGCAAGTCGATGGGTTGTTTCGAAATCCCTAGAGGATATTAAAGAGGGTCAAGTCTACTTTCCAAAAAATCTTACGGATCGAAAATCGGTGCTACGAGTAAAAAGTTACATCATAGAGAAGTAGGGTACCTTGAGTGAGAAAACTGCTCCGTGGGTGACACGGGGCTGACTTCCGATGTTCCGTTCGTCGCACACAAAGCTCCGTCTGGTGGTGAAACGAAGTCATGGGCGAAGGGGGTATAATCAGCCTCAACTTTCGTTTTGGAAGATTAGGATTTTGAGGCTTGTGAAAAAAGTTACATATATACCAAGTTCGTGTAAAACCTAGTACTACTAGGATTACCATTTAAGCCCACTATTTCCTTTCTCTCGGGTTGGTGTAGTTTAGTTGCTGCGTACAGCAACAAGCTTGTATGGGGGTGGGGCCCGCCCACTAAAGTGGGTGGGTGGGTTTAATACCTTTTTTTTCTTTTTCCTTTTCTTTTCTTTTTCCTTTGCTAGCTGCTGTGGTCGGTCCCTTTGGGCCGACACCTGAGATTTTTTTTATTAATAAACTAACAATATATATATATGTATGTATGTATGTATGTATATATATATATATTTTATATATATATATATATATATATATATATATATACATACATACATACATACATACATATATATATATATATATATATATATATATATATATATATATATATATATTCACAAGAGATTTTCTAAATTTCTTAATTAAGTAACAAAAATATTTGTAATAATTATAGACTATATTTATTAACAATTAAAAATATACCAAGCATAATCATACATATATTATATATCTATAATTACGAATATACCAATTACCACATTAATTCGAAATAATATCGAAAAATTATTTTTAAAACACTGAAATATTTAGAAAATATTGGGGGTTTACAAATCTCCACCTGCCAAGAGAGGCCTAGGCAAGTGCAACTTGCTTCATGGAGGAACTCAATTTGTTGTTCCATTTTCTTCTTCACCAGATTCTAAGACACTTTGTACTTAGCATTTTTAGTTTCCATGGCTCATTTCATGTAGATCTAACTTTACTTCATTTTCGGATTTCTTGGGTTATGATCTATTTAACCTTATTATTTTCAAGTTTTGATGGTTCCATGTTGAAGAGAATTTCATTCTGCCCTATTTTGACCTATGGAAGTCTAGATTCTGGCCTTAGATGAAGGATTTATGGAGCTTGGGAGTCATGGCTTCCTTGGTTCTTCTTCTCAAAAATTGGAGAAGAAGAACAGGATTCAGCCGCATATGGCCGAATGGACTTAGCCGCATGGCTCCTCATGCGGCAAGTTCCCTTCTCGGCCGTATGGTCTTCACCCGCATGACTCAAGTGAACTTTATGCCACATGGCTGGGTTGATCCCTGGCCGCATGAATTTCGCTTCCCCAGCCGCATGAGACTATTCTCCCCTACCGCATGGCTGGATTAGCTTAGCCGCATGAGCTTGTGAATCCCCTACCGCATAAGTTTTTTTCCAGCTGCAACTTAGCCTCATGGCTGCTCATGCGACAAGTTCCCTTGGTCGCATGACCTTCTTTCCTGAGCCGCATGACTCGGATTGGCTCAGCCACATAAGTCCATTTCCTCCTGGCCGCATGAGCCATTATTTTTCTCAGTTGCATAAAACTCATATTTTCCAGCCGCATAGGCCTTATCCTTTCTTGTCGCATATGGCCGCATGGAACTGGGCCGCATGAACCCCGCTCCCCGTGAGCCGCATGAGACCCATTTCCTTATGGCCGTATAGCACCCAACCGCATGAGACCTAGTTCCCTTGTAGCCGCATAGGCCCCATAGTCTTCATGCGGCTCTGGCCGTATGGCACTGAGCCGCATGAGTTCATTTCCCTGCCGCCTGAATCCATTCCTCCATAACCGCAGGGCTTTCTTCAGCTGAGCCGCATGGCTCTGGGTGGCCCGTGCTGCATGAGCCGAACCGCAGGCCCCTATCCTCTCCCGAGCCGCCTGAGCCCTGATTTTTCTTGTCGCATGCCCCTGTCCCTGAGTCACATAATTCCTCCCCCAGCCCTTGCATCTTTATTATAAATATAGTTATTACATATATGCTTGTACCTTGTTAGTTGAATATGTTCCAAGACGATAGTGACCCGTAGTGGTACACTTCTGACAAGTAACATGACATGATAGTGGCCCATCGTGGCGCACTCATGATAAGCATACTTGATACATCTCGATATACTTTGCGACGGCTAGCATGAAGTGACAAGATTAATGGCTTGGACACCGTGGGCGATTGTGTTTGTACAAATGAACCAGTAATATCTTGCTTCATGTCTAGGACAGGGACCCCTGAGTACCACGGTCAGGGGCACCTACTGAAAAATGGCTAAGGATAATAACTAGAATAATCCAGTAGTCATGAGAGATTTCTTCAGTTACAAGCAATTCCGTTATCCCAGTTTGCCATAAAATAAAAGAGCAGAACAGTTTTATGGGAGGACTGGACTTTTACTTCACGTTACAAACTTGCTTGTACAAAGAAAGCCTAGGGACGAAAACCTAGGTACAGCAGTCTAAGTACAATTGTTTATTTTAGATTCTGGGGGTGACCATAGAGGCTCGGGAAGGCGACGGCAGCCCTGCCTTACTCCTTGGACGATCGATATGCAGCCTTGACTCCTGTGACGAGATGGTTGGCGTTGATGAAGAAATGCTCTTCTTGCTCTCCTTGTATTGCCCTTCTGACTTCTCTCTCTCTGGATTGATCTCTCTGTATTTTTTCTCTGATTATCGGGGGAGCCTCTCTGTATATCTTTTTTCGCAAGGGAATGACACCTTGCTTATTTATAGGAGTGGGGGCATCATTAGGGTTTGGATGATTGCCCATTCTCAAAGTGGCGGCGGCCTGATGTTTAATCAATCTGGACCATTAGTCTTAAGCGTGAAGGATCTGGGCCATAAATGTGGATAGTATTGAATCCTGTGAGTGATTAATGCTGATTGCTTTAAATCTTCATGATTGGTTGTGTCAAGCTTGGATCTCTCACCACGTCCCATTGGCTTGATCATGAATGATATGACTTGATCTCATTAATTATGAGGATAACGTTAAATATGGTTATTGGGATCTGGTAAATCTCTGATTGATTTAATACCACGCATCCCATAATCACCCTGCTACCAGCTGTCAAGTCATGGAGGCAATTGAATCTCTGCCACGTGTCTTAATGTGGACCCTGCCAGAGCCGCATGATATCCATGAACCGTATGAGACAGCGTCTCAGTGAGCCGTAGGTATAGTACTTGCGAGCCGCATGGAATGGTTTCTTGGTGAGCCGTAGGAAGATGATTCCTGCCAGCCACATGAAGCTGTTCTTTAATTGAGCCGCATAGTAGCCACGTGGCAATCTTGGATCGTGTCAGAGATTTTCGCCTGTTCCCGAAGAGTCTGTCATTACGACAGGACCATCATGGCACTTTATGCCAAAGTCGTCAGTTGTCAAACATGGCAGAGCATTAAATAAGGCCATTACTTGATGGCCAGTTGTGTGAAGGGATCCCATGGGTCACGTGGTGTTGATCGAGCCGCATATCTCTGTTGGTCATTTGTGAGCCGCATGTACTTCCGAGCCGCATGAGGTTGGAAGACTCTTTGAACCGTATGGGACTGTCCCTATGTAAGCCGCATGGATTCTCCTGCCCCGAGCCGTATGAGACTGAGAGTCTCTCTGAACCGCATGGGACTGCCCATGTATGAGCCGCATGGAGTTCTCCTGTTCCGAGCCGCATAGACCATCATTCTGATATTTTCCATGCTTCTACAAGACCCCCTTCAAAGTTTTTAATTTACAAAATTGAAATACTTTGAATAAGAAGCATGGCCTTTGCTAACCGCATAGATGGTTCAGCCGCATGGATTTATCTGGCCGTATGAGCTGTTAGGCCTTATAGACGTTTTGCCGCGTGTCCCAACCACGTGTGCAAATCTTCTGTATTAAATGCCCCTGATTCGTTTTTTTGAATTAACGCCGCCTTTTGGGGGACGATCTCAAGGGTCAGTTTCGCTTTGACCGAAGCGTTTTGCCTTTATTTTTTTAGGCGGCGTGTGGATCGAGGCGTTTGTTGATTTACGAGCCTCTTTCGCCTATAAATAGGAGTAATTTTATCTTTTAAGGGTTTCTTTACCTTCTCTCTTTGCTCGAACTCCTTGATGCCGACTTCCTCTTCGTCTTCTTCCATCAACGATCGGCAATGGCCCCCAAGAAGACTACCGCTGCTACGGGCAAGAAGGTCGTGTCGTTGTCTGCGGCAGCGAAGGACAAGAAGGCCGCGTCTTCATCGACTGCGGCGGCGAACGTGGCGGCTCCTCCGCCGGATGACGTGCCTATTTTTTACCCGACGTTCACCCCCTATTGCTGGTAGGACCATCAACATGAACTGTCATGGTTACGTCGCATATCTTATGCGCGAGCCTGTATTTCTAAGTATGCTGTATGTCCGACTCATGTTCAAGCCGCATGGGATATGACCCAGGCGTGAGCCACATGAAAGTTGTTGTTTGCAGCCGCATAATTACCTCACCATCAGGGCCGCATAAGCTCATCTGGGCTGGACCGCATGAGCTCTTTCAAACTGAGCCGCATAAGCCTATTTCGAACTTAACCGCATAAGAACATTTGAACTAAACCGCATAAGCTCATCAGCACTGAACCGCATAAGCCCATTTCGAGCCGAACCACATAAGCTTATTCGAACTGAACAGTATGAGCCATCCAAACTGAACCGCATACGCTCATTTTGAATCGAACCGCATAAGCTCATTCGAACTGAACCACATGAGCTCTTTCAAACTGAGCCGCATAAGGCTATGCTGAACTAAGCCGCATAAGCATCAAGTAGTTGTGTTTCGGCTATCTTTTTGACCTTGTTTCTTTTGTATTTTTTTAGTGAATCTACCAGTAAATCCTGCGGGGGAACTTCTAGTGGGCTCAAATCAGTTCGCCTTGGGCGTACGTCTTGATGACTTAGTTAAGCATGTGCTGAATCAATTTCCTGCTAATGAGCCTTCGGAGAGGTTGAACGCCATCGAGAATCAGACCCTCTATATCTTCGTGCCATGATGAATACTGGGAAGTTGGATGGATTATACCTGAAGCCTTCATTCCTCTTTGGAGACGCTTTAATCATAAAGAATCCCCGAGTATTAGAGATTTCTGAGAACTGGGATTTTTCTTTGGATGGGATGGCGATCCATATTCCTTGTATGGAACGTCATTATCCTCTGTCGTGGTTCAATATGGTATTGTTGGACAGGAAGATGGTGTGTAACTTAACTCCTACCCATCAGGGATGTTGATGGGCAATATCCATTTTAACCCGAACATGCAGTCAGCGTACGCGGGTAAGGATTCCGTCCTCCGGTACATGATGGGTCTGGCCCCAGGCTCTTTCATGAATGTATACGGTCCCAACTTCACATTCACTCAAGCTGAATTTCTGAATCGTTCGCTCGCA
>JANAVB010024762.1:0-101570 GCA_029216955.1 Iris pallida
TCGAAGATCTCGGATTTGAGGGGGAATGATCTGGTAGGATGCGCCTGGGATTGGGCGCATGAGGAGACTTTGGCTCGTAACCTTTAGGAGTTACGAACCATTCGGGGCGCATGGCTTTTGAGGCGCATGCGAACTTCAAAGGTGACTTTACTTCTGTCTTTGGGGATCAGAGAAAAGTCTGAGGTGCATGGCTTTTGAGGCACATGCAGAGCTTCAGTAGTGACTTTACTTCTGTCTTTGGGGATCAGAGAAAAGTATGAGGCGCATGGCTTTTGAGGCGCATGCAGAGCTTAGTAGTGACTTTACTTCTATCTTTGGGGATCAGAGAAAAGTCTGAGGCGCATGACTTTTGAGGCGCATGCAGAGCGGTTGGGCGGCCACGTGGCAGTAACCGTCGGAGGAAAAGTAATGATGATGCTGACGTAGGTAACGCTTCGTCTTCTGAGAAAGCTGTCAACTGTTCAGACTTCGGGAGGCGTGCTGCCAACTATGTCAGTTCGGCATTTAATGTTTTTGACATTCGATGGACAGTTGAGTGGGCGCATCGATCGGCGTTCCACTAGGCGTATGGGGTCGCATGGGGGTGCATCCCCTGTGAGGCACTTGGTGTTGAAGGGCGCATCCTTGGGAGGCGCTTGGTGTTGAGGGGCGCGTCTGTGTGATGCGCGGTCTGGCGCGGCGCATCCGCTCTTCGTGACACGTCTTTAATGGTGCGACTGTTACGTTCTTCGAGTGCTTTAAATAGCCGTTTTGACTTGGCTGAATTCGAAGCGTCTGGTTCATCCATTTAATGCAAATTCATTGCTCGGGATTCGGAGAGCCATCCACTTGGCGCATGGGTTTGATTTGCCCGGCCTATAAATAGTGGCATGGAGAGAGTTTGCTTCTCGTTCTCTCACGTCTTCCCGAAGTGAATTTTGCTCGAGCATATTCTGTTGATGAGATGCTCTCGAGGGTTAAGATGCGACGCATTGTCTTCATTGATGCACTTGAAGGTGACTGTTACATCCAAAAGTCGGGGTCGAGGGCTTCCGAGGCAGGCGGAAGGTGCCTGTTGCATCCAAAGATCGGGATGCTCGGGCCTCATCTCCGTTATGCTGGAAGAGCCGCAGATCGGAATTGCGGTGCTGCGGCTTTGGGGGCTCTTTCTTCCTTCAAAATGGGTGTTGCCCATTCTGGTTGTGTTGAAAGCTGCTCCTTTAGCCGCAGTTTCGATCACGGTCTTCCTTCGCCTTTGGAGGCTCTTTCGAAGCCTCCCCTGGCCACAGGCTGATTTGCGGTGCTCCTCTCTTCCTCGGTTTGGGGAGCTCTTCCTCCATCTAGAGGGTTGATTGCCACCCTCGTTCTGCTCAATAAATGCTTCATTAGTCGAAGTATTTAGACGGCGATGAGCCTGGCTGGAAGAGTGGTACATAACTAGGCTGCTGAAGGGATGCACATAACTGAGGATGCACGTAACTGAGCTGCTGAAAGGATGCGCCCCGGGGGCGCATGGTGGGATGCGCCTGACTGAGAGCGCATGCAGGGATGCGCCTGACTGAGAGAGCATGCTGGGATGCGCCTGACTGAGAGCGCATGGTGGCTACTGCGCCTGTTCAAGAGCACATGATGATCGCTGCGCCTGGCTGTAGACTTAGGGTCTTTCTTTTTGTAGAATTTTCTTTGTACAGCCTTTTCTAGACATGTAATAGACTTTTATATGTAAATAAAAATCCTCTTTCAATGTCTATATCTTTGTTTTGCTTTGTCAAGTATTTTGTCTGAGCTCCCTAGCGCATGTAGTGTTTGGCGCATAGGATTTCTGATCGTGAAATTCCATGCTTCTACAGAGTTGAGGTGGACCAAGAAAAAAAATCAAGGCTGTGGTGGAGTGGGTCGAACCTAAAACTCTTAAAGAGTTGAGAGGGTTCCTGGGGCTCACTAGATATTATAGAAGGTTCAAACAGAACTATGGAACCATACCTGGCCCTCTAACCAACCTATTGAAAAAGAATTCCTTCTTTTGGGAAGAAAAAACACAAAATTCCTTTGAAAAAATAAAGCATGCTTTGACAAAACCTCCTGTACTAGTGATGCAAATTTTTTATGAAGAGTTTGTAGTGGAATGTGATGCCTTTGGGGGTGGTATAAGTATTGTCTTGATGCAAAAGGGCAGGCCCATAGCTTATTTGAGTCAGAATCTCAAGGGAAAAGACTCACTTCATCAACTTATGAGAAAGAAATGTTGGATATCCTTCTAGCAGTTAAAAAATGGCACCAATACCTATGAGGAAGACAATTTTTGATTAAAATGGACCATCAGGCCTTAAAGTATATGCTGGAACAAAGGCTCTATACTGAGGCAAACACAAGTGGGTAATGAAGCTTCAT
This sequence comes from Iris pallida, assembly GCA_029216955.1. Lineage (NCBI taxonomy): Eukaryota > Viridiplantae > Streptophyta > Magnoliopsida > Asparagales > Iridaceae > Iris > Iris pallida. The sequence continues at coordinate 2,371 of JANAVB010024762.1, forward strand.
GAGTACCAATTCAGAGTAGAGTACAAGAAAGGGGTAGAAAATTAGGTAGCATATAGCCTATCCAGGAGAGAGGAATCTACATTATTTGCCATTTCCTGGGTCAAGAAGACTAGGTTCAACAATTCAAGGATCAGATGAAGAACTTAGAGTACTACATAGCACTGAAGGAAAAATGGGACAATGGTCTACTAGATCCTGCTAAATATTCCATGCACAATGACTTGCTCTACTACAAAAACATGATGGTAGTTGATCCTAATTTAGAATTTGTGACATCATGTTATATGAACACCATGATCATCTACAATTTGGATATTCTGGGGTACTCAAGACGCTGCACATGTTGAAGAAAGTATGCTACTGGCAAGGTATGAAGAAAAATGTTAAGAAATATGTCAGGGAATGTGAAGTATGTCAGAGAAACAAATGGGAGAACACTTCACTAGCAGGGTTACTCCAACCTCTACCTATCCCTGATAAAATATGGGAAGATATTTCTATGGATTTCATAGAAGGATTACCCACAAGTTATCATAAAACCATTATGGTAGTGGTTGATAGACTAACTAAATATGTTCACATGTTTGCATTAAGTCACCCCTTCACTACAGTCACAATAGCTGACACTTTGTAGAAGAAATTTTCAAACTACATGGGATGCCTAAGTCAACTATTTCTGACAGAGACCCAATATTCACCAGCCAATTCTGGAGGGAATTTTTCAAATTGCAGGGAACTACCTTAAAGTACAACACAACCTACCATCCACAAACTGATGGGCAGACAGAGGTCACAAATAGGAGAATAGAGGGCTATCTAAGATTTTTGTAGCCACAAACCCAAAGAGTGGAGCAAACATCTTCATTGGGCTGAATATTGGTTCAATACCAATTGGCATACATCAACTAAGATGACTCCTTTTAAGACAGTCTATGGCAGATCACCTCCCCACCTACTTACATACATTCCTAACAAGGCACAAGATAAGGATGTTGCAGAAGCTATATCTTCCAGAGACAATACCTTGCAGATACTGAAGGACAACTTGCTATTGTCACAAGACAGAATGAAGAAACTAGCAAATTCACATAGAACTAATAGGGAGTTTGAGGTAGGGGATTGGGTCTACTTAAGACTGCAACCATACAGGCAGATCTCTCTAGCTCACAGGAAACCTCAAAAATTATCCCTAAAGTACTATGGACCTTACCAGGTCTTGTCCAAATTGGGGCAGTGGCATACAAATTAAAGTTGCCAGAAGAAGCTATGATCCACCCAATGTCCCATGTATCCCTGTTAAAAAAGAAGTTGGAAAACCACTCAAATGTCAGGAAGGACTGCCTAAGCTGAAGGAAGGACTTGTCTTGGAGCCTAAATGGATATTGGACAAGAGACTTGTACAAAAAAAGAATAAAGCTGCTGTTGACTTGCTAGTACAATGGAAGAAGGACTAGAGGAAGATGTAGTCTAGATTCCATATGACAAATTCATCAAGACATACCCCTACTTTGACCTTGAGACAAGGTCAAAATAAGGGGAAGGTATTGATACATTCCTTCATGTATCAATAACCAGCGAAGAGTGACACTCCAGTAATATAGTATCAGAGCTAGTTAGCTAGTTGTTAGCTGAATTAATTAGTGTAACAGTAGTACCTACATTTTCCAGTTCAGTAAGTACCCTTTAATTCTTCATACCTGTAGAGGACAACTCATCATGCCAGGCCACCCAATTACTTATTCAATCAGCTAATCAAGCAGTGAGGTTGGCAGTACCTGTCAGCAATTAGTTAGTAATAGTAGTATAAATGTAGAGAGAGAGTAACAGAAGAAATTATGGAATGAATCTCTAGAATTTTACTCTAGAATAGCTAGTTGTAATGTTGCCTTTTTCTCTTCATTGATTGAATAAGAAACCCTAGATTTCTCCTCTATTCAGTAGAACTTGTAGCAATTTCATTAGTTTACCTGCAAATTAATGGCCAATCTTTCCAGATCTCCCATTCTTCCAGGTCACAATAGAAGTGCATCCATCATATAAAGGAGAAATATGTTTGCTTATTCGTCTATACAACCCACATGCCTCTTCTACATATTCAATAATAACAACAATCTATAGTTTAGAATATTCAATCTTTTGATTGTTTGGACATTACAATAACAAACTATCCTCCATCATCCATGTAAAAAACATGTATGTGCCTAAACAATTAAGTCTACATTAAGGGTGAGTATTATTCGATTTTGGACCGAAAATCGAACCGAACCAAAAGAATAAGAGATTCAGTTTGGTTTGAAAAAAATCGGTTCGGTTTCTGTTTTGAAAATACTAAAATTTCTTATTCGATTTCGGCTTTGGATTTCGATTTCGGTCCAAAACCAAAAACCGAATAAGACTTCTAAAATTATATAAATATCCTCAATTCTATGCATATTTTATAACTAAAATGTGTATACTTTGAAAACAATAATTCTATGTATGTGTTTGAAGTCCGAACTTTGGTAGTTTAATAATTAGTCCAACTTTGGACACAATTTTGGAATAACAAATGTACATATAAAATTATAATTTTTAATATAATTTAACTACAATCCTAACTTTGGACCGAACCTAGAAATAGCCAACCTGAACAAACCGAATAAACCAAATCGATTATTCGATTCGCTTCAGTTCAGTTTCAGTTTTGACTAATTTCGGTTCGTTTTGGTTTTCGATTTTTAGAATTTTGGTTTATTCGGTTTTGACTATTTCGATTCGATTTAAACCGAATAAACCGAATGCTCATTCCTAGTCTCCATCATTTCCCTCGATAATCTTCCGTAATGCTAAAGGTTACTTAAGATATAATCAAAATAGTGATGTTGAACACCTAAAAGTTAATGGTATTTAAATAAATATTTAATATCTAGGAAAGAGAGAAATAATATAATAGGTGGAGAAACTTAAAAAAAAATTAGATAGATTTCATTCGTTATATAATGAAAAATAATAGTAATAATAAATAAATTTTATATTTAAAATAATAATTATGTAATATCTTTTTAGTACTAAGTCAATTAAGATATTCAAATGTATACATACCAAGATTTAGAATAAAGTATGCGAGAAGAAGAAGAGTTTTTAAAAAAATTGACTTTTAACCTTCTAGAATAAATGGTGTAGTTTTTAATCTACAACATATTGGCAAGTAAGCACTAGTGGGGTCGAAAGAGAATTTTAGTGAGGTTAATGCTGAAAAATATCTATAACTTTTTTTTAAAAAAAAGTCTCTACTTTGTCATGGTCATCTTGGCCCTTGTAATACTTAAGCACGAAAAATGAGATTTGTATATAATAAAGTATTTGCTTTTAATATGGCAGATCTTGGACATAACAATATGCAATACATGTGTGTATGTGTGTGGTCACTAGGCCAAGTGGCTAGTATGGAGACATATAGCACAGAAGGGTGAGGTTCAATTTTCCTTGGAGCGTTCTTGGATACTAATTACCAACTTCCAAATATCTCAACATCTAAATGATCTACAATAACACCATGTACTCAAATCACATATGACTAAGGTAAATAAGAAAGATAGTAGTAACACTAGATCATCCAGAATCTATAAATGATCATACATATCAAGAATGTATCGGAGATCCGAGAACGAAACATAAATCTAAAATAAGAAGTAATGGCCTAGAGCTCCAGGAGCCAAATCACGGTAAATGGAACATCGAGATTTGTCTCAGCTAGCATCGTCCTGTAGTCCAAAAATGTAGGACATAACAACTCCTAAAAATATGGTTATCTAGTCAGGATTGGAGTGAAGTATATAACAAACAACAGTTACATTAAATTAACAAAAATCAATAAATAATAGTAAGCCATAGAAGTACATGATGGAAAAGTAATACCGAGCAGTGAAAAGTATAGGATAATCATGTAAGCATGTCATGGTAACAATGTACTATAAGTAATCAGGAGTACGGTGTAACAGTAGGTAATATCTAGAATAGAGCATGTACTACTAAATAGTGCCTTGAGATATTGGTTATTATGTGATTGACTTAGGATCAAGATCAGTCTATTCCATATGACCGGCTATGCACAAGTACAAGTACATATAAAGATGGATTATGTCGGCCATACATGAAAAGTTATGCATAAGTATAAGTAAGGTCAGGCTACACCCTACGTGTGGTGAGGGTGAGCTATGCACAAGCAAGTAGTTTGGGTATGATCATATAATCTTCCAATATCTCCCCATCTCCGACTAGTATAATTGATCCAACCATGGTACGCTATGATACATGATTCTCTAAGAGGGTAGCAAATCTCTTTAGGAATTGGTGTCCATAGAAGTACAAGAACAAATACAAGACATGTACCAGTATACTAGGATAACCAGGAATAACATCTCATGATAGGATCCAAGCTATACTAATCCGTGTACTCTTGTGTCAGGAATCAAGCATAATACTACAAACTGATATCATAGAGACTATCAAGATAATAAAAACTATTAGAGAATGTACTCGTCTCAATTTAGCTGGAGTCAATGTGCACGACATGAACGTGTCGATACGGAATAGGTAACGATGCTATGCTCCACAAGATGGTCACAAACGACGACACATGTGGTTCTTTTGAGTCCAGAATAGTCCAAATAGTCCAATTTGGTATAGAGAAGTCCAAAATAGGAGTTCGACACGATAATCGAGGTCGAAGGAAATACATGATTAAGGAATACAAAACAACTATATTAGTCATGGCTTATGATTTTAAAGGAAAATGTATAACTAAATTCATATATCTATTTAAAAAAAATATTTATAATATTAGAAACTATATTTCATAAGTCAAACCATTTTTAGATAATATTTAAAAATATAGAAAATCATTCTAGTACTAAATCTCCAATTTGTCAAATAGGATATTTAGGTCAACTTATTAATAATTTTAAAAACACAATTATATAATATATTTTTGGTCAGAAACGATCTTTGGAAAATATCTACATATACATATATAGTCAAAACCCATATTTAAATGATTGCTAATTAATCAAATATTTATAGAATATTACTAGCTAAATTATTTGCAAATGTCCAAAAATATTTACTAACTAAAATACTGATTAGCTAAAACATAACCCAAATATTAACTAAATATTATTAATTAAAATACTAATTATAACACTGTATATATATACCTACATATGTATTATTAACATATACATTTGTATACACATGTGCGTAAAAATATACTATACTCATGTATACTTATTTATATACATATAGGCTTAAATCTAACCCAAATCACAATTTCAAGAATAAACCTAGCTCATATCAAACCAAGCCCACAAAACTCCACCCAGTTCATATTCATTATACCAATTATAAAATACACAAATATAAAATTTTATACTCACACCCAGCCTAAACACTCATAGCCCAGCTCTATACCAAACCCTAATCCTATTACCATTAACCATTAACCATAATAATAAATAATAATAATAATAAATAAATAATAATAACAACAACAACCCTAATTACTGTCATTAACCTTAATGTTTTTATATAAACAAAAACAAATCACTAATCGTCCTAAATAAATAAGGCAAGGGGAGGGGTCATCTGCTGCTCCCATTCCCTTCATAAATCCCTAAATTGGGAAAACGAAGGGGGGAGGGTCAGTTGTCTCCACACTACTTTTCCCAAATTCTACCGAAATTGAAGAGAGAAGGGAGGAGATGGGGAGGAGAGCGATGCTTATCGAGGGCGTTTAGACGCCGGGGGCTCGTGCCGGCGGAGGGGACAGTGCACGGAGGCACCCAATTCTGAACAACGTGATGCCGGTACGGGCTGGTGGCGTGGCAGCAGCGCCGTCGGCACAAGGCCCAGCAGCCATGGTGGCACGACATCGATCTTGCCGGGATGGGTTGCACGGACAAGGTCATCAGAAGAGGCTCGTCGTTGGGGTACAGCGGTGGAGGCGAGGCGGATCTGGGGTTTCGCACAGCTGGAGGCAGCCGGTGGTGCTGCGGGAGACGAGTCATTTTTCGTCGGAGAAGACGGGGAGGAGAGCCGTGGCGGCGTTCAGCGACTTAGGTAGGCTGTTGGTCGATTCCTCTTTTTTTTTTTTTTTTTCCTTTCTGTGATGTGGTTATGGCCGGAGTTGGTCGGTTAGGGTAGAGGAGAGGAAGTGTGGTGGTGGTGATGATGAATGTTGTGGTGGTGGTGATGACATCGATGGTGTGTGGTACCGGTGTAGCAGAATCGGAGAGAATGGGCGGCGGTGACAGTGGTGAATGGGGTGGTTTGCAGTAATGGTGGTGGTCGTAGGGGTCATGGTGGTGGTTGGATGTGCTGGAGTTGCAGGGGGTGATGTTGATGGTGGTCGAGGGAGAGTGGCAGCGGTGGTGGTATTGGCTTGGGGAATGCCGGAGTGGTGAGGGGGTGCGGTGACAGGGAGGTCAGTTGGGTTGGCCGGATATGCGGCAGAGTGGTAGTAGTGGTGGATCACCGGAGATTGGCCAGGGGCGAGCACGACGGCAAGGATCCGTAGTCGAGATTCCTTATGAGAAGTGGCGGCTGACTTTGTGTTTGCTTAGGGATGTGTGTAGGAAATTGTGTAAAATATTGGGGAGTCCCTAATATATAGGAGTGGTTTAGGGTGACCACGAACCCTAGTGGCAATGTATATAGGAATATTAGTGAAAACCACTAACAACTAACCCTAACACTAACTGCTAACATGTAGTTTACTAATTATTAGCTAATTACAATTTAGCTACTAACTATCAATTACTAGTTAAATCCAAAGTCCTAGCCCACAATCCAAGCCTAAGGCTTGGTAGGCTAAAATGAACTAGCCCACGATCCAAGTCCGAACTTGGTAGGCTATAATTAGGACTGAAATGGTATTAGACAAAAACAAAGGGAAATATAATAACTTACAAATTATCGTAAACTTTTAAGATTAAAATAAATAGAAATAAAAGTATTTTATTACAAATAATATTTTCATGACTTATAAAAATTCAAGGAATTGGACAAGATATTTATTTGGGATAAAATCTCTTATAATATAGTTTTAAAAACCAATGATCCAAGAAAAGTACCGATAGCACATTATGATCGAAAATATACTTCATATAAAAATTCACGATTTCAAAGATTTAGGAGTTCCAAAAAATAGAAATTTTAAAAATTAAAAAAAATTCAAAATTCGGTTAACGAAGGTTACAGACCTACCCTCCTAAAGAAATTTGTCCTCAAAATTTAAGTCATGCAAGATCAGCAGGGAGATCAAAACATAATCAAGAGCTTAGTTGATACCTTAGGCACGATCAAGAACGACGGCTTAACGCGATCAAGATAATCAATTCAAACCAGTTATGCATGACTAATAATTTTGGCACGATATAATTGTAGTTTGAACAATATTATAGGCATGATTTAGAAATAAACTCAAATCATTTAGGCACGATCTCAGTCAGGTGGTAAATAGAAGATATAATTGAAATTCAAGCACAGATGATCAGTAGAGTTTAGGCTTGATGAAAATCAGGTTTGAAGTCGCGCAGGCACGATAAAGATCAAAACTTAGTTATGACCAAAGATAAAATTTTGGGAACGATCAAGATTCGAAGTGAAGGTATTATAAACACGATCGAAAATTTAATGATCAAGGTTACTTAAGACATGAATGACAATCAAAACTCTGACGTGATTAGGAATCTAGGAATGATTTAAAATCACTTAGGCATGATCTAAGATATAGCTATGAAAAATTTAGAACCTAGGCATGATTAGGAATAAAATCTGAGCACGAACGACTATAGAATCAAAATTTAGGTACGACAAAATTTTTTAGTCAGACATGATCAAATCCAATTCTAACACGACTAAGTTCATAAGCAATCATATAGTCGTGGTCGAGGATCAAAATCTTAGGCACGATTCAGAGTTAAGATTAATACGTATAGTCGCAATCATTAGAATTAGGATCATTAGAATCAAAGTCGTCTAGTTATGCCAGGTCATCTAGGCACGACCAAACATGAAAATTCAGGCATAATAAAAATAGTATAAAATCTAATCATGGTTAGAAAGGAATTTAGACATTATTGATAATTTAATCAAAGTTTTAGGCACGAGCGATATTAGCATCAAAATCTAAACACAATCAGATTTTGCACGATCAAGGATAAGGTCAATCTAATCTTGATCGAATATAGTATTTAGATACGATGAAGAATATAATCGAAGTCTAGGCATGAGTAGTAAATGATTGAAATCCAAGTCACGATCGGATTAAAATCATTTGAGTTTATTCAAGAATCAAGAATGTTGGCGCGATAAAGGAGATGAGCAAAATCAATCGGTCACGATCAAAGGGGATCAAAATTTAGCGAATATTGAAGTTTAAGGATCGATTTAAGGATAGGGAAATCAAAAGATATGATTTTCAGAAGAAAGTCAAGGTAATCATCTCACTCTACTTTTGGTACTACCATCAATCTGATACGTCATTTCCTAATTATGCTCTTATCTTACAAGTACATTATACCATTACCAGCAATCACGATCTTAAATCGTGAAGATCAACCCTTCTATAACAACTATAGGCTTGACCTTTATTCTAGAGACACTACCTATGAAATATACTCTTTGTTATAACTCCTTTTTTTTTTTTACTTTTCTTGATTCCGTAATCATTATCAACCTAGTCATCTTGAAGGCCCAAGTTCCTACACCTTGTCTTTAATTTGGATCTAAAATCCCTGAATGAGGGTTTATAAAATTCCTAAACACTGTTCAAATCAAACTCCTTGTATTACTCAAATCTAATGCCACCACTACTATATAAATTTAATCTCTACTATTTAAAACAAACCTTCATATCCTTCAATTTTGTACCTTTAAATGTTATCCTCCTTAAAATTTAGAAATCTCACAAAAGTCTCTAAATTTCCTATAATTCAAAAATTCCTTGTTCTACCAGTTCTTAGTCATTCTCCTTACCAATCATTTATTCAATTTCGTATCATCACCGCATGTAGTCATATCCTTTTTTTTCCTGTATTTTGGACTCCTAAATTCAGTACCTTAGCCTTAATTCAAAAATAAAACATCTCAGGAGTTACTAAAAATAATACCTAATTTTTCCTCTCAAGATCAAATCGTCCTTGAATATTCTCATCAGTTCTAAAAATACAACTCTGAAATATTATAGTTCTCACCATTTATGTATGTTCCACTGTTCTTCTTTATCAAAATCCTCCTACGCTTCTTCTTACACAAGTAACCCATACTCTAAATAATTCTCTAAGGGTGTGTTTGATTGCAAGGTGAAAAAATGTGGAAAAGAAATTAATTCCATGGAATTATTTTTCTAGGAAAAAAATTCCATAGAATTTTAAAAAAATTTCATGGAAAACTTAATTTGGGTGTTTGATTGCCATTATTTTTCACGAAAAATAGTTATTTTCCTTGGAAAATGATATTTTCCTATGGGTTGGACAAGTTTCATTTTCCACCATTTTAGATGAAAATATAGCAAATGATAGTTTTTTGGAAAATAATTCCATGGAAAATATAAGCTATCAAACATTACAATTGGTGGAAAATTTGTGATGGAAATATTTTCCATGGAAAAAAAGCCCAATCAAACACAGCCTAAGTGTAATTATTTCCAAGTTGATACTACCGGTCTCTTGATTTCATTTCCAATCTTAGTCATATCCTTCTCCCACTCTCATGTTACTTCCTTACAATACCCTATATTTAATATCATACTGATACACCTAGCTAATATTATCACCCTCAAACACTCGCTAATACTAAACTGACATGCTACACCAATCACTTATTACTCACCAATCCTGATTACATCATGGACACTTGAATCCTCTAGGCACCCTTGGTACACAGTCACTAACTCCATATCTAAACTGATCGTTGTGGACACAAACAAAGAAGAAGAAAACGCTGTCTTTTCTTTTTATTGGCACCAGGCACCACAAATCGAGTACGCCTGAGAGATCCTGCGCTGAGGATCCCCGAGTACAAAAAGAAGAATTCTGGGGAATGGGACGATGGAGATCGAACGACAGTTGCTCCTTTACACCGTTGACACTCCGATTACAAAAGTGGGAGAAAACCTAAGAAAATTGCTAACTCGGCTCACTGGCAAGAAGTGCAGCAATTTGGCTCTTGAAAATGCTCTCCGTTCTGTCTGTTGAAGAGGGAAGAAGCCCCCCTTTTATAGCCGTTCTTAGGATGGAACGATGTTATGCGCCTACATGAAGAGACACGCTAGTTCTTACGTGGGTGCATGGTCCTGCTTTGGGCGCATAGGTGTAGGCGCATACAGGCTGCGAGATCGTGGGTTGGTCGTGGTGTTGACGTTGGCCGCATGCTTCGGTGCACGACTGCTCGTGGAGACTGACGTGGCCATGCGCTTCGGGGCACGTTTTGATCGTGGCTTTGACTGAGTCAGGCTTGGGCGCATAGCCATGTCTCAGGCTATGCGCCCTCCTTTCGGGGGAGCTAGTCTTGGGCGCATGGAGTTATACTTGGACTGGGCGCATGGAGCTTCATTAGTGGGCGCATGGAGTCGTACTGACTGGGCGCATGGAGCTGCTTTGACTTGGGCATATGGAGCTATGTTTGTTGAAAATTTTCATGCTTCTACAGGACCCCCTTCAAAGTTTTCGACACTTGAGCAAGTTCGAAATACTTTGAAAGAAGCATGGATCGTCTTCTCGCGAGGCAATGGACGCATAGCACGGCTCTTCCCCTGGGTGCATAGTATTTTGGCCAGCTTGTCAGGGATATACGACTGTTGAGATTTGCCTCGAAATCCGAACTGACAGATTCATCGGAACAGAATTTGAAGCGGTCCATCCTTTATACGCCGTCCACGTCAGCAAGAGACAGTCGCATAGTATGCAGAGAGTTGGTCCTTCATGTGGGCACATAGACCGTAGTGGGCGCATACACCATAGTGGGCACATAGAGTATGTGGGCGTATAGGAAGTGGTCCGTGCCTATAAATAGACCCTGGAGGAGAGAGAAAAGTTCATTATTCCTTTTCTTTTTAAAATTTTCAGAAAACTCTTCGTCTTCTTCCTTTGAGAATCATGTCTCCCAAGGCCGCCAAGAGATCCGGAAAGGGCAAGGGGGCTGCGTCGAGTAGCTCTTCTCCTGCGGCGGAGTCCTCAGCAGTCCTGGACCCAATTTTGGGTGAGGGCGTGCTTCAAAAAACGAAGTCTCGAGTGTTAATTTGTGACGCTCGGACTTCTCTTCTGCCGAGGCGCTTGCGCCTAGGGCAACATACTTCTGTGAGCATTACTATGCGTCCACAGAAGTCATGCGCCAACACTGTGGTGTGCTATGCGCCCAAGTGCTGCCACATTTTGTTCCCTTTAAATAGTGGTATGTTATGCGCCCACGCACTGTTAATGTATTACGCGCCCGCACGTCTTATTTTGGGCGCATATCCCTTTGGGCGCATAGGAGCCTTAAGGACAGCTTTTTCTGCAATTTTCTAAGTCTGACTTTCTTTCTGCCTGTTTTGTAGGGATCTGGCTAGCAAATTTCTCCAGGATAGGTATCGGTGATTCTGGGCACGGTGAAGATGCAATACTTGATGTACACATCAGGGAGCTCAGGACTCTTCGCGTTTTGGACGGGTTCTGGCTAGCAAATTTCTCCAGGACCGGCATCGGCAATTCTGAGCATGGTGAAGATGCAATATTTGACGCACACATCAGAGAGCTCAGGACTCTTCGTATTTTGGAAGGGTCTTCCTCAGATGGTAGGAAGAGCCTTTATACATCGAAGGGTCGGACGGTAGTTGGGCGTCATCGTGAAAGTTTTGCTTTCACGGTCCTTCAAGTTGGTAAGAGCAACACTAGGGATATTGTTTTGAAGGTATGGTCCCTTGAATAAGTGGGCCTACGACGTCCGCCATATGGGGGAGAGGAGAACATCATTTGTAGATGTTTTAGCATGCTATATTTGCCCTCCTCTGTGTAGCTTCTTGAAGGTTCAACAGCCTTGTTTGCTTGCTCAGCAGTAAAACATGACCTCCTTCGCGGGCCACAAGACTACTTTTCGACGGAAACGTGGTGCTGCTAGGCTGATCAAGCTATGTGTTGCTGACGAGTAGAAGATTTTCCCTTCTATTGGGCATCAAATGTAATCTCCTACTTTTTGCCTGAGCGAAAGAGATGAAGAACTTTTTGTTTTGCTCATGAGATGTAGTCCTGTGAATGTAACTGATTTTGAATAAACAGAATACATTCGCTCCACTCTTTGATTGTGATATCTGTGGTACTTGTATTAGAGGGCCAATAATACAATATTTGTGTAAAGGGTATCCCGCTGGGGGAGCTCCCTCCCTCCTTTTTGTTTGCTTGAACCCATCGCCCTTCTGTACGCTGGCGGTGCGGGTAATAGATTTGAAACGAAAACCCAATGGAGGTAATATGGATGTGATAGGTTTTATGGTTTTGACACCATGTCTTTTATACCGGATTGGGTATAAGTGTCGAGTCGGAAGATTACCGGTATCAGAGGTAATATAGACGTGACACATGATAATCAGGAGTGGTTTTGTGAAATATCGATGCTAGAGGTAATGTGGACGTAGCGAGGATATTTCTGGTGGGTATTCTGCTAGAGAATTTTGTGTGGACCTATTATCTGTTTTATATTCGAATGATTCGAATATAGATAATAAGTTGAATGAAGCAACTAGTAGAGGTAATATGGACGTAATAGCAGAGGATCTTCTATATCTGACCAGAGGTAATATGGACGTGGAAAGATATATAGCATTAGGGAGGAGTGGATAGTTCAGAGGTAGTGTGGACATGACTATCTTTGATGAATGCTTTGCTCAGAGGTTATGTGGACGTGGCAAAACATCTGATCATTCCGCTGGGGGAATAATTATCGGAAAACAATTCAGAGGTAATAGGGACGTGATTTGTTTTCGTCAACCGAGTTTGGACGGAGTCAAAAAACGGAAATGATTCAACTAGAGAAATATTTAGAGGACCTATTATCCAGGGCGTATTCAAGACTCTTAAAATACGGATAATAGTTAGATAGTTTTTGTTTTTGTGAATCATATAAACATCGCACTGTACATTTACATGACTGAACGTATGTGAACATTATGTAAAAGAGGTTACACATAGTATCCCTTCAGGAACTTGCCATTGATAGGCATCATGAGGAAGTCACCGTCAGGCTTGGTCAGCCGGTACGTACCGTTAGAATACACCGATTCTATGACGAAGGGACCTTCCCATTTAGGCTGGAATTTCCCTTTTGTCTTGTGTGTCATAACCATCGGTCTTCTTACTGCTAGGACCAGATCGTCGACTTGGAAGATCCTTTCCTTCACCTTTTTGTTGAAAGCTCTGGAAAGGCGTGCTTGGTATAGCTAAATACGCTGTTGAGCTAATAGACATTTTTCGTCTAGCGCTTCGAGCTCTCGGAGTCGCAGATGATAGCTTTCTACAGTAGTCAGCTCGCTGGCTAAGGCTACCCGAAGGGAAGGAATCTAGATTTCTAGGGGAGGAACTGCTTCGCTCCCATAAACCAGAGAGAATGGCGTACTACTTGTTGGAGTCCGGATCGTTGTACGATAAGCCCATAGACATTCACCGAGCTTCTCGTTCCAATCGCGCTTGTTTGAAGACACGAATTTCTTAAGAAGTTTTATAATGGTTTTGTTGAAGGCTTCTGCTAGCCCGCTAGCCGCTGGATTGTAGGCAGTAGAGGCTATGTTCTGGATTTGATTCTTATCGCAGAACTGATAGAACGCATGGCTTGCGAACTGTGGACCATTATCATGGATGACCCTGCGAGGTAGGCCGAAGCGGTAGATGACGTGATGTTTGATAAAACTGATCACGTTTGATGTCTTCACTTCAGTGAGCGGTATAGCTTTCGCCCATTTGGAGAAGTAATCGGTTATAGCTAGGATGAACCGATGTCCTTTGGAGGATGGCGGGCTGATCGGTCCTATCAAGTCCATGCCCCAGGCTTCAAATGGCCAAGATGCTGCCGTCGGGTGTAGAAACTCCGAAGGTTGGTGAATAAAATTAGCATGGTACTGGCAAGCTCTACACTTCTTTGCATATTCAACAACATCCGCGATCATTGTGGGCAAGTAATAACCCATTCGTTTGAGGCGATCTTGTAATTTGGGGCCTGGCTGATGTGCACCACAAACTCCTTCGTGAGCCTTTCGGAGTGCATGCTTGGCTTCGGTGTCTGATAAGCATCGTAACAGTAGCCCGTCATAAGAGCGTCGGTACAACATCTTGGTAGCTGTGTCGTAGTAAAATCTGAGGGATCACCTTTGGATGGATACTGCTTCCTTCGGGTCCTCGGGGAGGATTCTATAGACAGCGTAGTCTATGAAGGGAAATCTCCAGTCTTCAACATCGACGTTTGTTTCTGCTGCGTAACTATGATGAATATGCAAGGCATCTTTCACGCAGAATAATTCTCGATCCGACACTGTGATTGACTGCGGAGTATTGGTAGGAACGGTCAAGGAAGCAGCAAGACCGGCTAGAGCATCTGCTTCTATATTCTGTAGTCAAGGCACGTGCTCGATGAAGAATCCAGCGAAAGTAGATGCCAGCTCGATTGTTGCTCGATGGTAGGGGATGAGATCTTCGTGACGAACTTCGTAATCTCCTCGGACCTGACTAACTATTAGCTTGGAATCGTCGTAAGCCTCTAGATAGTCAACTCCCAGTTGCTTTGCCAGTTGTAGGCCGATTATTAGGGCATTATATTCAGCTACATTGTTGGTGCATGGTTCCACGAGAGAATATGCACGGTGTATGACCAGATGATCAGGTGACACAAGCACAATGCCTACTCCAGCCACGATGTTCCCTTTGGGCGCTGTTCTTGACGCGCCATCAAAGAACATTCGCTAAATAGGGATCTCTTCAGTTGCAGTGTTAGACTCCACCACTTCGTCGGGGATTTTGTCGTAGAGTTTGGACGACTCCGGCACCGGATGAGCTGCTAGAAAATCAGCTAATGCTTGACCTTTTACTGCCTTCTGAGGGACGAAGATCATATCATATAGGGTCAACAGCATTGCCCATGTAGCTAAACAGGAATTGAGAGAACCCGGCTTAGTCATGAGTATTCTGAGAGGGTTGACTTTGGATATGATGTGGATAGTCTGTCCAAACACATAGTGGCGTGTCTTTTAGATGACAAATACTACTGCGAGGCATTCCTTCTCCACTGGTGTGTATCTGTGCTCGGCACCCACCATTGTGCGGCTGAGGTAGTAAATTGCCTGTTCATGGCTGCCTTCGTTCTTCTGAGCTAAGAGGGCGCCAAGGGAATGATCCATGGCGCGGACATATAGTAAGAAGAGCTTCCCCATTATTGGGGCTACCAGTACTGGAGGGCTTGTAAGATATGCTTTGATGTCGTCGAATGTCCGTTGACATTGTTCAGTCCAGACGAAAGATATGCCTTTCTTCATGAGCTGAGTGAATGGTTGACACCTTCCAGAGAGGTTCGAAATGAATCGTCTGATGTAAGCTAGCCTTCCTTGTAGTCTGCGTAGCTCTTTGAGGTTTCTTGGAGGATGCATGTCGAGAATAGCCTTCACTTTTTCCGGGTCCAGATGTATACCCTTTGAAGTGATGACGAAACCAAGGAACTTGCCGCTGGAGACTCCTAGAAAAGACTTGGTTGGATTCATATTGAGTTGGTGTGCACGCATTAGTTCGAACACCGTTCTCAAGTCTTGGAGGTAGTTGCCCTTGAGACGACTTTTGACTGCAATATCGTCTACGTAGCACTCCACATTTTTGCGTAAATGATCGCAAAAAATTGTGTTCATGGCTCTCTGGTATGTTGCCCCTGCATTCTTCAATCCGAAGGGCATCACCGTATAGCAGTATACCCCTAACGGTGTTCGAAAAGATGTGTGCTTTTCGTCGTCGGAGAACATCTTGATCTGGTTGTAGCCTGAGAACCCATCCATAAAGGACATCCGTTCAAAGCCGCAAGTGTTGTCGATCATTACGTCGGTGATCGGTAGAGGGAACTCGTCTTTCGGACATGCATAGTTCAAATCACGGTAGTCGATACAGACTCGAACTTTATCGTTCTTTTTCATGACTGGAACGATATTAGCAACCCAGTCGGGATGTTGTTCCTCGCGGATGAATCCACTGGCGATGAGCTTTTTGACTTCATTCTCGATGGCTTCCATGACTACTGGTCGAAATCGCCGTTGTTGCTGTTTTACTGGCTTAGCTTTAGACGAAATGTTCAGGCGGTGCATGGCGACTTTAGGGTCCAAGCCTGGCATGTCTTCATAGCTCCATGCGAAGACGTCGATGTATTCTCTTGTAAGCTGTATAAGAGACTAGCGTTCATCGTCAGATAAGCTTTTGCTGATGAAGATTGGTTTGAAGGATGCTTCATCTCCTAGATTGACTTGGATGACTTCGTCTTCGGTAGGTGGTTCACGTTGTTCAAAGCGCAGCTCCCACCTGGTGTCCATCTTTTGAGCCCATTGTTCGAGTTCGATTGATTGGACATCGTCTGTAACTTGGTCGACAGAAACCATGTGGACGGACAAAGTTGCTTTGAACATGTCGCCGATGCTAGAGTCTGAGTCCCAGAGGGAGGAATCAGAAGAATGAGAACAACGATCTGCTTCATCATCTTATCTTTTGGGAGTTGTTGGAGGAGAGACATAGCCCAAACCAATACCGTTTCGTTGGTAGTAGTTCTCGGGTTTGCCGGGAGGCACAAAGTGTCAAATTGGCAACCGTCGTTCTCGGTCGTAATTTAGCCCTTCGTCGCTTTTGATGTCATATCCCATATTCTGGATGATATTCTTGGCCTACCAACTATACCGAAAAAGTTGTATTTTTCCAGAGTCATAGTCAGCTTCCGTGTTGTACTTGGGAGGTGTAGAGTCTGGAACGAACTTTCTCTCGCCAATTATACGACCGAAGATGATTAGCTCTTCATCTTTCTTTCTGGCTGGAATGATGAAGTAGTGGATATCTTCTGGGTAGACTTTTTCCCGTAGGTGAGGCATCGTAACCGGCATGCAGAGGTGTGGACCTATGCTGTTCTCTAGGGCGTATATCGTATCTATGTAATGGTTTACAGATTGATAGACATCGGAGTAATTCAAAGATAAACCTTTACTAAGGAAATACGCTAGTTCTTCTTCAGGGATAACATCATCCGCTGAAGGTACATTATTCTGAGTATTGAATACTCAATAAGAGGGTCATCATCTGGAAGAGGAGCCATAGTCTTGGCCGAGTTCACCACATAGGGTAATTCTTCAGGATTGGGAGGATGGACATCAGTAGGTTCCCTCTTGGGTGTTTTGTTGAGAGTGATGGTCAATGGTTTGACTTTGTCGGGTTTTTTCTTTTTCACCCAGATTGTGAGAGGCTTCGGGGTACTTTTTGGAGTAGTACGTCCTTTGACTCGGACAATCAGGGGACCACCGTTAGGGTATGGAGGTGCTTCAGCTTCATTGTCAGCTTCATTGCCATCATCCTTGGGGGGTTGAGATTGGTAAAGTACCGAATCTCCATAGTAAGCTTCGATGCCCTTGAAAGGATCGACGTCAGCAAACTCTGTCTTCACGACACCGTCGCTGTTGACGTACTTGAAGCACTGGTGAAGTATGGAAGGGACAATCATGTTCTCATGTATCCATGGACGTCCAGCAAGACGTTGTAGGATACATTGGCATCGATCACATAGCAGGAGACCTCTGTTCGGAGATCACCGATCTGGCATTTGAGACGGATCTTGCCCCACGGATGGCTTCGACCAGCATTGAAAGCCATGATAGTTGTGTTGGTTGCAGATAGCTTGTGCAGAGGAATTTCCAGGATTTGAAGCAAACTTCTAGGGATGATGCTGAGGGAGGATCCTAGATCGATGTGCATGGGGTCCACCTTGATCGCCGCGATATACCCTGTATAGTACAGGGGTCTATCATGACGATTATTTTTGAGTAGCATGTCCTCCTATGAGAAGGTGATGTTGGGCACCACTTCCATAGTACTATGACAGTGGGGGCAGGAGACAGGATCTTCAGGGGAGCTTTGACCTCAACGAGGTAAGAGTCAGCATGTAGCAATACCTCACTTAAGGCCTTCCGTGTTTCTTCGGAGAGTCGCAATAGATCGAACAGAGGCAACCTGGCGGGTGTATTGGCTAGCTGAGCCTGTATGTCAAAGTTGTAGGGTCGATCCATGCCTTCTGGAGCTGGCGCCTTTCGAGACTTGTCAAACCGCGTCTCCTTCTGCTTGGATGTGGTTTGAGGCTTGGACGGGCCGGCTTCTGAGCTTGTAGGGGCAGCAGGAACTTGAGAAGGCAGTGCTTCTTCTTGTGCGGGATCGTACGTCTGAAGATAAGTCTTCCTTGATCGCGTCTCGCCAGATAGAACCTCGTAGATGGGGGAGGATACCATGTGGCATGGCTTAAACTTCTTGCCCCTTCGTGCTTTGGGAGGTACTACCCCCTGCATCACTTCTTGGACAAGGTCCGGATGGACCCACATGATCTCACCATGTCCAGTTGTTAGTGGGACCAAGGTTGAGTTGCGAGCTGGTGGTAGGTTGACGACTTCCATCATTGCCTTGGGGATCGGGACCATGCCGTCTGGGACTTCTGTAGGAGAAAAGTCGCAAAACTGAAGAGAGATCATGTTAGCAGATACGACCTTGTCTTCAGCTTCGAGATTGATCACTTGACTGTCGATAAGCTGTTGTATCTTCTTCTCCAGGACGATGCAGTCCTTGGTGGAGTGATGCACGTACTGATGGTAAAGACAGTACTTGGGATCATTGAGTTGGCTCGCCTCTACAGGACGTCGTGGTGGGGGCAATGTCAGCTTATTACCCTTCGTCAATGTGTGGAAGATGGTGATGACATCGTCTTCATCGAAGAAGAAGGTCTCCTTAGGTTTGTCGGAGACGCCTTGAGAATTGGAAGCTCCTTTGGATGTGTCGACCTTCAGGACTTCTTTCACTTTACCCCCACGAACAGGGATAGTCTGAGGATGCTTGCCTTTGTCCTCAGACTTGGGTGTCTTCAGCCCCAGTAGTTCCAATTTAGGAACGTCGTTTTCAGCAGCATCAACGGCCCAATGAAAGCGGGCCATGTATCATACTTATGTATACCTAGACAAAACTTTACTGTAGGAAGGAAGTTATGTCGACAAGTATCCATAAGTTCTGAGTCTGGTATGCCGAAGGGCATCTTCAGTGCTAGTCGTCTGAAGCGTTCAATGAAGGCAATGACAGATTCAGTCTTCCTTTGCTTGGTCTCGATGAGAGTGGACATACTAACATGCATGCCACTCTCGTAAAACCTGTTGAGGAACAACCTCTCCAAGTCTTTGAATGAATTGATACACCCATCAGGCAGACTGCAGAACCATTCGAAGGCTAGCCCTGCAAGGTGCTAATAAACAGCTTTGACAGGAATGGATCGTCTCGGGGCAAGTACAGAGTTTGCGTGTTGAAGTACGTCATGTGCTGACGAAGAGGAGTCAAGCCGTCAAATGAGTTCAGCGTCAGCGGCTTGTAGTTAGGAGGGCAGGTAGTGTTCTCCCACTTTGGGGGATACGGTTGAGATATCCCCATCTTCTGTAGCTCGTCTTTGTGTGAGATGGTGTCGAGGCGAGCAACCAGGGAATCAATTGCATCTTGTTGATTGAGAAGGTGTTGGGAAACAGCCGCTGAGCGGTTGTCAGGTGTTGTCGACGAAGGACCACCCCCAGTATTTGCAAGATTTGAAGGAGTGCAACAGAATGATACTCCTTTTGTAGGGCAGAAGGGTTGTTGCTGTGAGCCGGACAAGCGTAGGCTGAGGCATTTTGCTGAGGTGGAGTAACAGCTCTAGCAGCTTGGACTGCCATGATACTGGTAAGTATATCAGTAATCTTGGCGAATGCTATTTCGAGACCCTCTAGCCATTTATTAGTCTGATCACTGGCTTCTTCAGGTCTTTCTCCGTCCGTCATGTACGTAGATAACATGCGAGGATGAACAGAGGAAGCAGTACAACTGGTGCTGATACTGTCTGTCTCCGAGTGGATAAGTCCTTCATCTTCAGGTAGAGGAGGTAAACAGTCGCCATTGAATTCGGAGGGATCATCGTCCTCTGGAAGGCTACCCCCAGTGTAGGGGTCATCTGCTTCATATTCTGAGGGAATGCTACCCTCGGCTTGGGAATCTTCGTCGTCTATACGAAATTTTGCCTTTGATCGAGTGCCCATATAGACTCCTTCAGATGTGACAGCCCGTTGGCCATCTGTTGGTAGACTTCGTCTTCTTCTTCTCATGGAACTGAGAGAGAAGGTTGGGTTGGTAGTCCACCGTCTTTGATTGGGGCTTCTCTTTGATTGGGGCTTCCGTAAGGTATACCCTATGAAGCCATGTTAGATGAGACACATAGTGGCTTCTCGTCGTCAGAGAAGTGCAGCCGTCGAAGCACGGACTTTCTCTGAGGCACTCTTGTTACTTTGTAGCAACAACAATTGATAACAAATTAGCGCACGGAAGTGCACTATGAATTGTTATGTTCTCCCTCGCTTTACGCTTATGATTTATCATGTCGCGCAAGTCAGCGGAAGGGAGTTTTGTCTTACAACCCATGTTGCATGCATCGCTGAGCTTTACATGTGGGTTCGTAAGGAGAGTAGGCGCATCCAGACTTAGTTCATGTGCAGGGGCAACCCCCACACCTAAGTTCTGGGATGTCATTGAAGACAGCCCTGTGCTATACGCGTTGGGACCTGTCTTTTTGCTGTGGACGCATAGTCCTTGGAGACTGGGCTTGGGCGCATGCTTCTTGACAGCATATTTGAGTCGCCTTGATGCGGGCGCATAGTATGGATCCAGAGAGCTCGGGCGCATAGCCTTGGGCGCATCACTCTGAGTGCCCAACCTGTTGAAGACAGAAGTGTTCTGGCTGGGGCTATGCGCCCAAACACTCCTATGGGCGCATGCTTGGTGGAGCAGCACTGTTTTCTCCCAGTTCCGTCTCTTTCGTTCGTGAGCCTTGTTGTGTCTGGCCAGAGTGCTGCACACCCCGATCCTTGGCATCGTAGTGTTTTCCTCTGCCAAGTCTCGAGTGTTGAACACTCTGTTGTTGGTTGTGGAGGGAAGAAGTCACTAGGCTAGTAGAGCCCGGAACGGTGTGAGCCTTCTCCATTTGGGGGACTTCTGTGGCAGAGTCCTGCGCCGAGGTGACTGAGTCCTCCAGTTGCATATCCGCTATGACACTAGCAGGATATGTACAACGAGCCTTCGGAAGCCAAGTCTTGCGAGACTTATTTAGCTTCGCTAATTTTGAGGGAGTAGAGCCGTCCCCCGAGAGCATCTCTTCGAACGCCTGCTGATCGAATTTTATGATCAATATATTATGAGTACTCCCCACTTTATCGGTATCGGATTACGTCACCACCTTTTGTCAGAGGAAAAGGTAGTCCCCAACAGAGTCACCATTTTTGTGGACACACACAAAAAAAGAAGAAAACGCTGTCTTTTCTTTTTATTGACGCAAGGCACCACAAATCGAGTACGCTTGAGAGATCCTGTGCTGAGGATCCCCGAGTACAAAAAGAAGAATTCTGGGGAATGGGACGATAGAGATCGAGCGGCAGTTGCTCCTTTACTCCGTTGACACTCCGATTACAAAAATGGGAGAAAACCTAAGAAAATTGTTAACTCTCGACTCACTGGCAAGAAGTGCAGCAATTTGGCTCTTAAAAATGGTCTCCGTTCTGTCTGTTGAAGAGGGAAGAAGCCCCCCTTTTATAGTCGTTCTTAGGCTGGAACGATGTTATGCGCCCACATGAAGACACACGCTAGTTCTTACGTGGGCGCATGGTCCTGCTTTGGACGCATTGGTGTAGGCGCATACAGGCTGCGAGATCGTGGGTTGGTCGTGGTGTTGACGTGGCCGCATGCTTTGGTGCACGACTGCTCGTGGAGACTGACGTGGCCATGTGCCTCGGTGCACGTTTTGATCGTGGCTTTGACTGAGTCAGGCTTGGGCGCATAGCCATGTCTCAGGCTACGCGCCCTCCTTTCGGAGGAGCTAGTCTTGGGCGCATGGAGTTATACTTGGACTGGACGCATGGAGCTTTATTTAGTATGCGCATGGAGTCGTACTGACTGGGCGCATGGAGCTGCTTTGACTTGGGCGCATGGAGCTATGTTTGTTGAAAATTTTCATGCTTCTACAATCGTATGCTTGATACTCTAGGATACCAACTTGGTAACTATACTCCGACACAACCTATCTACAAGTTACTAAGTTACTACACTCTCCAAGAAGCTGCCTCGAAACTAATGAAGGTGAGGCCCCATGAGGAACTGAACTAGAGGAACTAAAGATATCCTTACCTGAGCTATTAGAGTGATGGAACAGAACTCAATGATAACAAGGTGGAATGATACAAATGATATGTTAAGAACCAATTTAAGATATGATCTGATAACCATACACGTATATCCGAAATTATGTTACCCAGAATTCTCGCCACGCTAGTAACTATAGCTGCAATAAATGATAGGGTCCATAACTAAGGTATATACCCGATAATCATGTTATCTAGAATTCTCACATCGCCAACCGGTATGGCTGCGAGATACTCTAAATTCCATAACTAAGATAAGTATACCCCAAATCAGGCTATATGTTTTTGTTATGCCAGCTAGTATGGCTCTGATAAACTCTAGACTCCATAACTAAAGCAGACATTTATCTTTTACATTGTCCTTATCAAATATGTCATCAAAATATATCTTAATTTACTCCATTATATTCATCTCGATACAAAATCAAAGTCAACAATGAATACTAAGATTCAATCAACAAACAAGAAAGAGTAGACGAAAACAAGTGGAAACAGATTTTGAGATAGGATTTATAGTGAGATTCTCAGGGGTCGTCCCAAGAATCTCTCAAGGAGTCCAAATATGTGATTGAGTACCAAATCTGCCAAAATATTCTATGACTCAAAATCTCTATCATAGGACAGGCTCACAATAGTACGACTAAGCCTATGTGATACCACGGCTTTGCACTAGTTGCGAAGACTGACATGTACGGGCCACCATAAAAATGTGTTACGACCTGTACCCGGATATTCTGGCATAAGTACGTAGGCCACGTCCAGCCTATGCCGCAGTATCAACGGTTGAACAATGTCAAGTATCCAACAAATATCTCAACATCTAAATGATTTACAATAACAACATATACTCAAATCACGTACGACTAAGACATATACGAATAAGAAAGATAGTAGTAACACTAGATCATCCAGAATCTATAAATGATCATACATATCAAGAATGTATCAGAGACAAATCCGATAACGAAACATAAATCTAAAATAAGAAATAGTGGCCTAGAGCTCCCAGGAGTCAACTTACGGTAAATGGAACATCGATATCTGTCTTAGCTAGCATCGTCCTATAGTCCAAGAATATGGGGCATAGCAACTCCTAAAAATATGGTTATCCAGTCAGGATTGGAGCGAAGTACATAAACTAACAGCAGTTCCATTAAATTGACAAAAATATATAAATAACAGTAAACAATGGAAATACATGATGGGTAAGTAATACAGAACAATAAAAAGTATAGGATAATCATATAAGCATGTCATTGTAACAATGTACTGTAAGTAATCAAGAGTACGATGTAACAACAGGTAATATCTAGAATAGAGAATGTACTACTGAACAGTGCCGTGAGATATTGGTTTATTATGTGACCGGCTCAGGATCAAGATCAGACTATTCCATATGACCGGCTATGCACAAGTACAAGTACAGGTAAAGATGAATCAGGCCGACCATACATGGAAAGTTATGCACAAGCATAAGTAAGGTCAGGCTACACCCTACGTATTGTAAGGGTGAGCTATGGACAAGCAAGTAGTTTGGGTATGATCACATAATCTCCTAATATCTTCTCATCCTCCGACTAGTATAATAGATCCACCCATGATACGCTATGACACGAGATTCTCTAAGAGGGTAGCAAATTCTCTTAGAAATCAGTGTTCATACAAGTACAAGAACAAATATAAGACATGTACCAGTATACCAGGATAACCAGGAATAACATCTCATGACAGGATCTAAGATGTACTAATATGTGTACTCTCGTGTCAGGAATCAAGCATAACACTACAAACTGATATCATAGAGACTATCAAGATAATAAAAACTATTAGAGAATGTACTCGCCTCAATTTAGCTGGAGTCGACGTGCACGACACGAACGTGTCGACACAGAATAGGTAACGATACTATGCTCCATAAGATGGTCCCAAACGACAACACATGCGATTTCATTAAGTCTAGAATAGTCCAAATAGCCCAGTTTGGTATATAGAAGTCCAGAATAGGAGTTCAGCACGATAATTGAGGTCGAAGGGAATCTATAATCAAGGAATAGAAAATGACTATATTAGCTTATGATTTTTAAAGGAAAAAGTATAACTAAATTCATATATCTATTTAAAAAAAGATATTTATAATATTTAGAACCTATACTTCATAAGTCAAACCATTTTTAGATAATATTTTGAAAATATAGAAAATCATTCTAGTACTAAATCTCCAATTTGTCAAATAGGATTTTTAGGTCATAACTTATTAATAAATTATATATATATATATATATATATATATATATATATATATTTTGACTATATATATTATTTTTGACTATATATATTTTATTTTTATTTTTATATATATAGTCAAAAATAATATATATAGTCAATATATATATATATATATATATATATATATATATATATATAGATATATATATATAGTCAAAAATAATCTTTGGAAAATATCTACATATACATATAATGTCAAAACCCATATTTAAAATGATTGCTAATTAATCAAATATTTGTAAAATATTACTAGCTAAATTATTTACAAATGTCCAAAAATATTTACTAACTAAAATACTGATTATCTAAAACATAACCCAAATCTTAACTAAATATTATTAATTAAAATACTAATTATAACACTGTATATATATATATATATATATATATATATATATATATATATATATATATATATATATATATATATATATACCTATACATGTATTAATTTACATATACATTTATATACTCATGTGCGTAAAAATATATGTATACTCATGTATACTTATTTATATATACATATAGTCTTAAATCCAACCCAAATCACAATTTCAAGAATAAACCTGGCTCATATCAAACCAAGCCCACAAAACTCAACCCAATTCATATTCATTATACCAATTATAAAAATACACATATATAAAATTTTATACTCAAATCGAGCCCAAACACTCACAGCCCAACTCTATACCAAACCCTAATCCTATTACCATTAACCATAATAATAATAATAATAATAATAATAATAATAATAATAATAATAATAATAATAACCCTAATTACTGTTATTAACCTTAATAGTTTTTATATAAAAATAACAAATCACTAATTATCCTAAATAAATAAGGCAAAGGGAGGGGTCCTCTGTTGCTCCCATTCCCTTCATAAATCCCTAAATTAGGAAAATAAAGGGGGGAGGGTCAGCTGTCTCCACACTACTTTTCCCAAATTCCACCAAAATTGAAGAGAGAAGGGGGAGACGGGAAGGAGAGCAGCGCTTACTGAGGGCGTTTGGACGTCAGGGGCTCACGAAGGCGGAGGATAGTGCGCGGAGGCACCCAGGTTAGAACGGCGTCGCTACAAGGCCCAGCAACCGTGGTGGCACGACGTCGATCTCGCCGGGTTGAGGGGCGCGAATAAGGTCGTCGGGAGAGGCTCGTCGCCGAGGTGCGGCGGTAGAGGCGAGGCAGTTTCGTACAGCTGGAGGCAGCCGGTGGTGCTGCGGGAGGCGAATCGTCGCTTGTCGAAGAAGACGAGGAGGAGAGCCATGGCGGCGATCAACGACTTAGGTAGGCTCTTGGTCGATTCCTCTTCTCTTTCCTTTTTTCGGTCTGTGATGTGGTTATGGCCAGAGTTGGCCGATTAGGGCGGAGGAGAGGAAGTGTGGTGGTGGTGATGATGAATGTTGTGGTGGTGGTGATAAATGACGGTAGTGGTGTAGTGCCGGTATGGCGGAGTCGGAGAGAATGGGCGGCGGTGACAGTGGTGAATGGGGTGGTTTGCAGCAATGGTGGTGGTCGTAGGGGTCATTGTCATAACCCGCACCC
The DNA here is from genome assembly GCA_029216955.1 of Iris pallida. Classification (NCBI taxonomy): domain Eukaryota; kingdom Viridiplantae; phylum Streptophyta; class Magnoliopsida; order Asparagales; family Iridaceae; genus Iris; species Iris pallida. The sequence continues at coordinate 28,678 of JANAVB010024762.1, forward strand.
GGATATTCGGGTATGAGTACAAGGGCCACGCCCAGCCTACGCCGTAGTATCAGCGGTAGAATGGTGTCAAGTACCCAATAGATATCTATAACATCTAGATGATCCATGATAATAAATGTACTCAAATCACACCACAAGCGACTAAGGAAGATATGAAATAGAAAGATATCAATAACACTGAAACAGACAGATTCTATAAATGAATATACAAGACCAGAATGTAGCGGAGGCAAAACAATAACAAAGCTAAATCAAACTACCAGGGCCTAGAACTCCCGGGAGACAACTCACGATGAAAGAATATCGAGATCCATCTCAGCTAGCATCATCATATAGTCTAATAATGTGGGGCATAACAATTCCTAAAATTTGTCAACGTATCCAGTCAGGATTGGAGCAAGTACATAAACTAACAACAGTTCTAATGAATTGACAAATACTATAAGAAATAGTTATAATGAAATACAAGACATAATATCAAGATTGGAAGTAAAACAGTACAAAGTAGACTGAAAATCATGTCATGGTATGAGATATAAGGTAAAACTGGAATGTAAAGCAATACAGGTAAATCTGATGTACAATGTAAATATAAACGGTGCCTTCAGATATTAGAGCGTTATGTGATATGCTTGGGTCCAGATCAGGCTGTTCCATTTGACCGGCTATGCACAAGAACAAGCACAGGTAAACCTGGAGATCAGGCCAGCCAAAATGGAAAGCTATTATTCCAGTAGTATCAGATCAGGCTACACCCTATGTGTGGCGAGGGTGAAGCTATGCACAAGAAGTAAATGATGGATATTGATCACATAACCTCTAATAACTCCCCATCCCCGAGTGGTATAATGGATCCAACCATAGCACGTTACGACACGGAATTCTCTAAGAGGGTAGCAAATCCCTTTAAGAATCGGTGCCTATACAAGTACATGGATAGTAGTCAAGAATGAGATATGTACCAGTACACCAAGATAACCAGGAGTAACATCTCATGGCGGGATCCAACGTATACTAGTCCGTGTATCCTCGTGTCGAGAATCAAGTAAAATACTACAACTGAATCAGATATAGTAGATATCAAAGCAATAAAAACTATCAGGGAATGTACTCACCTCGATTGGGTTGAAGTCGACGTGCGTGACACGAATGTGTCGACACGAGGTAGGTACAATGCTATGCTCCATAAGATGGTCCCAGATGATGGCACGTGCAGTTCCAATGAGTCTAGAAAAGTCCAAATAGCCTAGTTTGGTATATATAAACCCAAAATCAGAGTTCGGCATGATAATCGAATCAGCAAACAAGAATTGACTATAATAGTCACGACTTACGATTTAAGGGAAAAGAATAACTATATATAAATATCTATCTACAAATCATTTATAATATTCAGAAACTATAATTTTATTTACAAAATATTATTAGGTAATGCTAGAAACCCAAAAATTATTTAGAGTTTTACAAAATCCAATTATATATATATACATACTAATAATATGAATTGCAAGTTGTAGGTTATTAAAATATCATGTTTGCACCTCGTTATATAAAATCTAATTATATATATACATATCTATCGACTGATTTCAGTTTCATTGCACGGATTCCGAAATACAAATATAAATAAGAATTAATTATAACTAATAGTGATACATAAAGAAAATATCTACAGATGTTGTCGGATGATGAAACAAATGTCACCAACGTGACCAGAATGGTCAAATTAGCTAGGATAGCCTACCCATAAGTCCAATTTGGACACATGGGCAAAATGATAATTTTGGGTCTAACCGGTGTCCGTCGTTGGACCCACTTTGTACCGAAAAATATGCCAGGATAAAAGTCTACTAAACCTAACAAATTATATATCCACGAATCCAGAATGACGATACGAACCCAACGGTATATCCGGAATGGAATTCCAATGACCCGATCTCTAAATGGTCCGTTGACTCGGACATTAGAATCTGGTTTGCACGAAATGCGTGCCAGAGCCAAAGTCCATTAAATCTAGCAAAGTAAATGTCAACGAGTCCAGAATGAAAATATGAACCCATCGTTATATCCAAAATCGGATTCCGATGAGCCGATCTCAAAATGACCCATTGACTCGGACTGTGGGCCCGCTTTGCACCAAAATGCGTGTCAAGGCCCACGTCCTTCAAATCTAGCAAACTTTATATAAATTTGTGTCAGAACGACACCACGAGTCTACTGGTGGTGTCAGAATTTGAATCTGGAGTCCCGGGTCCAAAATTAGAATTTTACAAGTTGGAATTTACAGTTTCGAGAGGCCAACTTTGACGTCGATTTCAACCAACCAAACGATTTTCTATGAAGTTGAAACTTATGTGGCACGAAGGTGGTTATACCTGCTGTGCACCGGAGTTTGTGGTTCATCAATCGGAGCTGCGACGAGAGAGAAACAAATTCGCAAAGTTGGTTCCACAAATCTGTCCAAAAATAACGCAATTTAAATGGCCAACTTGGCGGCCGATTTTGATCTATCAAATGATCGAATTAACGGTTGAATATTTAGAGGAGTGAAGGGGTATATAACAAGATAGAGATGGAAGAATCAGATCGACTATCCAATAGTCAAATTTCTTGAAAAACATGCACGAAGTTGTTGTCCCGAGATGAAATTCTGTCTTTTCAAAAACGTGCGTCACAGCGGGATTTCGTGCTAAACGCATGAATCGCCTATGTAGCTCGTCGATGAGGACGCTGGCCACGCCGATGAGGTTGCCTGAGCATGCACGGCATGTGGGGGAGTCACCGCGGGAGACGGTGTTGCTAATACCGCTGCTGCTAATGCTTCGTGGCTACGGCTGCCTGCGTTGCCGTGCGTGGGTGCGCCTACTGCAGCTGCTGCGGCCAGGGGTTGCGCATGAGTGGTACGCCGGGGCTGCACGCGGTGGTGGAGGTTCGTCGGGGTTGCCGCGTAGCCCGGACTCCCATGGTGGCGTCGTTGACGATGATTCACGAAATAGGAGGAACGGCTGGAGGGGAGCTATTAGTTGGAGGTTGGCTTGCGGCTTGGCAAGAAAGGAGATGAGGACGAGATGATGAAGATGGTGGAGAAGCTGGAGTGATGCATGGGTATGGAATAGAACGTTAAGGGAGAAGAAGGAGAAGGAGGTGTTTTTTTTAGCATTGCGGCTAGGGTTCAATGTTGTTGTTGCTCATGAGCAACACATATGGGTCACTTGCTTATTGGGCCGACTTTGCTCATCATTGAAACAATGAGGAAAGGCTTGGGAATATTGTGTGTAAGCTAAATGATTGGGTTAGGCTTAGCTACAAATGAAAGAAGTGTGATATTGATGAAAAAATTTGATATTGGGCCAAGTTTGGCCTGGTTTAGGAGGCTTGGAGGAAATGTGAGAATTAATCATTTAAACATATACATGTATACAGATATTCCCATAATATATATATATATATATATATATATATATATATATATATATATATATATATATGAACAAACATTTTATTGAAAAGGAAAATGGGGCTCAGGACGAGCCTTACAGACAGGTACAGAGCCATAATACAAAAGGGCCCTGTGAAGCAAGGTAAGAAATTCAAAAGGTTAAAATTCGAAATTTTGAGATTTCGGAGGACCTAAATTTCGAAATGCCAAAACATTTCGAAATTTCGGAATCCGAAATTTCAAAACACTTCGAAAATTCAAAAACCCAAAATACACTAATTCAAAATTTCAAACAATCGGACCGTTGACACGCAAAGTCCTAGGGGGGTGTGGGCGCTCAGCCCGAGGCGTTGGGACACCCTGCCCGAAGGGAATGGGCGCACTGCCCTAGGGGGCGCACGGCTCGAGGGAGCCTCGCCCCACCCTCCCCCCCCGCACGTAGCCCGGAGCCCATGGGTGCTCCGGCGGAGGAGGACGGTGGGGGAGGAGGACGGGGGACGGTGGCTCCGGCGAGGGGAGGCCGAGAGGGGGAACACGAGGGGGAAAAGCTCGGGGAACGGGGGACGGGGGAGACGACACGCTAGCGGCGGCCGGGCGAAGCGACGAACACGGGGGGTCGGGGGATCCGCCTGGAGGAGCTGAGGAGCGACGACGGGGGGAGGAGAGTCGAACCCCGAGCCAGGGGGGAGGGAGCGGTGGGCTCGACCATCGGGCGGAGCCTACCACCGGCGAGGGGGATGACCCTCCAGCATGCGCCGTAGGGAGCGCCAGAGTCCACGGTGGGGGAGAGGGTGGGGGGGCAACTCGCCGGGGGGCGGAGCATCGACGACGGGAATGCCGGAGGGAGAACTGTCGCAGGGGGAGGGGGAGGTATCCCCGGGGGTCCCGAGGCGAAGGCGGAGAAGAGAGGGAGTGGGGCCACTTCTGGGCCGCTGGGGACCGGGGCGGGGGCCGGGGTGCTCGAGGAGGATGCTGCCGAAGTAGCCGGTAGCCAAGTCAGGGAGAAGAAGGCAAACATTGCCGAGGAGGGGGGTGACGCTGCCAGGGGAGCGACGGGAGAATAGGGCATCGGGAGGGGGGGAGGGAGAGCACCGACGACTGGGGGAGGGCACCGGGACATGACGTAGGGGGAGGCCGGGGCTGGAGGAGGGGGAAGAGCCTCCGGAGGAACCGAGGCGAAGGCAGGGGAGAGAGGGTGGGGGGCCACTCCAGAGCCGTCGGGGGCCGGGGGGTGCGAGGAGGACGCGACCGAGGCTGAGGGCCATTCAGGGAGAGGAAAGCGGAGGGGGGCGTAGGTGAAGGAGCGGCGAGGGGGGGCGCCGCCTCGGGCCGAGGAGGAGAGGGGCCGGGGGAACATGGCAGTGCAGGGTTCGACTATGACAGGTGGCCAAGGAGGGGAGGGACCGGAGGGATGCCTTGGGGGACAGCCGGCGCTGGAGGACGCCTGCGCCTATCCCGTCGACGTCGCAAACGTCGGGGGTGACGACGTCTCCGGGGGAGGGAGGGAGGGGGGGAAGGCGAGAGGGGTGGAGGCCGTACGACGAGAAGGGAACCCCCCACAGGGGGGGTCGTCCAAGCGGGGACCTGCCATCCGGAGGGGCGCGGGTGGCGGAAAGAAGGGAGGGCTTCGGGGGGGAGGAGGAAACCAGGGGTCACGGCCGGTCCGAGGAGGCCGGCCGGCCAGATGAGCAAATCTACCACTAGGAGGTGGGGGGGGGGGGGGGGGGGGTCGGCGAGCAAGGGGGCTCCCACCATTGGAAACCCCATTATGCACCCCTTTATATATATATATATATATATATATATATATATATATATATATATATATATATATATATTTTAATATATATATATATATATATATATATATATATATATATATATTTTAATATATATATATATATATATATATATATATATATATATATATATATATATATATATAAATGCAAACTCTAAATTATACTCGTATATATGTATATACATATACGATGATAACATGTGCTATTTAGGCTGAGGCTCTACGCAAAGTAATACCACACACACTCATATTGGTTTAAAATAAAAGAATTATATATATATATATATATATATATATAAATATATATATATATAAATATATATATATATATATATACATAAAATTGAATCCTTATTTTTTATATTTTAAAATTCTCAATACTGTGCTGTGAACAGTAACCAACGTTACTGTTCACCGACAACGACCCGCCGCCGACGAGCTTCTCCGGTGAGCCCCGTTCTCCGTACCCCGACCTCGTCGTCGACTGCCGAGACCACCGTCGAGCCGAGCTCGACGAGCTGAGTGCAGCGCCACCATCCTCAATCGCTGCCGACAACCACAGCGCCGTCCTGACCGATCGAAAACCTAGGTATAAACTCGTTCTTCCCTAATTCCCTGTTAATTCATCAATTTTAGACCACGAACGTGTTCGTCTTCTTGAGACGAATCGTTTGCCACTAGTCTCGACCCACCCCGACACCTGTAGACCTAGAAATCACAAACCCTAGCTCTAGAGTTTCAGACACGGCACAAATTAGTGTCGTGGTGACACTTTGATGACACTAATATGTCGAGAACGACACGACGAACACGACAGTACCCTTCGACACAAAAATTCGTGTCTGAAAAGACCCCGACACGAATTGGACACGTTTTCGAGTGTCCAACCGATCGGGACACGAAGATGGTGACCCCCTTCTATCTTTTAAAATATAATTAACCAAACCCCATCCCTAGCAACAAGCTCGAGCTGACCCAATGGTCAGTCGAGTGGAGCTCAAACACACACCCCCCTTCAGCTGGCCGAGTTTGAGCCCTCTCTTTGTATGTTGGGTTATTATTTTTAGTTTATTTTATTTTATGAGTATATATATATATATATATATATATATATATATATATATATATATATTTATATATATATATACTCATAAAATATATATATATATATTTAAAAAAAATATATATATATATATAAATATAAATATAAATATATATATATATATATTTAAAATCCCCTCGATTTATTAATGAAGGCTCAAAAAGCTGAAGCCTGGCCACGTATACAAGGCATAAAAAGGCAAAGCCTATACAAATATACCAACAAAAGAGGGAGAGGGGGAGATGACTGAGGCACCAAGAGTTAGGGGGGAGCGAGGACCAAAATGCACTCGGACTGTGGTTGCACCCGATGCTCCGTTTACGGCATTGGCGGGATACTTTCCGAATGAGATGGTCAGCTGAGTATTGGAGACCCTCATATCTCGCCTTATTGTGATTTTTCTAGATCGCCCACGTGGCGGCCACTGCGACGATCTGATGGCCATGGGAGGCTGAACCACAGGAGACCACAAGAATATGGAAGCGTCCGCCACCCGGCTCAATATTGTAGCGCTGGTTAAGGTTCCTCCAGATCCCGTTAGGCAGGTTCCCCTGATAGAAGATGTGGTTGATAGTTTCCATCTGCCTCTCTAAACAGCAAGTGCAGGCTGATGCTAAGCTGATACCAATGGTGTTAAGGATGTCATCAGTCGGCAATTTCTTACTAATGACTCTCCACATTAGGATAGACCACTTCTTAGGGATGCATGTGTGCCAGAAGTGCGCTATGGGATGGTGCGGCTGGCGGGTACCCCGGACGGAAACTCTCGCCAACCTTACCGAAAATGCCCCTGAAGTCCCGAGTGACCATTTCAGCGCGTCGTCCCCATGGCTGATGCATAATCCGCGCTCTCGGACGCTATCCGCCGTTTCGTTGCCGGACCATTCCCGAATTCTGTCTCAGTTCCAGTCGACAGTAGTGGGTTTCCATAGGTCTCTGATCCTACAGTCTCTCGGGGACTCCGAAATACTCGAAATCATGCAATCCCCAACCCATCTCTCTAGGAACGGGTCTGACTCGCCCGCGCCCAATTGGAGTCTCATCGCAGGCTCGGCAAGGTCCCGCCCGGTAAGAATATGACGCCAAGCTACTGAGGATCTGCTGTTGGCGATGGCCGTCGAAGGGTGGATGTGCTTGAAGTACCTGGCCTTCAAGAATCTGGTCCATAAGTTGTTTCTTGTGCGGAGTTTCCACCATAATTTCATCAAGAAGGCTTTAACAATGTGTGTGAGTTTGGTAAATCCTAGACCCCCCTTGTCAGTAGATTTGGACATGGATTCCCAGCTCGCCCAGTGATGCTTGTCTTGTCCGTTACAATGCCCCCAAAAGAAATTACAAAAGATCTGTTCGATCGAGGAAAGAACCTTCTTTGGTGGGGAACATGCGGCCAGAGTGTGGATAGGGATGGAAGTGAGTACGTGATTGATGAGGATCATTTTGCCGCCGGGGGATAATATGGCGTTATGCCACCCATCAAGTTTTTTCCTGATTCGTGTGATCAAGTTCTCAAAGATGCCCGCGTTGGATTTCTCATACACAAGAGGGCAGCCGAGGTAATTGAACGGAGGATGCGCCACAGAAAAGGAAGTTAAGTTGGTGAGGTTGGTTGCGTGCTCTCTCCTGATGTTGTGGTGGGCGTAGATAATGCTCTTGGAAGGATTGATCTTCTGGCCGGAGCATCTAGAGTACCTCTGCAGGGTGTTGTAGACCACTTCAACCGCTCCTTCGTCCCCGGATGAGAAGATGAGTAAATCGTCGGCGAAAGCCAGATGGGTGATGATTGGGCATCTGCTGGATGTGTGGTAGTGGTAGAAGTTAGGGGTGGTGACCATGTTGTTAAGGTTCCTACTCAGGGCATCTGCTGCAATGATGAAGACAGTAGATGAAAGTGGATCTCCCTGTCTCACCCCGCGGTTGGATTTAAAAAACCCATCGGCTTAACCGTTGATGACCGTGGAGAATCAGGAGTTGCTAATGGATCTCCACACGATGTTGGTCCAGGTTTCCGAGAATCCGAAAGCCCTAAAGACCCAGATCATGAATTGACAATCCAGTCCGTCATAAGCTTTCTCCATATCAATCTTGACAGCGATGTTGCCTCCTCTTATAGGAAATTTCATGCAAGTGATTAACTCTTGGGCCAGCATAATATTGTCCTGGATGTTTCTCTCACACACAAACCCGCTTTGCTCCTCTGAAATGATCTTGGGGACGATTCCAGCCATCCTGGTTGCAATGATCTTGGAGATAATCTTGTTGGTGAATGTGCAAAAACTGATGGAGCAAAAGTCGCGAAAGAATTCCAGATTGTCTTTTTTCGGGATAAGGATCAGCTTGGTGGTTGAAATGGCTTTGGGGTATGTAGCACCTTGGAAGAAAGCAATCGCCACTTCAGTGATGTCCTGTTTGATAATATCCCAGCACGTGCGAAAGAATACCCCCGAAAAGCAGTCCGGTCCTGGAGCACTGTGCTCGCTCAGAGCCCACACAGCATCGTGCACGTCCTGGGCAGTCGGTAGATGTTCCAACTGGATGTTGTCAGACTCATTAATAAGGCGGGGAATTTGGTCTAGGAAGTAGTTGTCTTTGTGAACCGTCTCTTTGGAGAATAGTTTGGAATAGAAATCTTTGGCAGCCTCTTGAATGCTCTTTTGGTCCGTAATGATGTTTCCGTTGTCGTCAGTTGTTTGGTGGATCGATAGTTTCTGTCTGCGGCCATTGACGCAATCATGAAAGTATTTGGAGTTTTTATCCCCCTCACTGTCCCATTTCAACATCGCTTTCTGCTTCCAGAAATTGGTCTCCACTTTGAGCCTGAATTTGAGCATAGCTTTGGTGAGGTTCAGAGCTATCCTGGCCTCAACTGAGCGGTCTGATACGCACTTAGCTTCGGCCCCGGTAACGTCGTCCTCAGCCACCCGAATTGTTTAAAAAATGTCCCCGTAGGCTTGCTTGGTCCAATTGGACAGAGCCTTCCTCGTAGCCTTGAGCTTGTTGCTCACCCGAGAGAGGGGGTTGGGAGAGTCCTCTCGATTCCATGCTTCCGCTACGATACCCAAAAATTATGGGTGCTCGGTCCACAGATCGAGGAATTGGAAGTTTTTTTGAACGAGTTAGTCTTGTTATTAATCTCAATCAGCAGTGGGGCGTGGTCAGATTCAGAGGAGTTGAGATAGGACAGGTTGGTAGTGAACCCCATTCCGTGCCAAAAGGTGTTTGTGAGAGCTCTGTCCAGCCGAGAATATTGACGACGGTCGCCTTCCTGCATCTTGCACCAGGTGAAGGCGTTGCCGGTGAACTGGAGGGAGGTTAGGTGAGCATTGAAAATAAAATTGTTGAAGTCTTGCATGGCCGGCATGGGAGAGGGGCGGCCGCCTGTTTTCTCTTCTCTGCAAGTAATAGCGTTGAAGTCCCCGATGCAGATCCACGGTGAGTTGCTGTGGTGGATGTTTATATATATATATATATATATATATATATATATATATATATATATATATATATATATATATAATATGATATGATAAATATATATATATATAAATATATATATATATATATATATATATATATATATATATATATATATATAATATGATAAAATGATATAAATATAAATATATATATATATATATATATATATATATATATATATATATATATATATATATATATATATATATATAAATATATATAAAATATATATATATATATAATATGATAAAATGATATCAATATAATATTAATTTCTTTTGTATTTTTGGATGAATATATTATGTAAAATTATATACTTAATCTTGTCATTTCACTTATGTCATTTAAATTCTGTCATTTAATTTATGTCATTTAAATTATGTTATTTAATTTATGTCATTTAAATTATGTCCATATTAAATACAGTGCCTATACTGTAATATATATTTTATAAATACAGTGCCTATACTGTAATATGTATACTCTTAATTTCTACAATTTAAATTTATTTATTTACATGTATTTAAATTCCATATTTATTTATGATTTTACGTATTTCTTACAAACGACCACTCTAAGTCCAAGCCTAGCATGGGTTGACTGGACTTAGGTGAGCCTACACATATTCGGGGTCTAGTCGAGTCATGTTGGACATGGTTCATGGCCTCGGGTTTCGTATCTGGACTTCGGTTCTAATTCAAATACGTGGACAAATACATTAAATAATTATTTATTTAATTTCAGAATATGTGTTTTATGATTTTTGAATTTTTAGACAACATTTTAATGGCGAATAAATTCCAGAATAATTAAATACTATGTTATTTAAGATAATTTAATATAATTTTTCCAGGATTTAATATACTGTTTTGACACTATTTAAAATAGGAAACAAGAACTCATTTTCAATGTAAACTTGTAAACTGATTTTTAAGAAATACTTACACATGATTATAAATTCCAGAAAATTTATAATAAATTACTATAATTAACAAGGATCAATTTGGTATATTATTTCATATAAATTAGGACTGTATATCTATCTTAATAATTATTAGAACATAATGTACAGTCTGAATAATTAATTGATTAGTATGACTTGTGTGTTTTTATGGGTTTTTGGGATATTTTAGTATCGGGACCTTACCCTACCATAGTGTAGAGACTACTTGTTCGTCTAGATGTTGTAACATCCCACCTTGGGCTGCTAGAGGATCACTTAGGTAGTATCCTATTAGGAGCCGTGTCACACCACTAGTGTAAATCTTAATCATAGCTTAGAGACTGAGATTGTATATCATTTTGACAGGACACCGGACATCTATAGCTACATATTCTTATCCTTGCTTTGCTCGAGGCAAGTACTCCTATAAACTTAATTTACTGCATATGATAGTGAACTGTGAATGAACCATGTTAAAATACTATTTCTTGAAACTGCAAGTCATATCTTCACATACTTTATACTAGTTCTCAGTACATGCCATGCTCTATACTACTCCCAGTATCACTCACATGTTATAAAATGGGTTATGAGAAAACTGTTAGTTGAGTACGTGATCATGCCCCCTTCTCTGTATGTATGTACCAAGCAAGGTCACATTCTATATGCAACCTTGTCGTAGGTCTGATCCCGCGTTTGTGTATGTATGTACACCGATGCCGTTAAATGTATGTATGTGCATTTCAGAATTTTGATATGTACCACAGTACATCCTATTTATCTATTGACCGATCACGTACGTGCTACAGTTTTAAAATTTAAACAAACATATGTTGCCATGACAAAATGTATCTAAACTTGATAAACTGTGATATGCCATGATTCTGTTATTATATCTCTTTTCATTTCATGCTCAGTATTATGTTTGTAGTACAAAGTACTTGCTCCCGTCCTGACAGGATAACGTTGTAGGTACACTATCCGAGGAAGAAATGTTATGTGATACCTACTACGGGACTGCCTTAGAGGACATGGCCTTTGCTCCAAAAGAGGCCCTAGCGGGAAACCTTGCTTAGTTGTCTTTCCTCTTTTAGACTTAGGCTTTGAGTTGTTACAACTTTTACTTGGTTACTGGACCTTGTCTCCAGTTCTTACTTTGAAAGTGTAATAACCTATAAACTTATTTATTTTCGTCAATAGATGTTGTGTTGTGATGAACTCTTAAAATGCTTTAATATATGTCTGTTTGCACAATTAGTACCATTTTGTCTATCTCTTAGAACAGCTTACTATGCTTTAACCAAGCGTAGGCTGGACATGGCTCGGCCCGGCCCAACAATTTGGGTAGCGGGTCGTGACACTCGGCATGAGTTCGGGTCCATATTTTTCGTAATTCAAAAATTGGTTGCAAATCTTCAGGAAAACCACTACCAATCAGGAACTAACCTAGCCGAACTCGGGCGGAGTTCCGGTCGAACTCTGGCCGAAATCTTAGGTTGCGTTCTCTGACCAGTTATTGGTATTTCAAAGAAGATTGCTATTTGGTATTGGGCCAGTATGGGTATTAGATATTAGGCATTGGCTAGTAAGGAATGTGGAATAGATAGGTAGGCTATTTTGAAAGTGGAGTTCAGTAGAATAGCCAGTTGCCAATCCATCGACCTCACATTTTTCCTAGAATCAATAAAATGAAAAATACAGAATATAATACAAAAGATGTCTTGATCAGCATCTTTAGTCTTTATTTGATGAAGACGATGAGTGGTAGCTGTGTGGAAGTAGACGTTCTGTTTTTATACCTGTAGTTGCGTATTATTTGTTCATCGACCAAAGTTTACATTGATTATCAAAATCAGGTGTGACTATGACCAATGGGCTAACACACTCTCCTATTTTGTTAATTGACAAAATTTGAATTTATACCAAATAATATAAAAATAATAACATAAAATTTTATACCTGTTTGACTATTACAATTTCTCTTGATTCTTGGGTGTATTTGGTATACTCTTTCCCCCCTTTGTCATTTGTACAAAATGGATGCTCTCTCGCAAATATTGAGTACAAACAACAAACGGAGAAGATATAATAGTACCAAGAGATCGAGTAATAAAAAATAGACATGGCCAACAATCAAACTGCATAAATAGAACTGAAATAAATAAGTAGATCTCACTAAGCAATAGTAGCAGTAGCATACAAGTACATAAAACTCACTAATAATATAGAAGTCTGAAAGAGACTTAACCATAACTAATACAAACTAGTGCATAATAAAAAAATCATCGTTATCATCATCATCATCATCAACAACAGACTAAGTCACAAATATCCAAAAGTCCAAATACCTCGTCAACTCTCATCATCACCAGTGTCAGCAGATCGGGTCGAATCAATATAAGCTATAGTAGGATCAAAGTATCTCCGAGACTGACGATCATCAAATCTGGGTTCAACAAAGTCTGGATGACGTAGCATAGAAGTAGGACCAGAGGGATGATGGGTCATAGTCCAATGAAGATCAACAATACCGTTCCGTAGGGTCTGGAACCGGTACGTGAGATGGTAGTCTGTGTCTCTCTGACAGATGCACTCTTCCTGATAACGTTCATCCTCAAGAGTACAACGAGCCTCAAAATGCTCGTTCTAAATGGTTATCAAGGCATAAAGCTAGTCTATCATATGAGCAGGAGGGACATCAGTAGGGGCTGGTTCAGGTTGAGGGGCCTGATGAACAGGTAGAACAACTTCGGCACCAACTGTAGGAGGAGAAGGAGGAGGAAACCTACGAGACCTGTGGAGTTCAGATGGAGTGTCATCAATGGAACACAAATCCAAAGAAATGTTGTATATAAAAATATGATAGGAAGAATCATCAGGTGTAGAAGCATGAAAAAGCGCAGAAGACGTCAGAAGCGTAGGAGACCCAATAATTTCTGCGCGCGTTAAAACACGGACAGTGCATAAAGGAAATTTCTTTATAAAATCAAGTTTACAAAAGATCTATTACAAACACTTCATGGTTACATATAAAGACTAAAACCTAAAGCACACCGTAAAAAATGCGTGGTCTTCAGAAGCGTGCAGTCTTCAGTAGCGCACAAGTCTTCAGAAGCGCGTAGACCCCAAAAGCGCAGCAGTGTCAGAGCGAATCACTTCCTCATCAGAGCGAGCCACTTCCTAGTCAGACGTGGAGGAACTCTAATATGGCTAATGAAGCAGCTATTGGCCCGAGCAAGAACGCAGCTCCTGTGCGAAGCTCACGGCACTACCTACGGCTCTTCTAGCATAACATGGCGTGCAGCTCCTCCGTCTCCAATATGACTAATGAAGCCATTATTGAGCAGGACAGAGCACAACCTATGGCTCTTCGAATTGGCAATCAATCCAAACCTGGTAGCATGGACCTCGAAGACCTCCAAGATATTGTTTAGGTTCGAACCCCTTATGCCAGACGTTCAAGTGCATCTCGAAACTCTATAGTTGTTCTTCTACAAGACCACAACTTCTTTGAACGAAGAGATCTACAACCAACAACCGACTTATACAAGGCCCATGGCCGTCCAATGCTAAGTCAAGGTCGAGCATGACAGGGGAATGAGTGGAAACTATGAGCAAGGTCTCACCCAAAAAGCTTTTCTTTATATAGGCTATGTGGTCCAACCCACATGCAACGTAGTAGTCGGTCAAAGGACCCCGGAGTAATGGGATGAACCTAGGACTCAACATAATGAATCTCATTTAATAGATTCATTTGACTAAATCTTGGTCTACCGCTTCTTGAGCCCCCCAAAGGGGCAACAATTAAAGAAGATGTTGACTCAGCTACTCAAAGACGGTCATTAATTTTCTTAGGAGCACAATCATTTTAACATTTCATAAAATCGCAGCTCCTTCATGGTAACCCAGAAGCACAGTTCCTTCATAGTCACCCAGAAGTACAGCTAACCAGAAGCACAACTACTTCAAAACTTCACCGAAGCACAGTTCCTTCAGAGCTCCTGGAAAGCACAACTCCCCAAAAGCGCAGCCTCTATGGCATGCAGGTCACTCATAGCATGACATTTTTTTGACTTTATTGCCTCAAGAGCACAGTCTCCTCGTCGCCCAAAAGCCCAGTAACTTCGTTGCCTCAAAAGCACAGTCTCCTCGTCGCCAAAAGCACAGTAACTTCGTTGCCTCAAGAGCACAGTCTCCTCGTCGCCTAAAGGCACAGTGACTCCATTGCCTCAAGAGTACAGTCTTCTCATCGTCCAAAAGTGCAACGACTTCGTTGTCTCAAGAGCAGTCTCCTCATTGCCCTAAAGTGCAGTGACTTCGTCACCTCTACAACATCCTTCTCGTCGCCCAAAAGTGCAGTGGCTCGAACACTACCAAAAGCGCAGCTCGTATAGCATGAAGTTCCCCTACAATGTGGCATTATACCATGTGGACAGTATGACAGCTGCATCTTCTCAGATATAATTAGATTCAGTTTGGTGTATCTTTTCAGATACTATCAAATCTGATTTTTTTTAAACCGTCGCCCCTGAGATAGAGTTGAATTTAGTTTGATTAGATAGTTGTATCTTTTTAGATGCGATCAAATCCGGTTTTGTTTAAACCCGTCGCTTTTGAGATGAGATTAGATTTTAGTTTGATAAAGGACGATAACTGTCTAAGATTTTGATCGTCATTGGGCAATAGGCACACGCCATGTGTAACTTAATCGTCATATTGATAAAGGACGATAACTGTCTAAGATTTTGATCATAGAGAATTCCAACAACTGCCACGTGTCAGCTCTGTAGTAGCCTTCACAGAGAAGTTACAATATATATTCCTCGCAATCTCATACGTGCAGCGCTCCTGTGCGCCAGAAACCCTTATGCATATCGTACGTGTGCTTGCCTATAAATAGAAGAAGCCTTCCTTCATTCAATAACTCTTTGACGTCTTTTTGATTGGCAACCTTGAGTACCACTCATAAGCATCAGAAAGTCAGAGCAAGTTCAGTTCGTCGTCAGATCATCAACGGAGTAAAGGAGCCGCTGCAGTGCTCGATCTCCACCATCACACTTCCCTAAAAATTCTTATACCAAGATCTCCTGTTTAGGAACTTTTGTACTCTTTATACGTTTAAAATACAAAAAGTTCGTATAACTTTTGTCATGGCAAACAAAATAACAACTCTGCTGGAGACTTTCTTCTCCTCTGACAAGAAGGTGGTGACGTAATCCGACGATAACTTGCTGGGGTTTTCTCAAAAGATGCTAGTCGTATGCTTCGACCAGAAGCTTTTGAAGATCTCCTCTATGAAGAAAAGTCGAGCCCTTCGAAGCGGCTCATAAAGCCAAAGAAAACTCGACGAACTTGGGTGCCCAAGGTGGCTGTGCCGAGCAGCAAGACGGAGGGGAACGCGATCTAGAACCCTCTGGACGATGAAGCATCAAAGATGCCTTCGACCGCTGCTGCTATACTGCCTCAGTCAACCCTTGTTGCCAAGAAGCACGATGAAGACTGCAGCTCCCTTTTTGGATGCCAGACGAAGGCGTAACGCAGAAAGAAAGGCGCAGCTACCCACCCGCGCACGAAGACGTCGGTGCAGGCCAGAACTTCTATCTTTGACAGAATTGCTTACCACTTGGGTAAGGCTATGTTGGATTCTGAACGCTACGCACCTTCTAGGGGTAGCACAAAGATATCTTAGGCAATACATGCCTTGTGCGATCAATGTGCTACGCCAACAATCATGTTGGATTTTGAATGCCACACACCTTCCAGGGATGGTACAAAGAAATCCAAGGCAGCGCGTGCCTTGCGCAACCAAAGTTCTATGTCGACCACCATGTTGGGTTCTGAATGGTACGTACCTTCTAGAGGTAGTAGGAAGAGGTCCAAGGCTGCGAATGCTTCAAGCAAGCAACGTGCTACGCCCACAGCTGACCGAAGACATACGTTGACGGTCACGCATACAGTCGACGGGAAACTATACAAAAATGGTTCGAGTGCTTCGATGCCTCGACCAGTAAAACCTTGCTCTTCCTTGAGCGCTCATACGCATGATTCAAGCCAGGGGGTGCATACTGTGGGGATAGACTCATGCAAGCAGTGTTGCTGTAAGCATGAAGTGAGTCTGCCTTACGAGCAACTCTCTGACCAGGACCTAAGTGTATCTCACGCGCAGGAACTGGAAAGAGGGAAGCTACCTTCATATCTGCACTTATGTGCGCAACTTCCCTGCGTGCACAAAATGAGTATACATGCGAAGACCTTTGATCTGTGCAAAGTGATCTCTCACAAGCGCAAGGCAAGGAAGGGCTCTGCTATGCGCAATATGTCTGGCCTAAGGCACACTTGCACCAAAAATCACCATCAATTATTGTTGCTGCCAAACAGCAGCATCGCCACCGAAGAGGCAGTCCATTTTCCAATGACTGCAACCATCGGCTTCTCCACCAGAAACTTGGCAAAGGATCATCGAGTGAAGAAGAAGAAGAACTCTTCGTTGCTTCATGCAACGCGAAATAAGGCTCTCCATCTCTCAAGAAGCTTTCCAAGAACCCTCCCGCCTTGGCCAACAAATCTATGGGCCGACTTGGAGGCAACAAGCCGAAAGTACCTAGCACGGATGTGTTCCAACACACCGACACTCAGACCAAGCTATTATCGCAAGCTGTGGTAGCCAATGCCCCACTATTTATGACAATCCTTCATTCCAACCCGAAAAATGATTGTATGGAACTGACACAGATACCTCCGTGAGTGCAAGCTACTAACAAGCTGGGGGTAGTAATTACATCGAGTCGGAGGATGATCGCAATCTACATGTTTACCCTCAGAATAACAAGACTCAGGTGACTGAACTAGAAAATAAAAGATCCACAGTCCCCTCTATCTCTCCATATCTAATGTCCATTTTCATGGCCGAAGGTGATGACGCGGGAAGCAACGAAGGTTCCAACCATCAAAAGCGTATAGAGGCCTTGGAGACGGGCCTGAATACATTAAATGAGACCATGCAAGCCTTGACTTTTGTGGCCTTGGAGATCAAGGATAAATTGACATCCAATTCTTCTACTCCAGCAAATCAAGATCCGAGAACGAATGCGGAGTCCAATGCACCTCCTCATACGCTAACTCTCGTCGTAAACCAAGCACTACCACAGTCGTATACTCCGTCAACGACTGAACCCACAATGTTGAATGATATGCATCAGGCTCTCAAGGAGTTGTACTCTTGCTTTAACACCCGAAAAAAGAAAGAATCACTCTAGAAAATGGGGATCCGACAACCATGTCCCTCTGAATAGGATAATGTGATATATCCTCCCAAGTACAAGCCACAGACGCTCGTACCATTCAATACGAAGGAGTCTCCTCGTCGATACTTGAGGTACTTCGCCTTAGTAACGGAGCATCTGCCAAAAGATGACGCTTTGCTTACGAAATATTCGTAGGGGCATTGCAGGGGGTAGCCTACGAATGGTTTTGTGCCTCTCCGACAATTGTATCTCGTCGTTTGACGATTTGAAGCATCTCTTCTTTGCTCAGTTCTATGAAAGGGGGAATGGACATGACGATGTCCACTCTCATGGACATTGTCCAGAAGGATAAGGAACCCGTATGCGCTTACATTGAGCGCTTCCGCCAGGCGGCTCTGAGGCTACCACCTAGTATACCCGAGCCTATGCTTATGGATTCTTGTCACAAGAACATGTACCCCACATTTAAATTGTGGCATAGCACTCCATGCATAGAATGAACGACTTTCATTACCGAGGCGGATGTGGCTGAAAGAAAAGCTCGGGACGCACAATTGTTGGGATTGAGTTTTCCCTCACTCTAAGACAAAGGGAAATGCTCGTCTAGCAATAACCTTACCCACAAGGACGGCAAAGAGAAGCAAGCCTTGACCGTTAACATCTCCAAAGGTTTAGTATTAATGAATAAAATGCTGGCAGAAGTACCAAAACCGAAGGAAAGCTACTCCTTCAATGATGAGGATGTACTAGAACTCTTTGACACATTGATGAAGGGTGGGAAGCTTCAACTCCCACCTCCTAAGCGTCCTGACGAAGTGGGAAAGGTGGACAATCCATCGTACTATCATTAAAGTTTCAGAACCCAAACTGACAGTTCAAAGTTTCAGGACATAAAGGGAATTCCCCATTCGAATTGGAAAAAACATAGCAAAATGCCAAATAAATGGTTGATAAACTTTGGCATACATGTAAATGTGTCACAGGGAGTGTTTGTGTCCAACCAAGTGGACACAAACGTGTCCAAACAACCACACAACACATTGACACAAAACTGTGCACTACTGCATCGTATACGTGTTTACTGAGGTCGTGGACACGACACACGACACGTGTGGCCCCGTGGTCATATCCACGTGTAGCCCACATGTGTCAGGCTACACATTCGATACCCTGTGAGGTGTCCATGATGTGTCCACAACGAACACAAGCGCGTGTTTGTGCGCGTGTCTGTGCGTGTTTACTGACAGCGCACGACAGTACGTGTCCAGTACGGGCGGGATTGCACCGCGTGTCGTGCATCATTTGCTCCCAAATTTTGGGAGCATGATGATAGACAGCGCCCCCTCCTCCCCACCAATTTTCGTGTCCTCACGTGTCCTACACAATGAGTACTAGGGCTCGATAGGCAGGACACTTAGCCGAGCCCCGTGCAGCGTGTCCAACACCAAAACCGACACAAAAATGACACAAAAATACTTTTAGTCTTCACAAAAATTAACATACACATATAGATCTAGGGATCCATGTAATTAGTTTTACAAAATACGAAAATAAATTCCTAAGAGGCATTTTAACAAACACCTATCTATACAGTATGATATGTGTCCGATACGGACACCAAATAGACACAAAATTAACCCAAATTTCATGGACAGCTAGGGGACTCCTAAATCTAGCCCTAAATGCAAAGAAATCAGGAAACAGAATAGGATTGATTGGTTTACCTATTGATTGTCAAACTCAAAGAAAGCCCGAAATGGAAGGAATCCAAATAGCAACCCCCAAGCTCCAAATTGCACAAAAACTGAGATAAATCTCCACAAACAGTAAATAAACATTAATTAGATCCTAATGCAAAAGACTAGAGTCAAAAAAGAATTGAAATGGATTTATTAGGAATTTAAGAAAGTGGGGATTTACCTTTCCTTCTAAAATCTAGGTTGAGCCTAAAAGAGGCAAGAACAAGTGGAGGAGGCATTAAATAGGTGGGAAACCCTAGGTGGCCGACCATGGGTGGGCTTGGTTTGGGTTTGGCTCAAGTCATGGGCCTATGGGCTATGTTACATAAGTCATGAAATTAATTCTAAGTCATAAGTCATGCAGCAAATCACTAGTCTTCCTATTCAATCCTTGATTTCTAAATGACTAACATAGATTGACTTAAGTTAGACTAGGGTCTCACCATGCTATCCTAGTCACCATAGTTAGGGTCAATACCTAGGTTAGTCTACAAAGTCTCAACTAGTCAAAGTCAAAATCACGATCACCAATTAAATAAATTAAATAAATTTCAAAAATTCATAAATGACCAAAATACCCTCAATCGAAAATGTGGTAGTGACACATACATCTCATGGAGGGCCAACTCCATCTTTTCGTACGGAGTATAGAAAGTCCCGGTGTGGTGATTATACATCTCTAGCAAAGCCGCAAACAGGGGCTGATTGATCTTTATACCATGTTCGGTAGCCCTGATGGCACGTAAGTCGGTACCTTTCAGCTTTGTCTTGAACCTACCCAATACCCATTGGGTTAATTTGTAGTGGGTTATAAGCATTTGGTTGTAACTGTAGCGTATTGTATATGATTATTGATAATTAAATATAGATGAGAACCCTAGAGTGATTAATAAGTGTTAAGGTAGGAGTTGCACCAGGTACCAGAATAGGAGGAGTACCCTAGTAGCTAGAGAAGAAGTAATTCAAGTGTTATAGAAGTTTAGGCACCAACAGTTTAGTGTCTAGTTGGAGGAGAGACATGAACAACCTAGTATATGGGTACCATCCAAGTATCATATAGATGAGTTAGTGTCTTGTGTAGACAGCGTCAAGACTTGGGTAGACACCCTAGAGAGAGTATCCTAGATAGACGAATGTTCTTCCGTGAATTTGATTTCTGGAACATCAGAGATGTCAATCTCTGGAAACTTCCTTCATGAGTTTATAGTAGACAAGATTATCTTTATTTTGATATATCATGTCCCACTCAAACTCGTTCTCTTGTATTATCTTTGTATCGCACAACTTTCGGATCAATTTAGGCCATTGACCATTCCCACTTTTATTTATGATTATCATATGCACATTGTCATGACTTTTAATTTAGGAGCACAAGACTAGTTGTTTTTTCAAAACCAACTTCATATTGATGATCTAGACAAGACACCCTACGCCCATGACCTTCGTGTCCCACTCAGGCACACCATCTTGTGCTTCATTTTATCACACAACTTTTCTGGCACAAGACCCAATCTTGATTCACCCCACGAAGTTACTTTCAATTTCCGACTCGAATTGGGGGCACCATTTCGACCCAAACTTGTTGACCCAAAATATGGACACGACCCACATTAAGCCTACTACCCACATGACACTTGTGTCCTATTCAACTGAGCCCCGCATGCTACTTATTTACTCGCATTCATTTGAGGAAGTCAATAGAAGGTAGTATCCCATATGTGTAGTATAGTATCCAGGATAAAGTATGCCAGTAAATTGAGATCTTCACGGATCACAAGAGCTTGAAGTACGTGTTCACCCAGAAGGAATTGAACATGAGGCAGAGGAGGTGGATTGAGCTGATGAAGGACTTCGATATCTCTTTGCAGTACCATCCAGGGAAGGCCAACGTAGTTGTAGATGCCTTGAGCAGATATCCAGTCGCTATGTATTTGACGGCGGATCATCATCTATTGGCCGATCTGAATAGTTTGGGTATCGAGGTGATCGTTCTGGGGATGTAGGTTAAGATGTGGGGTTTACAGATTCAGTCTGCATTTATGGACAGAGTCAGATCAGCACAGTTTGATGACATGCCCTGAGGAGCGTCATGGAGCAGGTGCAGGCAGGATTGCTAGACGATTTCTCTATAACCGAACATGGGTCGCTGAGGCACGGTTCTAGATTGTGCATTCCGAGTGGAGAGCTTCGAGAGAAGATTCTGCAGGAAGCGCATCGTTCCCAGTACTCTATGTATCCTGGAGCCAACATGATGTACAGAGACCTGAGGAAGCACGTATGGTGGTATGGCATGAAGCGAGAGGTAGCTGAGTTTGTATCTCGATGCTTAGTCTGCCAGCAGGTGAAAGCCGAGAGACAGAGGCCAGGTGGTCTGCTTCAGCCACTATCCATTTCAGAGTGGAAGTGGGAGCACATCACTATGGACTTTGTATCTGGACTTCCACGATCTTTAGGAGGGAAAGACGTAATTTGGGTTATCGTTGATAGATTGACCAAATCGGCCCACTTTTTACCTTTCAAGGTGGGACTATCTACGGAGAAGCTGATAAAGATGTATGTGCGGCAGATAGTCAGATTGTACGGAGTTCCGATGAGCATAGTCTCGGATCAGGATAGTCGTTTCACTTTCCACTTCTGGAGGAGTTTGCATACTAGCTTGGGCACCCAGCTCAAGTTCAGTACCGCGTATCAACCCCAGACAGACGGTCAGTCGAAGAGGACCATCCAGACACTCGAGGATATGCTTCGCACTTGTGTATTAGATTTCGGAAGATCTTAGGAGGACCATCTTTACCTGGTAGAGTTTGCTTACAACAACAGCTATCAGGCCAGTATAGAGATGTCGCCATTTGAGGCTCTATACGGACGGAGATGTCGCACTCCTTTGTCATGGGACGATGTCGGTGAGAGAGTTTTGCTTGGCCCGAAGATGGTGGTGGATACAGCAGAGAAGGTTAAGTTGATCAGGGATAGACTTTGGGTGGCTCAGAATAGACAGCGGCATTGGGCCGATAGCCACCGAAGACCGTTAGAGTTCGAGGTTAGTATCAGTTTTTCTGTTTGTGCTTGTTGGTGATTGTTTTCTTTAGGATCTTGTATTGAGTCTTGTCTTGCGTCTAGGTTGGCGATATGGTGTTCCTGAGGATTTCTCCGACACGGGGCACGATTTATTTTGGCCGAGGCGGGAAGCTTAGACCGCGCTTCATTGGACCTTTCAATATTCTTCGAAGGGTCGGTGCAGTGGCCTATCGACTAGACTTGCCGCCTACGCTCGAGGGAGTCCATAACGTGTTCCATGTGTCACAGTTGAGGCGGTACGTGGCAGACCCTAGTCACGTATTGGATCACTCCGAGTTAGAGGTGAGGCCTACTCTTCGCTATCCAGAGCAGCCTGTGGAGATTCTGGATCGTCGTGAGAAGGTGCTCCGGAACCAAGTTATTCCTTTGGTTGGTGTCGCATGGAGGCATCACTCTCCAGGTGAGTCTACCTGGGAAAGAGAGTACGAGATGCAGGAGCGTTACCCTTATCTCTTCGAGCCTTGAGGTATTTTTTCTTTGTTCATGGGACTGTTATTGTGCTAGTTTGCTCTAATTTCGAGGACGAAATTTTTTTTAGGAGGGTAGATTTGTCACCCCTACATTCCTGAATAGGGTTAATATAATATAGTTATTTATAATATTTCACTATTTTTTATATTATTTAAATATTATTTTCAGTGTTTTTATATTATTATTTAAATAAGTATTTTACTGATAGAGTTGTTATTTATAAAAGTTTAATATATTTAATATATATATAAATAAAATATTTAGTTTTTGTTTATAAATAAATTCTAATTTTTATTTATATATATTTAGGTATTATTTCATTTATGGAATATATATATATATATATATATATATATATATATATATATATATATATATATATATATATATATATATATTAATGAGTAAATGTACGGGTTTATTTTATATAAATAAATATATACGTATATGTGTAAATATATAATATACGTATGTATGTGTGTATGTATGTATGTATGTATGTATGTATGTATATATATATATATATATATATATATATATATATATATATATATATATATATATATAATAGGTTAAAGAAAGAAAGAATAGAAAAGAAAAAAAAAAGAATAAAGAATACAAACAAATAAAACACACACACGCGCCACCATAAATTCCAAGCAAAGCAGCAGCAGCTGCTTATGGAATCCGAGCGGCCCCACCCCCTTACTTTATTAACCCGACCTTTATTAACCCGATCGTAGCTGTATATATATACATATTTAGAGAGAGAGAGGGAGAAAGGAATTTTCACAAAACCCAAACCCTAGCCGTCACCCCCAATCCAACATGCTCCCCGGCATCACCGTCGACCAACCCGTGGCCGTCCATCGCCGGGAAACGCGCAACGAGCATCCCACCCGCGCACGAAAACTGTCAGCGAAGGGCCAACTTCAGAAATAGATTTCTCCTTCCTCGCTCCGTCGTTTTGCGAACCACTTGGTCAGGTATGATCCCAACATATACACCTTTAATTTCCTTCAAATAGTTCGTGCCGATTCGCACCATGTGCGACAAAAAACGAGTTCCAAAATCGAGAAAAAACTCGATTTTCTGGGTTTAGAAATTGTCCCGAAACCGCAACTTTGTGGCCGATTTGCGACCAGTGTGTTGTGAGTTTTCAAAATCGGTTTGAAGAGACTTGTAGACAAGCTATAGGTCTTTAAAACCTTTTTTGTAGAACTGAATTTCTTGCACTGTACAGAAAGTTATTGGTTTGTGAAGTTGGAGAAAAAACTGATTTTCAAAACTGAATTTTTAGAAAAATTGTCCCGATACGCCGTCCGTCCCGTCAATCCGGGCGACGTGGTCGCGAACCGAAAGCATCGAAAGGTGCGTATCGACTTTGTGGACGTGTGGGCTTTGACGGAATTCAAATTGGTCGCGTATACGCGACGAATTTGACCCGTATCCGTCAAATTTTCCCGTATCGGGCTTTTTCGAAATTTCTCAATTACTTTGTGCACACTCATCAAATCACGACGAAACTTGCGCCATTGGATTCGAAATATTTTTCTGGTCCTGTGAGCCAAGTTTGGTCCGATTCTGAGACGGTCGAGTGGAACGCTATTTTGGCAGGCCTACGACCCAATCCAACGGGTGAATTTGTGCACGGTCCACCGGAATCCAACTTTGGACATACGGTTGGGTTCGTCTCGTCAAATCGAACCTGTAGACATATAGTTTGATAACTTTAGAGATCGTAGGCTCTGGCACATTTTTTGGTGCAAAGTAGGTCCAACAGCGGACACCATTTTGACCCAAAATTACCGTTTTGCCCCTATGTCCAGAATTGGACTTATGGATAGGCGTTTCTAGCTAATTTGACCATTCTGAGAATGTTGGTAATGTCTGTTTCAGCATTAGGAGATAGTTGTGCGAGTTGACCGTTCGTAGCTCATTGAGTGGGTTGTAGTTTCGATTTGCTCAGCTCAAGACAGCAGGCGAGTACATTCTCTGATATTTTTTATTGTCTTGATATCTACTATATCCGATTCAGTTGTAGTGTTATACTTGATTCTCGACACGAGGATACACGGACTAGTATATGTGAATCTCGTCATGAGATGTCATTCCTGGTTTACCTGGTATATGAGTACATTGTTCGATATTGTTTCTTGTACTTGTATAGACACCGATACATGAACAAGCCATCTACTATCTCAGCTGGATGATGATAGGACCTGAACATAGGTACACCGCCGTGGAGAAGGAGTGCCTTACCCTGGTGTTCGCCATTCAGAAAACACGACACTATGTGACAGGGCAGACCATCCATGTTGTTTCACGAATTAATCCTCTCACGGTTCTCATGACCAAGCCTGGTGCACTCAGTTCTCATCTAGCCACCTGGGCGATACTATTATCCCCATATGATATGGTTTTTGTCCCGCCGAAGGCTATCAAAGGTCAAGCCCTGGCTGACTTCCTAGCAGCCCTTCCAGGCTCAGAAACAGCCAGAATCTATGAAGAAATTCCCAACGAAGTCGTCGCCTCGAACATGACTTCGCATGATGCCATTTGGCGGATATTCTTTGACGGCACTTCAAGAACAGGGCCACAAGGTGATATCGTCGCTGGAGTCGGGGTAGTATTGATTTCCCCCTCAGGGTTGGTGGTCAATCAGGCATATTCTCTTACAGAACCCTGTTCAAACAATGTAGCCGAATATAACGCTCTAGTCATTAGACTCCAACTCGCAAAGGAAATAGGGATCAAGTACCTGGAAGCATATGGTGACTCACAGTTGGTTGTTAACCAGATTCGAGGTTCATACGAGGTCCGCAATGAGGACCTGATTCCCTACTATCAGACAGCAATTGCCATCATTACAACCTTAGAAGGGTTCTTTATAGAACATGTTCCTAGGCTCCAAAATTTCGAAGTCGATGTCCTAGCAGGTCTTGCCGCCTCCTTGGCACTTCCAAATGATACTCATCATCTAGTTGACGTAATAGGCCATGGGCTGGTCTGTCCCAGGAACAATCTTCAACTGGGTACGAGTTACTCCGCCCAGGTAACCAATGCCATACAAGACTGGAGACGCCCGCTCATCGACTTTGTAGTCTATGGAATTCTGTCAGAGAATGTGAAGGAAGCAACTTCAATCAGAAGACGCTCCCTCAGATTCTTCTATGATACGGGGACAAAAATGTTATATCGACGATCCTATGATGGACTACTATTAAGATGTATGTCAAATACAGAAGCCAAAAAAGCTTTACGTGAAGCTCATGACGGCACTTGTGGGGCTCACCAACCTGGCCCGAAATTGTAAGATCGTTCCACCGGATGGGTTATTACTGGCCCACAATGGTAGTAGATGCAGTTGATTATGCAAAGAAGTGCAAGGCTTACCAGATCCATGCAGATTTCATACATCTGCCATCTGAATTCTTGTACCCGATAGTGGCCTCTTGGCCATTTGAAGCTTAGGGAATGGACATCATTGGGCCAATCACCCCACCATCATCTAGAGGGCATCAGTTCATACTTGCAATCACCGATTACTTCTCCAAATGGGCAGAAGTTGTTCCGCTGGCAGAGGTTAAGACATCGAACATGATTAGTTTCATAAAACATCACATCATCTACCATTTTAGACTGCCCCGGAGGATTATTCACGACAATGGTCCGCAGTTTGCAAGCCACGCTTTTTATCGATTTTGTGACAAGAATAGGATTCAGAACATGGCCTCGACAGTATATAACCCATCGGCTAATGGTCTGGCTGAGGCTTTCAACAAAACCATAATCAAGCTCCTCAAAAAGTTCGTATCTGCAAACAAACGCGACTGGAATGAAAAGAATGGCGAGAGCTTATGGGCGTATCGTACCACAATTTCTCTTTGGTTTATGGGAGTGAGGCAGTCCTCCCATTGGAGTCTCAGATCCCCTCACTTCGAGTGGCCCTTACTTATCGGTTAACGTCGGACGATAACTACCGTCGACGGCTACAAGAGTTGGAAGCATTAGATGAGAAGCGTTTACAAGCTCAACAAAGCATAGAGCTCTACCAAGCGCACATCTCTCGGGCTTTCAACAAGAAAGTCAAACAGAGAATATTCCAAGTCGGCGATCTCGTCTTGGCCATTCGCAAACCAATGGTCATGACTCACAAGACCTCCGGCAAATTTCAGCCCAAATGGGAGGGTCCGTTCACCGTATTCTCCAACGGCGCATACCGTCTCGCAAAACAAAATGGAGACTTGCTCATGATGCCCATCAACGGCAAGTTCCTCAAGAAATATTATGTCTAAACGACGTCTTCCAACTATCTCCCAGATTGTGAGTTATGTTCCCTCTGGTATCGCTGAACTTACACTCTGACCTCAAATCTCCCAGATTGTTGAGTTATATACCCTCATGTATCACTTAACTTACTCTCTGACTGCTCTGAATGGATTCATACCTCATCTCCTGGTCATATCTATGGACTTCCTGATCATATCTTTTCTCCACCAAGAGTTTGCCTCAAAATCTATTACCCGCACCACAGTGCGCAGAAGGGTAATATGTCCATAAAACTTATCCTAATCTATTACTCGCAACATCAATGCACAAAAAGGGTAATAGGTCCACAGCGGAGAAAAACAACCACGTCCATATTACTTCTGAGTTGTTTTCCCGTCCATCACAAACAAATCACCCAATACATAGAACTTCCACGTTGATAACACCTCTGAGTTGTTCTGTGTATCCCTATTTGGCCTACTCCTACCACGTCCTCATTACCTCTGAGTAGGGAGGCTCTATTTTAGATCCATATTTACAACGCCCTCATTACCTCTGAGTAAATATGTCAGTTTTCTCTCCACTTATTATCAGTACTCGCATCGCCAGTACACAAAAAGGGTAATATGTCCATAAAAATTATCATAATCTATTACTCACACCATCGGTGCACCAAAGAGTAGTAAGTCCACAAAATATCATTCAAATCTATTTGCTCGCATTTCCAGATGCACAAAAGGGCAATAGGTCCACAAAAATTCCCCAGTGGGATGTCCGTTATAAAACACAAATAATGTATTAGGCCCTCTAGTACAAGCACCACAAAATACCACAAATAAAGAATGGAGTGAACATACCCTGCTTATTCAAAATCAGTTACATTCATAAGACTACATCGACAGCAGAAAACAAAGAAAGGAAAATCTAGCAATACATAGTTTGGTCAGTTTGACAGTACTTCGCCTTCACCAAAAAGCAGTTTTGTGGCCCTCGAAAGAGTTCATGTTTTACTGCTGAGAAGCAAACAAGGCTGTTGAATCCCCAAGGAGCTACCTGGAGGAGGGCAAATATAGCATGCTATCCTCCCCTCCGTATTACGGATGCCTTAGCCCCGCTCCCTCGAAGGACCATACCTTCAAAACATCATCCCTGATGGTACTTTCGCCTACTTGGAGAACCGTGAAGGCAGGACGTTCATAACGATGCCTGACCACCGTCCAACTCTCCGAGGTATAAAGGCCCTTTCTACCACCTGGGGAAAACTCTTCCGAAGCATGAAGAGTCCTGAGTTGTTTGATGTGTATGCCAAAATGGCACGGGAAAAACTCTTCCGAAGCATGAGGAGTTCTGAGCTGTCTGATGTATGTGTCAGAATGGTGTATTTTTACTCTATCGCCGATACCGGTCCTGGAGAAGTTTGCTATCCAGATCCCTACAAAACATGGAAGAAAGGGGGGCTTAGCACCAAAAAAATGGGACTCTATTCTTTTTCAGTTATGTAGCCTAGCCAAAACAGAACCCATACGGCCCAAAAGTCATGAGGCCGACTTCATGAAAGTACTCATACAGCTCAAGTTATGAAGCATTTATGCGGCTCAGATATGGAGTGTTCATGCGGCTCAATCATGAGACACTTATGCAGCTCAGTCATGAGACACTTAGACGGCTCAGTCATGAAGTGCTCATGCTGCTCAATTGTGAGGTACTTATGCGGTTCAGTCATGAAATACTCATACGGACCAATACTCGTGCGGATCAGTCATGAGGCAATCATGCGGCCCAACCATACAGTATTCATGCGGCCCGATCATACAAATGCTTATGCGGCACTTATGCGGCTCTGTCTTGAAGTGTTCATGCGGATCAATCTTGAGGCACTTATGTGGTTCAAGTTCGAATGAGCAGCGGTTATGCGGCTCAGTCCATGCGGCCCTATCATACAGAACACATGTGGTCCAAAAGAGATAAGGCATGCATCGACCAGGCTTAAAGCAAAGGCAGTATATGACAGGCCCGCGCATGAAATATGTGCTATGGCCATTCAAAAATATCAGTCATCGTCTGTCCACCATCCTTACTCTTGAGAGGTGGTTGCACGTCGGGATGAATGGAAGGAGCGTCTGCCGCTCTCGATGGAGAAGCAAGTCTCTTCCCTTTGGCCGCCGTACCAGTCCACTTGGAAGCTTTTGGAGCCATAGCAGAAAGTATGATGAAGTTAAAGGAGAAGAAGGTAAAAGAGGAAAATCTATCTCTGAATGACCCCTATTTTTAGAGTTGCTGAAAAGAGACTCTTTGATTCTCGAGATCATTAAGGATAAGGACGACGTTTGGGGACTTTATCCCTACTAACCGTCGAGTGTCTCTTTGGTTCTCGAGATCATTAAAGATAATATCAACGTTTGGGGACTTTATCCCCAGTAACCGTCGGCTTTATCTCGTAAAGAGATCCACAATCGAATCAAGAAAATTAAATATAGCAGTGACAGACTGGCAGACTGACGGGGTCTTCCTGCGGCTCAATGTTTCCCTATGGTTCGAGATCTTTCTGCGGCTCAAAAAATTCCCTGCGATTGGAAGACTCCCTGCGGCTTGACATATTTCCATGCTTCTTATTCAAAGTATTCCAAATTTACAATTTGAGAACTTTGAAGGGGTCTTGTAGAAGCATAAAAAATATGGGGTTCATGCGGATTATAAATTGCCACATATGTACTTTGGGACAAACATGTCCGCATAAAAGAAAGCCGTATGACTGATACAATGGCTTATACGGCCCGTCAGCAACAAGCTACAGAAGAAAGATATGCGGCCAAGAGGATCACTTCGTTTGATAAAGCTGACAAGACTTGTCAAAACTAACAAAAGTGACAGCTCTGACACTTTGAGAAAAAGATGAGACGTGAGACGTTACCAAAAGTAGGGTTCAAACTCTCTTGTCAGGCCAGAAGAAGTGTCACCCAAGCCGCATGAACCTTATGCGGCTCAAACATATGCGGCCCCAAAATCCTAGAACTCCATGCAGCCAAGGGTGACTGTGACCCAAGCCGCATGAGCTTTATGCGGCCAAAATGCAGAATCTATGTGGCTTAAATCCTTAAGCTATATGCGGGCTAAGGAAGTCTGCGACTTAAGCCGCATGAGTCTCATACGGCCCCCCATGGCTGAGAACTGAGAGACCCATGCGGCTCAAAATGATTCCTGTGACAGGACACGTGGCAGGCTGACCAATTCTTAACTACCCAGCTATGCTGCAACAAAATCCCAACAAATCAACAGATGGCGGCCAAAGAGCGGATCTTCATGCACTATGCGTCTCAACATACATACCATTATAAATAGCATGGTGCCATACCCCTGCAAAAGGCTGGCAAGCTTCAAAAAAAGACAATTTCTTCAAGAGTTAAAGACTGCGTCAGATAGTCCACGGAGTAAGGCAGAGTTGATAGCACTTTTCCGAGCCTCCACCGTCACCTCCTAGAATCAAAACTAGACAATTGTACTTATATTGTTTCCTAGGATTTCTTTCTAGACTTTTTTTTGTACAAGCGAGTTTGCAATCAATTTCAGTGTTTCTGTAATACCTGTCTTTGATTTTTTTATGGCAAACAGTAATGACCTGAATCATGTCAAATTAGATATGTTATGATGTTCTTCCAAGCTCCATCTGAGCTCCAGTCATCCAAGGAGTATCATAAAAATATGACAAGTTCAAAAGGAGTTAAGACGCATAAATTCAGTTGTACTGCATAGCAACAAAAGATGCATAAAAAACTGTAAACAAAATTATGTGCCTAAAAATTGCAGTAGTACTCTCCAATAACACAATATTGACTATGTGTGCAGTAGATTTTCTATTTTTATAACATATTTTTTTATAAGTGTAGCCATACACTCTGAACGTAATCAAAGTAAAAATTGTTACTATAGACTTCGTATGAAAAGAAGTAATTGGTGAGAAGATGAGTACTTCAGAAAAGATTACCTGTTTAAGATCGATCTTTCTTCCGACTTCTAACATAACCAACTTCTGATATAACCAAAGAGCAGTGTTCTCAGCAAGGTGTTCCTCAATCCCCTCACAAGTCTACACAGGTTCGCTAGAGTATTCATCAACAAATGCATGATTAAAGGTGATAATAACAAATCCTATCAAAGTCATGTCCTATTTATAGGGACGAAGACTAACTATGTGGTAAGGTACTATGCGACTTGATTCAGAACGAAGAGATCAGCTTAGTATTAACTATCACTTGATTTTATGTTCCTAAAATCGCGGGTGTCAGTTGACTTAGCCTTGATCCAAGCAATCGCCAGATACGGCCGCCTCAAATTTCGAAGATAGTTTGGATTTTAAAGGATTCAATCAAAGCAAATGACAGCGTGGTAGGTAACCTAATGCGTCTAAAGCTTGATGTGATAGAATTCTCTCTCTCTCTTTCATGCTTCTTGTTCAAAGTATTTCAAAACTTGTTCAAATTTTAAAATTTTTAAAAAAAGTCCTGTAGAAGTATAAAAATATTAAAAAAAGGCACATAGGTGTCATGCGTCCGAAGCATAATGTTCCTGAGTTAAGAGCTGCTAGCTTCCAAAGAAAGACACATATTCAAGAAATGGACCAGATAGACGCATGGCCTATTCAGACGCATGATGTGCTTTTGTCTCTTGTGTGAAGAGACAAATCTCCAGCAGCGTGCAGTGTTCAGATTACGAGGAAGATTTTAGTGATTTCATCATCCCCATCGTTACATTTTCCAGCTATAAAAGAAGCCATTGTATGCGTCTATTTCCAGATCAGTGTTTTACAGTAAGCAATTAGAGAAGCTATGCGTTCAAATATTGACTGATCCAATAGTTATTTAAAGAAATGTTACTGTTTGCATAAAGTAATCAAATTTATGTGTTTAAAGTAAATAAACGTATGGTTGATCCATACTAAACAGATTGTGTGCTGACATGACAGTGTTTCGTGCAGCACGTCTCAAAATATGTGGCTAGCTATACGTGAATCTCGAGCATGTTCACTCTCCACTAACTCCTAAGGCTCATGCGCCTACCCAATTTCATGCATCTCTGAGGCAAAAGACAGTATATTTTTGCACATATGCACGTGGCTATTCCATTGAAGAAAAGCTATA
The DNA here is from genome assembly GCA_029216955.1 of Iris pallida. NCBI lineage: Eukaryota > Viridiplantae > Streptophyta > Magnoliopsida > Asparagales > Iridaceae > Iris > Iris pallida. The sequence continues at coordinate 61,376 of JANAVB010024762.1, forward strand.
AACATATACTGCTTCTTTGCTAAGAACTTCCAGAGAGAAAGAGAGAGCTTTCAGTGATAAAGTTTCCCTTGCTATAGAGAGTTCATCGACGACCAAGCTTCAACAACTTCTGCATCAGATAGTCAACGGAGTAAAGAAGTCGAAGTAGACTTAACCTCTATCGTCCCAATCCCCAGATTTTATTGTACTCGGAATTCTTGTTTAAGATTCTTTTTGTACCTTTTTTCTTTGTAATAATATAAAAGATCCTACATTTCTCATACTCTTTTTGTGTTGAAACAAGAATATTCAAAAAAATATTCCCTAGGAATATGCTAGATGCCATGGAATATTCCATGAAGGTTAATTAACACTAATCCTAATTAATTAGGGATAATCTAGATAGTTTCCACTAATTACCAAGCTAATCATGGCATACTACTATAAACTAAATGCCACTCCATTTCTAGAAATTTACAAATTACTATTCCACCTCCATAATCATAAACTTCCAAATAATTACCAAGGATACCACTCCAGCTTAATTATTTACAACTTCGCCATTCCCTTTTTCGTAATCACCAAAATAATTCTCATATAATATCTAGAAAATAAAATTCAAAAATTAGGAATTGGGGAAAAATAGAAAATTAGAGAAATCTAGAAACAGGGGGTTACAACTTGTGGTACCAGGACCTTAATATAGTTAGGCTACATGCTAATGTCATCTGCTTATAGACCTAGTACTTGATGTGGAATGGGCACTTGACACATTTATGTATTTGTGAAGGCTAATAAATGTCTTGTGCAGGGACACACATTATGACCAATATTTATATATTATGAATAATATCGTTGTATGAACATGGAAGGATGGTAAGTATTGGGTAAGATCTACTATGTTGCATGAAAATTTATACTTTGGACAAATATATGTTATGCTATGTAACTAATACTAAGAAAGATTAGAAATACCACATAATATTGCTTGCACTCAATAATTCAACGTGTTGGTTTGGTTGAGTTGGCAAGAGGACACTTATTAGTACATGATAATTTACTGACCCCGACCAGCTTTTTTCACAGTTACAAAGTTTGCTTGATCATATTGAGACTTTGGAGCTCGGTTGGCAACTTGTAGCAGATCGGCTGAAAATAATTTATTTTGTGTACAGAAGACATAATGTATGAACATCATTTTATTGCATAATTCAAGAGTTGTAAGCCTTGTGACATATTTTAATATATTAAGAGAAAGGAAGAAATAGTGCTTATAATCAAGTTGTTATTTAGCTTTGAGTAGTTGTAATTCCGCTTTTAGTATCCATAAAGAGTCATTTTATATATCTTGTGTTTATCGAATTTCTATTTTATTCTGTTGTAATGACTTTGATTATTAAGATCGCTTTCATTGATCGTGTTTTGTACTTACCTTATACAAATGCAAATTAGACTTGTACAATGTCATGTTCAGTCCTACGGGACCAAGACATGATATAGTAGTATGGAGCACGACATTACGTCCTTGTACCCTTAATTGATTCTCTTCAACTCTAACGTTGCTTTCGTGATCTAAGTCTTTGACTCTCTTAACGTTCTACAAGATGTTCCATAAAATAAGTCTAGATATGTTATATTCTCATATGGGTATTTCGTTGACCAAGAATATCTTTGAAGAGCAGCATTATAATGGTTTAAGTTGAGTGTGTGGCAGAATATTTGGTTTGAGCGGGCCATAAGGCAGGATGTTTGAATGGAGGATAAGTTGGTTGTCAGGTGATCAACTGAATATTAGTGGAGGTGTTCTATTGAGTAATGAGTATTGGAAGAAGTGTGTACCTCTGTTTCCCTATAAATACAATTTTCCTAGTTTTACTAATAAAAATTTCTTAAAGATAACTAAACTAATCATCATAAGTGGACTGAAAGAACCCATTTTTGAAATCCTGAGAATCACATAGATAAAAATTATGTAGGGTAAAAAACTTTTTGAATTAATTAAATATTGATTCCTTCAAAACAATAATAAGAAATTCACCAACACCTTGAACATCATAAATTTAGCATGCCACGATAGTGTGGACGTATACAAATTCAACTTTGTTCAAGTAGATACTTCCTATTAATTTTACTATCATGTCAATATAACTTTATGACAAATAAAATTAATCTGTTGGTTTTGCTCTGGTCATACAAATAATAACAGTGACTCCGATGGGGAGGATACCATTATTTGTATCTAAGTGTATACCATTACTTAATACTAAGTCTATTACCTTGTAATGAGTTCCTTCAGATGGAGAAGTGTACACGTACTAGGTAACTTTCTACAATTACTCCTAAGGAAGTTTGTACTGGTGATCCATAATTATACTCATTCGATATGGAGGAAAGCACTAAAGCCAACACGCAAGTATAATTACATCAACTACAAACCAGTAATGGAGACCATAGGATTTATGCTAAATAAATTTCCTCTCCTACTTAGTTATTTAACAATGAGGGTTTTTCTACTAGTTGATATTATGTCTGTAAAAGCATAAAATTTTAGGCCAGAGTCCCTATAAGCCATAAATTCTCATGCGCCCCACACTGATATGCGCCAGAACAGACAAGAGTACTCGGCGCAGCAGAACACAAACAAATAGTATAAGACATCAAGAAACTAGGCTTTTATTTTATATGAAAGTCTATTACATGTCTAAAACTCTTTACAAAGGAGAATTCTTTTACAAAAAATGAAATGAAAGATCCTAAAAAGCTACAGGCGCATCCTTACAGCAACTGTCAGGCACATCACTTAAAGCTACTGTCGGGCGCATCACCCTCCAGGCACATCACCTTGGTGTCCCACTCAGGCGCATCAACTCATCATCTCATCGCAGGTGTACCCCGTGCATAGTCAGATCCAACTACTTCCTTTCCAACGTGCGGGCACTCTAGTAGGAGGAGTAGCTCTTCTAGCTTAACAAAGTCGGGGCATGATAGCCCCGACCTGCGGCTCTTCCAGCATAACAAAAATCGAGGTACGATCGTCCTGATCTTTGGATGCAACAGGCACCTTCAGCCTGTGTCGGGATACGATGATCCTGATATTTGGATGCAACAGGCACTTTCACAGGGCCGGTGGTAAAAAACCAACTCGGCGCATCTTCGTCCTCGAAAGAAGTTCATCGTCAACTCGCCGAGGCAGGGGACCGATCGAGTTCATCTCCATTTTGGGAAAGACAAGTAAAGAATGGAAATAAGCTTCACTTTATGCGGCTATTTATAGACCCGGGCAACCCACAACCGTACGCCAAGTGGAAGGCTCTCCGACTTTCGTGCAATAAATTTGCATTTATGGAAATGAACTTGTCTCTTCGTATTCTGCTAAAAATCAAGGCAGCCATTAATGCCTAGAAGAACTCAACAGATGGGCCAAAGAGGATGCGACACATGGCAGATGCGCCATCGACATCATGTGCCCCTACTGATGCGCCCAGCGTGACATAGACCCATGCGCCCAGATCGGAATTAACCAATGCGCCCTTTCAAACTTGTCATCATCAAGAATTTAATACTGAGTGACAAAGGTGGCAACATATATTACAAAAGAGCCGTCCAATAAGCCGCCATTTGCAGAAAAAGATGAGCCGCTGACATCAGCACCATTATTACACTTTTGGTCGGCTACAGCTGTCCTTGCCACGTGGCCGATCGTTCATTCCCATGCGCCTCGCAGCCATGCGCCAAGAAGACTGCATGCGCCTCAAAAGCCATGCGCCCCCCAGACTTACTCTTGATCTCAAGTAACAGAAGTCGTGTCTCTGCATGCGCCTCAAAAGCCATGCACCTAGACTTGTCTATGACTCCTAGAAGTCATAGACCAAGTCACCCCATGCGTCTGATCCTAGGTGCATCCTGATGTGAAGCCCTACATGCGCCTCAAAAGCCATGCGCCCGGACTCGCTCCTGATCCCTAAAGACAGCAGCTCAGTCCTCTCCATTCGCCTGATCCTAGGCACATCAAGACATATCACTCTCCCCCAAATCCGAGATCTTTGAAGCCACAGACATGTGCCACGTATCTTTTTACTAAGTTCTGCTCAAGAATGGGTGCTAACCACCCAAGATCTCAGCAACAACCGAATCCCCGCAACTGCCAGGTATCAGCTCCACCGTAGCCCAATACAGCAGTTCAAACAGATTTGAGGCACATCATCCATGCGCCTCCGCCAGCTTCAGCCACATGGCGTTTCTACATCCAGGCGCATCCTATATATGCATGCAGAGGCAGCTTAGCCTGCTGCCGATAAATAGAAGGACCATTTCTTCAAGGAACACACAGAGATATATCCACAAATCATATCCAGAGATCAAGAGAGACACTTCACGTCTTATTTCCCTCAAAATGCTCTGGCATCCAGAGCAACCCAGACCTTCAAAGAATTCAAGATCGTCCTTAGATTGTCAACGGAGTCAACGTATTACCACTCGCTCCACCAACACAGTTCCCAGATAAAAACAAAAGTGTACTCAAAGGACTACATCTAATTCCTATATTGTATACTGTTCTGTTTGTAATCAAAATACAAAAGTTTCAATCAAAAACCATTTGTGTCCCTTTTTCGATGGCGAACAAGCAGGCGACTCTGTTGGGGACCACCTTCTCCTACAACGAGAAGGTTGTGCTGCAATCTAACGACGTCAAGCTGTGCTCCTCCTATAAAACACTTGTGGTGCACCTCGATCAACAGGCGTATAAGGAGTTCATCTCTGAAGGCATCGTAAGTCCTTCGAAGCGGCTGCCAAAGCCGAAGACGACTCGTCGAGTCTGGGTAAGCAAGGGCGATGCGCCTAGCACCATCGCTGAAGGGGATGCACCACCGCAGCTGACCCTTCCTACTGACGTTCTCAACAACCAAGATGCGCCCACTGGTGCAGCACATCTGTCCAGGAAATACGGTGTTGACTGCATTCCCCAACTATCTTCTTCCCAATCGAAGAAGATGCGCCAACGGAGCAGAGGCACAGCCAATCTCCCGCACATGAACTCTAGTGCACAGGAGAAAACATCTGTCTTTGACAGACCCACTCGTTGTTATGGTGTGGCAGAATTGGATTCTGAGTACTATGCGCCTTCGCGGGCTAGTACAAAGAAATCGAAGGCAGCACAGGCCATGCACCCCAAACGTACTAAGCCAACAGCAAACCAGAAGCATGCGCTCAAAATCATGTACGCTGTTGATGGCAAGCTGTACAAGGTTGACTCGAGCGTATTTGCGCCAGATACGAGCCGACCTTCAAAGTCCCTGTCCTGCTTGGGCGCATCTACTGTGTTTCGAACCAAGTCAGGTAGAGCAAAATCTTCGACGTTGAACCCATGCGCCCACTTGGGTAGTGTGCATGAAGTGGGTTCAAGTTGCAATAAATGGTTCCCCCACCAATGATATGGGCGTATCTCATACGCGTGAACTAGATCAGGGGACGCAGCATTCACATGACCACCCCGGCGCTTGGGGTTGCCATGCGCCTGAAGGAGGTGTGAAAGTGGTACTCTCCCATCATGATTTGCGTAATGTGATCACTTACAAACGCAGATCAGAAGAGCTAACCAATAAGCATGATGTTCCCCTCACATGGCACACTTGTGTCGTGGTCACCATCAACTGATGTTGTTGTAAGATAGCAGCTCCACCACAAAGGCAGTCCGTGTTTCAGCGACTACAATCCACGGCACCCATCCGACCTCGCCTCGATAAGAGAGTGCCAATTGAAGACGAAGAGGAGCCTAAGATCGCTTCCTGCCATGTTGTCACAAACTCTCACTCATCCGGGAGAAAGACAACTGCCAACTCTTTGACCTCTACAACTTCATCCAAGAGTCAGTCGAGGAAGAACAAGACGGTAATCCCATCCTCAGGGGTGTTCGAAAGCACCCGGGCAAGAAAAAAGTCTCTGGCTGAAGCAGTGGCTGGGGGTAGTCAAATTCCTAGCAATTCTCCTCTTAAAGACGAGGGAGTCCCCCAAGGAACCAACCTCGATATAGCTGGAGGTAGCCAGTCTGAGGCCTCGGAAGAAGAGGTCCTTCCATAAGAAAGTGAGGTCGAGAGTGAGGTTTCAACCGATCCATCCTCTTCCACCTATGTCATGTCACCTTACATGGCAGGGGTGGTGATGAAGGAGAATCAGACACTCCAGCTTTGGACATCGTGTAACACATAGACACTTTGGAAGGGGCCTCAAAACCCTCTCTGCCTCTATGCAAACCTTGACTCAAGCTGTGTTCGAGATTCAGACCACTATAGCAAGGGCACCTATCTTCACCACTCCTGATCCAGAGGCCAATGGGGAATCAAGTATACCCCCTCAACGGATATCTTCGGGTGCAGATCATCACGTCGCACCCCGGACATCGGCTCCTTCCAATATCCAACTTCAGGCTCTACCACCTTCACCTGCTTCCGACTCTACAGAAGATCTGGTCGAGATGATTAGAGACCTGCGTGAGTGCTTCGAGGATCGAAATAGGCAGGAGGAGCATCAGAAGATGGGAATCCAGCAACCTTACCCCCTCGAGTGGAACAAGGTGGTCTATCCTCCCAAGTATAAACCACAAACACCGACGCCATACGACGAAAAGGATTCTCCTTGCCGGTACCTGACATACTTCCAGTCTCAGACGGGGCATCTCCCAAAGGAAGACCCCCTACTCACAAGCCTGTTTGTTGGGGCATTAAAAGGAGTCACCTACGACTGGTACTGCAGTCTCCCTGACAACTCCATATCATCCTTCAATGACTTGACATGCCTTTTCCTCGATCGGTTCTATGACGGTGGAAAAGACATGACCATGTCGTCTCTCATAGAAGTCCATCAGACAGAAAAAGAAACTGTTCGAACCTTCATCGAGCGTTTTCGATAAACATGCATAAGGTTACCTCCGGGTATGCCAGAACATGCACTCATTGGCTCCTATAGCATGAACATGATCCCTGCAATCAAACTCTGGCTCAACTCTGCTCCGTCTCCCGATTGGTGTTCATTGATTATCGAAGCCGAGGCCGCTGAAAAGAAGGCATGTAATGCTCGCCTTCTGGGGGTTAACTTCCCCGTTTCAACGACAAAGAAAAGCGGCCTGCTACCAGCAATAGTGGGCGTGAGGCAAAAGAAAAGCAGGCACTGACTGCCAATGCTTTAAAAAGTATGCAGGGCCCCGCTCAGAAGCCTCCACCTGCACCGAGACCAAAGATGGTCTACTCCTTCAATGATGAGGATATCTTACAACTCTTCGAGATGTTGAAGCAGAGCGACAAAATCAAGTTGCCTGATCCAAAGCGTCCTGATGAGGTGGACAGAGTCGGCGACCCGAGATACTGTCACTACCATCGGTTCGTTGGACATCCAACTCAAGACTGCTAAATCCTTAAAGACTCATATAGCGCATGATCAATACGAATGTCATCTCAGTCGATTACGAGGAGAAGACAGTCTCGGCCAACATGTTGTCGCTCCAGTTCGGTACCTTGCCGCCTACCACAGCTCGAGATGGTGTTGTCCCCATCCCGAAGGTGACAATGGAGGTGGTCAACCTTCTGCCATCTCGTGACAACGCGAGTGGACTGATTCCACTCACCACACCTCGAGGTGAGATCATGTGGGTTCATCCAGATCTCGCTCCGGAACTTACTCAGCCCGGGGTACGCTCTACCACTAAGGCCAAAGGCAAGAAGATCAAGTCTTACCAAATGGTGACTGCCTCCCCTGAGGAGGCACTTCCTGTACAAACGTGTTCACAGCAGAACGCTCAACTAGAGGAGGCCCATGTCGAAGTGGCACCTCCCGTCACCTCCTCGGCTGCTCCAGAAGAGGGTCCTTCCCAACCTCCAGCAGCTGACAAATAGAAGTAAAAAAGAGGCTTATTTCGACAGGCCTCTACGAAGAGACAACGCTTCGGGGTTAACCAAACCCCACAACTTCGACATACTAGCACAACTTGCCAGTACCCCAGCTCGGTTGTCCCTATTCAAACTCCTCCGTCTATCCAAAGACACTCGGGAGGCTCTCTGTGAAGCCCTGAAGGACGCTGAGTCTTTCATCAGTCAGGTCAAGCAGCCTGAAGATGATCCAACAACATGTCCACACTGCCATAGTATGGGAAAAATCATCCCCAACATCATATTCACTCAACAGGACATGTTGTTCAAGAATAACAAGTACAATAGACCGATGTATTATATAGGGCATGTCGGTGCCATCAAGGTGGATCGAATATTGACCCTGGGTCTTCTCTCAGCATCATCCCCCGAACTCTGCTCCAGACACTAGGGATCCTGATTCATCATCTGACGACATCCCACACTACAATCAGTGGCTTCAATGCCAGCAAAAGTGAGCCGCTGGAGAAGATTCAGCTGAAATGTTATATCGGTGGTCTCCAGACCGAGGTGACTTGTTATGATGTGGATGCGGATGTCAACTACAACATTCTGTTAGGGCACCCGTGGCTACACGAGTACATGGTGGTACTATCCACTCTCCATCAATATATGAAGTACGTATCCACCAACGGCATTGTCTGAACGGAGTTCGCTGACGTCGATCCCTTTAGAGGGATTGAAGCCTTCTTCACTGACTCGGACCTATATAAGTCAATTCATCTCGAAGATGAAGCCAATGACGCCGATGATGAAGATGAAGACGACGTCGACTTGGAGGCGGATATGGTAATCAATGCTCCCTTGAAAGTACGACTCAAGGGGAAGCCACCTCAAACATCGGCTCCTATGGAGGCTAAACTTCGCGGGAAGGCACCAGCTTCTCTGGGCGGAGCATCCACCGAAGCCCCCTTGAAGATATGACTTAAGGGGAAACCTCCTCAAGTGGTGGCTCCCCTCGTAGCCAAACTATGGGGAAAGGCACCAGCTGCCAGGACAACAACTGAGGCACACCTCAAGGTGCGGCTTAAAGGCAGACCTTCTTAGTCATCGGCACCTCTCACCGCCAGGCCATAGGAGAAGGCCCCAGCATCTTTCTTGGCACATACCCAAGAGCCAGCACGGGTCAAGCTCCCGATGGACTCTCCTGAACTACCTAAAGCTACTCCAATGCTCACTAACGAAGAGTTGGAGGAGTACATATCAGCCAATGTTGACGCTCCATCCCTTGATGATGTAATCCCTCGGAACAAAATTTCATATTTTATCAATAAAATGGTGACTTTCAATTATTCTAGTCTTCCACACTAGAATGCAATGTATACTTTAGATAATGTCCTGCAGTCGTTGCAAACACAAATAACGACTGTAAATCATGTAAATCGAGTCGTCTTATACCAAGGAGTCTGTTACATAGTCCTGCCTCGGAACCAGAACGAGAGGCCTATCATCTTCGGCAAAGTCGAGCATCATTAAGACCTTCCACCGGTAGAGCCAAAACTCGACACCGACAGAATGCAAATTTACTGGTACAATGATCGAGCCAAATATCTCATCCAAAAGATGGGTTACAACCTGAAGAGCGGCCAGGGTCTAAACTATGGCAAAGTTTGACGTCTTCCCCTATGACTTCTCGTGCCGAAAGGAAAGTCGCAGGACTATTATCACCGTACTCGACGGGGGGTGGGCTACGTCACGCCTCCGACAACCCCGAAGAGTTCAGAAGCAGAGGATGTCACACATTCTCACTCGTCTAAAGCTTCTACTTGGGACTTTGACACTAGCATCAGCCCAATCTTCAGGAAAGTGCTGTCAGCCAATATGACATCCGTACATCCTTCAGAAGATGAAGACGACGACCAAGCAATAGAGTTCTTCGAAGAAGAACCCTGGGCTCAATGCCTAGGTGCATAATGGAAATCTCACTTTGAACTACGGGAACCCCCTACTGAAGACGAAGTGGAGCAAATCGACCTCGGGGATGGATCTTTCTCCAAATCTATCTACATCAGCAAGAGCTTGGCTTGGGAGGATCGAAAATCCTTGGTCCAGCTGGTCAAAGAATACATCGACGTCTTTGCCTGGAGCTACGAAAACATGCCAGGCCTCGATCCACAAGTCACGATGCACAGGCTTAATATCTTACCTGACGCTAAGCCTATTAAGCAGCAACAACAACGTTTTCGTCCTAACATCATGGACGCTATCGATGAAGAAGTGGATAAACTCCGGGACAACGGGTTTATTCGCAAAAAACAACATCCGGACTGGGTAGCCAATGTTTTTCCCGCCACTAAAAAGAATAGAAAGATCCGGGTCTGCATCGACTTTCGGGACCGCAACTCAGCTTGCCCGAAGGACGAGTTTCTGCTCTTGATCACTGACGTAATGATCGAAAACACATGCGGTTTCGAGCGCATGTCCGTCATGGACGGCTACTCGGGCTACGACCAGATCAAGATGTTCCCAGGCGATGAAAGACACACGTCGTTCAGGACTCCGAAGGGGGTTTACTGCTACACAGTAATACCCTTTGGCTTAAAGAATACAGGTGCCACATACCAATGAGCAATGAGCACCATCTTCCGTCAGCATCTTCGCAAAACATTCGAGTGCTACGTTGACGATATTGCCGTCAAAAGTCGTCTTCGGGGTGATCACCTACAAGACCTGAAGACAGTCTTCGATCTTATGCGGGCACATCAGCTTAAGATGAACCCTGCTAAATCCTTCCTTGGGGTTTCTAGTAGAAAATTCTTGGACTTTATTATCACTACAATGGGCATTCAGGTCGATCCCGAGAAGACCAAAGTCATCCTTGATATGGATCCTCCAAAGAACCTTAGAGAACTTCGAGGCCTATAAGGATGTCTCACATACATCCGAAGGTTTATTGCAAACCTTTTTGGAAAATGCCAACCCTTCACCAAGCTGATGAAGAAGGGAGTCTCCTATGTCTGGACGAAAGAATGTCAGAAAGCTTTTGACGATATCAAAGCTTATCTGACGAGTCCCCAGTTCTGGTGGCACTCGTCACAGGTAAACCATTCCTGCTCTACGTCCCTGCAATGGACCATTCCCTTGGCACTTTGTTGGCCCAAAAAATGAAGCAGGCCATGAGTAGGCTATCTACTACCAAAGCAGGATAATGGTCGGGGACGAACATCGGTACAACCTGTTGAAAAAGAATGTCTAGCTCTAGTGTTTGCCATCCAGAAGACTCGCCATTATGTCTCGGGACATACAATTCATGTCATCTCTCGAGTCAATCCACTCAGAGTCCTCATGACAAAGCCGGGGGCACTAAACTCCCGATTGGCTACTTGGGCGATACTAGTGACACCATATGACATGGTATTTGTCCCGTAAAAGGTAGTCAAAGGCCAGGCTCTGGCTGATTTCCTAACAGCGCACCCAATTTCGGTATCGTCCAGACTCTATGAAGACATTCCCGATGAAGTGCAAGAATCGAACATCACCGAAGGGAACCCCGTTTGACATATGTTCTTCGATGGTGCCTCTAGAACTGGATCTAAAGGATAGATCATTATAGAAGTAGGGGTGGTCCTGATCTCCCCCGATAAGCTGGTCATCCAGCGCGCCTACTCTCTTTCAGAGCCGTGCTCCAACAATGTTACGGAGTACAATGCCCTCATCATGGAACTCCAGTTGGCAAAGCAGCTGGAGGTAGATTAGCTCGAATCTTTCGGCGACTCAAAACTCGTCGTCAATCAAGTCCGAAGGCAATACGAGGTCTGCCATGAAGACCTCTTCCCCTATCATAAAGCAGCTTTGGACATTATCTCAACCTTCGCTGAGTTCTTCATAGAATACGTGCCTCGGCTGCAAAACTTAGAAGCTAATGCTCTGGCTGGCGTCGCAGCCTCATTGGCTGTACCAGTCGGGACTCAACACTTCATTACAGTGGTGGATCGGGATTTGGCTAGTCCCAGAAATAATCTGTGCATACGGCCAACTCATGCCATGGCTACAGATACCAACATTAATGTCAGAGACTGGAGATTCTCGTTCATCGACTTTGCCGTCTACGGAATCCTCCCAAAAGACCCAAAGGAGGCAGTCTCAGTCAGAAGGCATTCCCTCCGGTTCTATTATGATACGGCCACTAAAATGCTGTACCGACGATCCTACGCTGGACTTCTCCTCCGATGTCTATCAAACAAAGAAGTTGCTGAAGCCCTTCGAGAAGCTCATGACAGAACATGCGGAGCTCATCAACCAGGTCCTAAGCTACAAGACCGACTCCGACGTATGGGCTATTACTGGCCCACCATGATGGTTGATGTTGTTGAGTATGAAAAAAATATCGAGCTTGCCAGCTACACGCCGACTTCATTCACAGACCGTCAGAGTCTCTACATTCGACGGTCGCCTCCTGGCCATTCAAAGCCTGGGGCATGGATATAGTAGGACCTATCACCCTTCACTTATCCAGGGGACACCGCTTTATCCTAGCAATCACCGACTACTTTTCTAAACGGGCAGAAGCAGTGCCACTGACGGAAGTGAAATGTTCAAAGGTGATCAGCTTCATCAAGCATCACGTCATCTACCATTTCGAGTTGCCCCAGAGGACTATACACAACAACGGACCGTAATTCATTAGCCATGCATTTAGTAGATTCTGTAAAAAAAATCGTATTCAGAATGTGGCATCAACTGCCTACAATCCGGCAGCAACGGATTGGCGGAAGCTTTTAATAAAACCATCGTCAAACTACTCAAAAGAGTCATATCATCCAACAAGTGCGACTGGGATGAGAAGCTCGGTGAATGCCTTTGGGCCTATCGCACAACGGTACGAACCCCGATAGGCAACACACCGGTCTTCTTGGTCTATGGGAGCGAAGCAGTATTGTCGCTGGAAATCGAGATACCCTCACTCCGAGTGGCGATCATGAATCAGCTGACGGAAGAAGACAATCAACGTCACCATCTGCAAGAGTTGGAAGCGTTAGACAAAAAATGCCTCTTGGCTCAACAGCGCATCAAACTTTACCAAGCCAGCATCTCACAGGCTTTCAAACAAAAGGGTCAAACAGAGGACTCTCCAAGTAGGTGACTTGGTTCTGGCAGTCAGAAGACTGATGGTAATGACTCACAAGACACCGGGAAAGTTTGAACCCAAGTGGGAAGGACCCTTCGTCATAGAGACGGTATACTCAAACGGTGCTTATCGTCTCGCTCAACCTAATGGGGACTTATTCATGATGCCTATCAATGGCAAGTTTCTGAAAAAGTACTATTCTTGACACCCATCGAAAATGTACTATCCTCTCCCCAGAAGAGAGAACTTTGTGAACTTGATAAAACCAGGTTCACACCTTTTTTTTGACAATCATGTGCTTCTGGAACCCAGCTGTTCCGTTGCATTCCCAGTAGAAGGTGGCTAGAGCTACTTGTGTCGGATCGTAGTTAGCGGTAGAGAATTTCTCGCTAGATTGATAGAATTTCCGATGGCCGATTATGATATGGTCTTAGGGATGGATTGGTTGAGAGACCAGTATGCTAGGATAGACTGCCATATTGGCAGGGTTGTTTTTAGCATTCCAGGCGAGCCAGAGTTTTCCTTTTCCCGAGGCAAAGTTGAACCTTCTCCTCCAGTATTGCGGATGGCAGTAGCAACAATGCAGCTACCTCGGATAGTTGAAGAGTTTCCGAATATTTTCCCAGAAGAGCTTCCAGGAATGCCGCCAGAGCGAGAGATCGAGTTCAACATAGACTTGATCCCAGGGACATCCCCAGTGTCAGAGAGAGTCTACAGGATGGCACCGTCAGAGTTAAAGATATTGTACAAAATGATTGAAGAACTCAGAACCAAGGGATTCATTCGTGCTAGTGGATCGCCTTGGGGAGCCCCGATGCTTCTTGTAAAAAAGAAGGATGGTACGTCCAGGTTATGTGTAGATTATCGTACCTTGAATTCAGTAACAATCAAGATCAGATACCCTCTTCCGAGGATAGATGACTTATTTGATCAACTCAAGGGGGCAGCAGTATTCTCGAAGATTGACTTACGATCAGAATACCACCAGATCTGAGTCAGAGAGCAGAACATCCCGAAGACAGCTTTCAGATCTAGATATGGGCATTGGGAGTTCCTTATTATGCCATTTGGAGCAACCAATGCACCTGCTGTATTCATGGACCTCATGAATCGTATCTTTATGCCATATTTGGATCAGTTCGTGATTGTGTTCATAGACGACATCCTGGTCTACAGCAAGAGTGAAGCAGAGCATGAGCAGCATCTCAAAGTTGTCCTCCAGATTCTCAGAGAGCACCAGTTGTATGCCAAGTTCAGTAAATACGAGTTCTGGCTCGATCGTATTACGTACTTGGGTCATATCATCACCAGAGAAGGAGTAGAAGTGGATCACCAGAAGATCGTGGCTATCGAGACATGGCCAGTACCTAGCACAGTTGTAGAAGTTCGCAGTTTTCTTGGATTGGCCGGCTACTACCGGTGATTTTTTTCAGACTTTGCTCGAATTTCAGCGCCATTGACCCAGTTGACCCGCAAGGATGTGCAGTTTGCTTGGACAGCAGAGTGTCAGGATTCTTTTGAGAAGTTGAAGCAAGGTTTGATGACGGCACCCATTCCTACGCTTCCAGATAGGATCGAAAGATTTTTCAGTATATTGTGATGCTTCAGGCAGAGGTTTAGGATGTGTTTTGATGCAGCATGGGAAGGTAATAGCTTATGCGTCACGACAACTTCGTGATCATAAGAGAAATTACCCAACCCATGATTTGGATTTAGCAGCAGCAGTATTTGCACTTAAGTTGTGGAGGCACTACTTGTACGGGGATAGGGTAGAGATTTTTACCGATCACAAGAGCCTGAAGTATGTATTCACCCAGAAGGATCTCAACATGCGTCAGAGAAGGTGGCTAGAGCTACTTGTGGATTATGATGTCAACCTGCAGTATCATCCTGGCAAGGCCAACGTTGTTGCAGATGCATTGAGAAGGAGAACCGGAGTTTATTTCCTTATAACGCTGCCAGAGTTATTAGTAGATCTTTAGAAGATAGAAATCGAGGTGGTTCTTCCTACCAGTGTGGCATTGATGGCCAGCATGCAAGTTTAGTCCACTATAGTCGAGCGAATCCGGTTGGCACAGTCAACAGATTCCAAGCTTCAGCGACTCAGACCCGAGTGTGAGACAGGACGAAGACCAGAGTTGAGTATTCATAAAGATGGTACACTTCGACATGGGAGGCGTCTTTGTGTACCGAGTGGTGATATCAGACAGGAGATCATGGCAGAAGCTCACAGTTCGCAGTATTCCGTTCATCTCGGTGGCACAAAGATGTACCGTGATATCCGTCTGCACTTTTGGTGGAATGGCATGAAGAGGGAGATAGCCCGGTTTGTCTCTCAGTGTTTGGTTTGCCAACAAGTTAAAGCTGAACATCAGAGGCCAACATGACTTCTTCAACCTTTATCGGTTCCAGAATGGAAGTGTGAGCATATAACCATAGATTTCGTGACGCGATTACCTAGATCCCCAGCTGGGAGAGATGCTATTTGGGTTATTATAGACAGGCTCACGAAGGTGGCTCACTTTCTCCCATTTAGAGTTGGTCAGTCGACGACTCAGCTAGCAGAGATGTATCTCAGGCAGATAGTAAGGTTGCATGGAGTACCAGTAAGTATCACCTCGGACAGATATTTAAGATTTACGTCGTACTTTTGGCACAGTCTACAGGAGAGTTTGGGAACTCACCTCCAGCTCAGCTCAGCTTATCATTCGCAGACAGATGGTCAGTCCGAGCGGACCATACGAACCTTGGAAGATATGTTTTGGTCTTGTACACTCGACTTCGGTAGTTTATGGGAAGATCACCTGCACCTGGTAGAGTTCTCGTACAACAATAGTTTCCAGGCCAGTATTCTGATGGCACCATTCGAGGCATTGTATGGTAGGAAGTGTCGATCTCCGCAAGCATAGGACGATGTTGGAGAGAGGCAGATGCTTAGTCCAAAAATGATTGCTCAGACGGTTGAGGTGGTCAGGAGAGTTAGAGATCATCTTCGCGTAGTGCAAGATCGGCGCCCCCTTGAGTTTTCTGTCGGCGACCATGTATTCCTGAGGATTTCGTCTAACCGTGGCGTCATTCGTTTCGGCGTACGGGAAAAGCTTAGTCCTAGGTAGATAGGGCCGTTTGACATTCTGGAGCGAGTAGGAGATGTGTCCTATTATCTTGCTCTCCGCCGTCATTACGTAAGGTGCATGATGTCTTCCATGTATCCCAATTACGACGGTATATCCCGGACCTGAGCCATATCCTGGATCATTCGGAATTGGTTGTTGGTACCAACCTTTCGTATGAGGAGAGGTCCGTGTCTATATTGGACCGGAGAGAGAAGATACTCAAGAACAAGACTATTATGTTAGTCCGTGTTGCTTGGGATCATCACTCTTTGGGTGAGTCAACGTGAGAGCATGAGGATGATATCCGATCGCGATATCCCGACCTGTTTGACTCGTAAGATATAATGTCTTCTTATGCCTTAAGCCCTCGATTTCCTTGCTTGTATGAATGATTGCTTGATTGATTACTTAGTATAGCTTGTCTGTGAATAGTATAGCTTGTTCTTGCCTCTCTGGCCTCTTAATTAAATTCCGAGGATGGAATTCTTTTAAGGTGGATAGAGTTGTAACACCTGTAGTTCGTATTACGTGTTTTGTTATACGTGTACATAATCTCAGACCTGTATATAGACTTGTCCTGATTGGCTAGTCTTAGGTTCTGCATTGGCATGAGTTAGTTAGCATTTCTTGGTTCTGGCATGCATCGAGTTCGGTTGGGTTCGGCTTGGTTGGTTCGGTTTGGGTTGGAATGCAAACCCCTACCTACCACACTCCATCATTTATTAATCCCAACAATCCATTCTCTCTCTTCATTCACTTCTTTATTTACTCTTCTCCTCCCTCCATTAACTCTCTCCACCGACCAAAGAGAGAGAGGCTTAGGCAAGTGCAACTTGCTTCATAGAGGAACTCAGATTTTGTTGTTCTATTGTCTTCCTCATGAGATTCTAAGTCACTTTAGTATTTAGCATTTTCGAATTCCATGGCTCATGTCATGTAGATCTAAATTTTTAGCATTTTTGATCTTCATGGTTTTGATCTTCTAAAACTTGGTTGTTTCCAAAATAGAGAGTTCCATGTAGTAGGGATTTTGATTTTACGCAAGTTTGGCTCTGGAAATGGTTGGATTTCATCGAGGCTTGACCGAGATCTGGATTGCTTGAGTTCGTGAGCTTTTACGCCTACTTGTTTCGGCCATGGGAGAAGATGAAGTTTTACGCACACATTCTAACGTGTTAACGTAGTTTTTAGCATTTACGTCCACGTTTCATGTGACAGCGTATTATTCAGCCTTTTACGCACACGCATTTGCATGCCAGCGTACTCCATTCTACACCGAGTTCATTCGAATTTTATGATCGGGGCCCCTCCCGCTTGCGTAAAATCGAGCTCGCGTAAAACTCTGGCTCGAGCAGACTCTCGCGCACGTAGAGTCGTGCTCGAGTGTTTCCTCACGTAGAGCTTACTCGCGTAGAGTTTCACTCGCGTAGAGTTTTACTCACGTAGAGCCTCGCTTGCCTACGGCTTGTTAGCGTAAAGCCCTGGCTCGCGTAAAACTGCACCCGCATGCGCCCTTGCTCGCGTAGAGCTATCTCACCTTGCTCTTACTAGCGTAAGCCACTTACGCTTGGGGCCCCTTGGCCTAGCGTAGTAGTACGTGCGTAGAGACTTCAGTCCCTATGGCGTACACCTTTACACTTTTATATCCTTACGCCTTTTTCATAACTTGATAATCATGAATTTATTTAATATATTTGAAATAATAATTGTACACGGCATAGTATAAAGTTAACATGACATGACTTGACAAGCAAGCATGATGGGAACTATTGAAGGCTGTTGCGACGGCTAGCATGACATGATAAGAATGACATGACAAGAATGAATGGCCTGGACACCGTGGACGATTGTGTATGTATAAATGAACCAGTACTATCTCGCATCATGTCTAGAGCAGGGACCCCTGAGTACCATGGTCAGGGATACCTACTTAAATTGACTAAGGCTAATAACTAGAATAATCCAGTAGTCATGAAGAGATTTCCCAGCTACAGGCAATTCCGTTATCTGGGTACCCCATCATGGGATCTGTAGCCTACCGTCGAGTAGGGCACATTTCCAGCACACTGTTATGTGTTGTACCCTTCTAGCTACTTAAGGGTACATGTGTTCTTGGACAATGTACCCACATAAATTCAACCCCTAAATTGCGTCTGGATAGCCTGGATGGTCTGCAGGGCTTGTGGCTGTTGGAATTATCTTATTGTATCTTGCTAGTAACTAGGCCTGTGATAACCCTAGTTAGTTAAAGTATCAAGCCGTACTTGTTTGCTTGGCCGTGAATGTTGGATGGAGTCTAAGTCTTATCCTGTCCCGGTACCTGGTTACTTCAATAACATGATTATTTATGCTTACCTTAACAATAATGATCAGGGGCCAAGTTCTGTTCAGGCAAAGGGTTACAACCTCGGTCCTTGTTTGGTTTAAGGGTTGTAACCTGGATCCCGGAGCAGTTCTGTGTCCTCTCTTCATTTATTGTCTTATTGCACCCCACGTCATGCTCGTCATGTTTTACTTACCAACAAGAATTTGAGACGGGTTTCTATTCAGGTGAAGGGTTACAACCCCGGTCCTTGTTTGGTTTAAGGGTTGCGACCTGGCTACCTGAATGGTTTTCTCGTACTCAATTCTCTGTTGTTGTCACTGTTATTATCAGATTCTTATATAATTATCTTTAATATCCATTTATTATATGTTAGTTTTTAGTTCCTAAGTGAAGCCTCCTTTGTGGCACTTGCTCTTTCTGGGGTCTGACCCAGCTGGTTTTGTATGACCAGATATCGGAGTAGCTCTAGAGGATCTACCTATCTTCTAGCCAGATGGTGACCACCAGGCGTAACCCTGGCAATGAGTGGATTCCTTTTGTTTTTCCACTTTATTGTATAAATATTCTTTAGAGGCATTTAGCCGGCGAGCAGGTGTTAGCTCGTATTGCACCTTTATTTACTGTCTGTCTACGGGCTGTAACATGATTGACAAATCCTAGGGTTGATCATGCATGACTGAAACTCTTGCTAGTCTTGATATTTTGGATTCATGATCATCCAAATATGTAATATATGGGATGCCTTACTATTGTATATTTGGTGCTCTGACATCTTGTAATAGTTACTGCTTGTTTGAGATTGAAACAATAGGCTTGTTCATGACCATAAGAGACTGATGGCTTGTAGTTAAACCCTCATGTATCTAGACAGCCGTGACCATATAGCGAGGTGGGTTGCACTTCAATATACGTAGCTGGCTATGTTCGCCTCCGCTCTCTAGTATTCTGGTTCTGGGGCGTTACAATTATTATGTGATCTTTCTACTTGTCTAGGTTATTTTGAACAATTCATAAGAAACATAACAGCAGAAAGCACTTGCAATAACAAAGCTTACCCATCGTCGATAGTCATCCCTGCACAAGACAGGTTAGCATAATTTGTATATATAAATAAAACTTACATTCTGTTTCTGCATGTTAGGCTTGTAATAAAATCTGTCTATATGCATGAACCTAACTACTTGTTGGTCTATGAGACAATTCCCATGATTAGCAGTTGGGACGTACAAACCATCTCACTAATAGACCAATACCCCCTGATCGCGAGGACTTCTAGCCTCATGGTGTCATGTTCCCTCCTAGGCCGAGCAATTGTCGGTGCCCTAGAAATCGGTCGAGAGATTACTACCTTATGCACAAGTTGTCTAGACCAATGCGGATGTAGCTATCAAATAAAACTACTATGCACTAGTCTAGCAACATGTAAACATTTTCTTCTTCTTCTTTTTTGCATGGTCGGGCCATGCTTTTTATACCAAGCTATCTCTTTTTAGGCAATTCTTAAGAGCATATAACAGTTTATATTGAAGCAAGTAAGCAGCAGTTCAAAATTAACATGTGATTCATTCATTTATCAACTCTTTGTTTGCCATTAAAAAGTAATTGGAAACTTTTGTATTAAACAAACAAAATAGAGTAAAACCTTGATCCTTAATGGGATCTTTCGAGTACAATTTGTTTTTTTTCTTGGGTCGAGTGACGATGGAGGGTTGATTCTTTACTCCATTGACGATTTGATGACGATCAAGAGGCAAATGCAAGTCTCTGGCTAGACGGTGATTTGGCTCTCCTGAAGTATGCTTAAACTTTCTGTGCATGTCTGTCTTCGTGTGTGTTGAATGAAGGAATGATCCTTCTATTTATAGGGTTTGGAATGATCCATTCATGTGCGCATGAAAATTTTGCACGTAGGAACGTTACGCGCATGACTTTGTTTGGCGTAGGGGCGCTGCTCTCGGGAAGCTTGAACTGTTGGATTGTAGATGAACTGATAGGTGGCAGTTGTTGAGATTTGTTTGTTGCTAAGATCTTGGGTTGTTGGCACCCGTTCATGAGCATGACTGAGTCAATGACACGTGGCACATGTACATTGCTTAAAGATCTCGATCTGTTTGAAAGACAATAGATTTGATGCGCCTGGGAGGGATCTGGCGCATGAGGAGACTTGACGTATGGCTTCTGAAGGTACGTACCGATTCTGGGTGCATGGCTTTAGGGCGCATGTGAGTATGGGCACATGTCTTTAGGGCACATGCAAGGGATTTAGTTAGCCATGTGGTAGAGCAAAGCTGTAACCAATAAATGAGTAATGATTGTGCCAACATGAGTTGACGTAGGCGACTCTTTATTTTCTGTGAAAGTCTGTTCAGTTTTCAAGATACGTGCTACTGACATCAGATACTTAGCATTAAATGCTTGATGGGCAAGGAGCCTATATAGGCGCATGCACCATGGAGTGCATCAGATGTGGGGCGCATCACTTTTTAAGTTAACCTCCTAAAGCATTTTTGAGGCTCGAAATAATAATTTTGACTTGGTTAAAATCGAGATGGCAGATTCATTACTATTAATGCTAGGTTCATCACATTAATCTCTGAGAGACTGCCACTCGGCTCATGGGTTTGAACATTCTTTGGCCTATAAATAGATGTGTTTGTAGAGAAGAGAGTTTGCTCATTCTCATTCCACCAGAATTCATGTCGACAATACACTTGATTTTCGATGGCTGTGAGCCTCCTCCTTGACAATTCAGTCAGCAGTAGGTTATAGATCTCCTAGTTCAAACATGCTATAATTTTGACGAAGGGCTCCATCAGAGAACTAAGATGCATCGAGTTAGCTATGGACAGAGCAGTTCGTGCTAATGTATTTCACTGGCAGCATTCTCCCCTAAGACAACATTGAGTGCCAAGATGTTGATTACTAGATTTGGGTTGGTTGCCAACCCATGTTCTGCTCAATAACTGCTTCATATGGGGATGCTTATGTGCTGAGACGAGGAAGTGATGCACCCCTAACGAGGAAGTGATTTGCTGGTGACGAGGAAATGATTTGCTCGTGATAAGGAAGTGATGTGCCTATGCTAAGACATAAAAATGATACGCCTATCCATAGAGTTTAGAGTAGGTTGTAGTAGATTTTCTATGTAAAAAGTCCTTTTTTATGTAACAGACTTTCCATACAATAAGAAATCTTTTTTTATGCATTTTGCCTTTGTTGTTCTTTTTTTGATGGACCAACTTTGCTTTGTGTCTCTGGCGTATATCTTTTGCGGTGCATACGGATGCACCTTCTTTGGACAAGGTTTCTAGGTGCATGAATTTCCATGCTTCTACAAGACCCCCGTTAAAGTTTTCTAAACTAAGACATGTTTTGAAATACTTTGAACAAGATGCATGGGTAGTTGACCTTTGTAAGCACCTAGCTTCTAGCACATGATCTGCTTGGCGCACAACCATCCTCGCGCATGACCACTTTGGCGTATTTGTCCGTTTGATGATAACCCTTCGGTTCTCGAGTCGTATTAATGATAATCTTTTCGAAGATTTGATGCCGCCTCTTTACGTACGTCAAACCGTCGGCTGATTACATCACCCTTTATCAGGTCTTACATTCCTAAGCCTATAAATGGGTGCTTAGGTTGGAGATAGAGGTTCTTATGCTCTCTTTTTCAAGCTTTCATCCAATTTTTTCATCTCCGAAGTCTAACTTTTTTCTCTATCTTCTTTTCATAATGGCCCCCAAAATGCCTCGTGCCACCGCTGCCAGCGAGGGCAATAAGCCCGTTGATGTTGCCGCCGACGAGCCCGAAGTTGTCGACAGGACTCATCCCGACGTGCATAGGAAAGTGATAGGTCGGTGACCGTCATTGACAGCTTTTCGAACAGACAGAAACTTTGTGCACGGTTGAGCGAATGGATGGGTAACCATCTGGAACATGCACCAACAACTCTCCTTGATGAAGTGCACGGGTGTAGCTCATGGAGCTATGCCCTGAAGATGCACCGAAGCTTCACTCTGCTGATGCACATGGAATTTGGTCCTGAAGATGCGCTGAAGCTTCACATTGCCAACGCGCATGGACTTCGGTCCTGAAGATGCATCGAGGAATAACTTTGCCAACGCGCATGGACTTCGGTCCTGAAGATGCGCCAAGGAATAACTTCGGCAATGCACATGGACTTCGGTCCTGAAGATGTGTCAAGGCTGGACTTCACCAACGTGTATGGACTTCGGTCCTGAAGATACGCCAAGGCTTTTGTTGATGCACATAGTTTTACATGCGCTGATGCCAGGTTGCACATGTCTTTTTTGTTCTTCTTTCAAAAAAGATTATATTTTTGCTAACTCCTTTTGCTTTTGCCCTTTGTAGTGTCTATGACCTTGCCTATGTTGGATGTGATTTTGTTTGACTACTCCCTCTACCAGATGGGCCTAGATTTCAATTAAAAAGTTATCAATCCTGCCAAGGCGGTAATTATGCTAGACCAGCCACCGAAAAGGATGGCGCTGATCAAGGAACAACCCTCTGCCTTCCTCCAGGCTATGATGGAGAGGGGGTTCGATCCCCATTGCAGATAATGCAGACGCTTTTTATTTGAAGCCCCAATTTTTGTTTGGGGACAGACTGGCTTCCTACGAAGCAAAGATTCTGAAGATAAGGGAGGGCTGGTTCTTTGATGCGAAGGGTCTTCGCATGTACATACGAAAGACCGAGCGTTAGCTGTCGTTGTCCGCATTCACCTATTTGGCCTCAAGGAAAAGGATAAACTAGGAGCTTACCCCAACCCATGAAGGAGCAATTGCGGGGTCTTTTAAGATTGACTCCAGTTCCGACCAGAAGGATATTTTTTACCTTCGTACGAGATGGGCCATCTTACTTATTGTGAGTTTTATGTCCTGAGAGCCTGCTCAGTGATGTGCCCAACAACACATTTGCTTTCAGTGCTTCGACCTTCGCAAATCTTATGCTGGCGGCCAAGATCATGTATCCGAAGGGCAAATTTTGGGTTGAAGGTTGGTGCCTTTATGTGCTAAAGTAGGATGATCTAACTTTGTGGATTCTGTCAAAGTACAAAGATGATCTCAAGGAGCTGGGTCTGTACTATGCCGTACGGGCTACCCAGGCTGGCGTAGAGATGAACCAGCATATGTTCTTGGCCCTTTTGGAGATGTACAATCCTCATACTGGGACGTTTTACACATCCAAAAGAGAGCTGGGCCTGGTGCCCCAAGAAATTTGTGAAGTTTCGAAACTCACCTAGGGTACTGAGCTATATGAGGAGTATTCCCCAACCAACAAGGAGCTCTTTAACCTGGATGCGAAGGATTCGAAAATGATGGCGGTATACAAGGAACTATTATACAACTACCATGTGTGTCAGTGGTACGACAGGTCCAGGGCTTCTACCCATGTGACTGCTTAGAGGGATTACGTCTTTATCCAGCATAATGATGATCCGAAGAAGCTTTATATCACCACTCTTTAGGGTTCCTTATCTGATGTGATCGCTGCTCAAATGAAGGATTTGGGTGAGTAGAATCCGCAAGAAGATAAAAATGGGACACATGCTGACAATGTTTACTGTTACTTCTGTCACAATATACACAAGATGTCTCCGAAGGCTGTGTTAGCTACCTTTCTGATGATATGGCTCCGGTACTGTGTTCTCTGGCGGGTCAGGATCTGTGGAGAGGGTGACCCATAACCTTATTCTGCCTGCTATAAAGCTGGTGTTTGGCCGTCGTTTGGCCCTGCTTCCCGTGATGGTATGCAACCTTCAGCGAGGTCTATGGGAGTTTGTAGAGAAGGTTCTTAATATGCAGGGCAGAAGTATGAATTTTCCCCGAGTAGAGCTGGCCTACCACTACTTAATGGGGTGGTTGATACTACACCACCCTAATGTGATGAGCCCTAGCTTGGAAGAGGGCCACCTCGAGTGAGATGCCCTTATCTGTTGCTACCGCCGATGGAAGTGGCTGCATAGCGGTGTCCCTATTTGCCACAAGGTTCTTTTCTATCTCCAAGGATGGGATATTTTCAAGGTTGGCCCAATTTATTTGGGTTTTGAAGCTGACTAGGAGTTGGAGGATATAGGCGTAGATGCTTCCACTCTATTGATATGGGGGTTGCGTTGGTTGCAGTGCATCCGACCATCTCATTTGGCTTATCGGAATAGGAACCACGCTTTCCTCGAGTCATATCTACCAAGCCGTTTTGTTCATCAGTTCGACTATAGTTAGCTGATGTTGGACAACTTGAGTACCTGCCTGGGGTATATCGGAAGCCTGCTAGATGGGGCCCATGCTTGGCAGTACTACAACATTGGGTGTACAAGGGTACACTTTATAGCTCCACTTCTGAATCCCATGCCCAGATTTTGTACTCCGCAGTAAAGCTCTTTTGTTCGACGAACACTCTATCTCCTGGTTTTAATAGGAAAAATAGTTTTATCGCCCAAACCTAGCTTAAGGCATCCTTGGACACGATTATGATGGCTTGGGCGTATCTTTCATCGGGTGCTCACGTACCGGGAGCCTCTCCAGTGGTAAGGACAGAGGAGCTGCTGGAGGAGTCCTCGGATAGTCGGCTAAAAAGGTGTGCTTCATCTGGAGCGGGTCCTTCTGTAGCAAAAATGCCAAGGAAGGTCTTGGAGTCCAAGTCGGGGCCACAATAGCTTTTTTCCTGCCCGCAGAGAAAACGAAAGAGACTTCTCCCGTAAAGGTAAAAAGATTATTATCTATTCTAAAGGATAAAGTGGTCTTCCTTCTCTTATCGTGTTTTCTTTGTTTGCATGGTACGAAGAAGAAGAAATCTAGGTCTTCGAAGTGAGACCTGGACGAATCCTTGAGAAGGAAATCATCAGCTCTTCCGAAGAGCATATCCCCTCGGTTGCGGAGTCTCAGGAAAAAGAGGACCAAGTTGACAATATTCGGGTCTATACTTCCATCTCTTTCAAATATATGGAGGTTGACTTTGGCGACCTGCTGAGATCACTGAATGCTGACCAGCCCTCGATGAACATCTTAGGTACTTTTGTTTATACATAACTGCGTATTTTGATGGTGGTAATGATCATATCTTGTTCACAGATATGCATCAGGCAAATTCTTCGTGGAGCGTAAACAAATCTGCTGCTAGCGCCGATGTGGCGGCTGAAGAAACCGCTGACCAACCTTAGAAGACGAATGTTTCGAGGGCTCCCCTCGAGGTTGAGACAGAAGAGGTTCAAAAATTGCCCCCTCTGACTGATGTCCCGGATGTTACTGCTAGGGTCATTAAAGAGGAACCAATATCGAGGTGCCAACCAGCTTGGAGCAGCTGAAGTTGTGGTCATCAACGAGTCGTCCCCATGAGAATGAGATGGAGGAACCGGCTTCGCTTTCGAGTCCTACGCTTGCCCCAATGACGGAAAGTGAAATAGAGGAACCGGCTCCACTGCCGAGTCCTACTCCTGCCCCAGCTACAGAAGGCGGAATAGAGAAACCAACTCCACTGCCGAGTTCAACCCCCTGTGCCAGCAACAGTAGGCCTTGACATTGGTGAGTCCTCCTGAACAGGTCTTAATCAGGGTGAGGCCCCCATTGTATATCTTTTTTCGTCTATGTTCCTTGGCGAACTGTAACTATGGTGGCCCCATCAGGGGCGTTGCCCTTCGTGGCCCCAGTTTTGGTACCGTTGGAGGTCAGCCCGGGCCTATAGATATTGATATCCCGGAGGAATCTGGGTCAGGGTTTCCCTAAAGGGAGGCTAATTCTGACACCTTCATGGCTAGAGGTTCGGCTGGCGAGGTGGCAGCTGCTCCGTCGAGTATTGGATATCTGAAGACCATATCGCTGCCGAGTTCTACCATTTTCGACTTCGCTGTCCGTCTTATTCCAATGGAACTCTTGATGATTCCCTCTTTGATGCCTCAAACAATGGCCAAGGCGCGACTTTGTAAAATTTATAGTCGAGGTCTTTTATAAGATTTTGAAGAGGGGGTATCTACTGTTTTGGAGTAGGCTGGACTTTTGTAGTGGCCAAGATGTCAGCGCTCTCACAAGTTGCCTCCATAAGGTCTCACCAGGGCTATGAGGCTATAGCTGAAGCCTTGGAGGCATCAGTTGGGGAGTTCGACCATCATTTAGCTGAACTCCATGTCCTCCAGAAGAATGATCTTTCATCTTTGATAGAGGAGGAATAGAGTAGGCTGGTTGCTGAAGTTGCTGAGGCTGAGTCAGTTTACTAATCCAGCTGAGTTGTTCTGGACCATGACTTAGTCGAAGCCAGCGCCAAAAAGCATGAACTTGCAGCGGCTATGGAGACCCAAATCAGCTTGTAGAAGATCTTAGGTGAGCGCCTGGCGGAAGTCGATGATAAGATCCGTCTGCTCCAGGAACAACAGTTCCAATTTGTGGCTGATTCTCAGCTGTCTAAGAAGAAGGCGGAGCTGGATGCCAAACATGCCGACGTCGTCCTCTTCAAAGACGAGGAAGTCATGCACCGCGAGGCTGAACGTCGGGCTTTAGTGAATGTTCAGTCCAGGACAGAAGCTTTGAAGCACCGTACCGGTGAGCTGTGTGTCGATGCTTAGCTTCTCTTTTGCTCTTTATATTTTGCTTTTTCTTATTTTGAAATGTAGTCCCTTTTTTCCTTTTTATGAGATTTTTTTGTTCTTGACAAAAAACTTGTGTAAGATTTTGTGGACTTAGCATCTTTAATGCACCTTGGTTTTAGGTACAGATGGTAAGTTGAGATGATAATAGAAACTTGATTGGTAGGCATGTTTACTCAGACATAATATGGACGTGGTAAATATGAGATTTGTAGTAGAGTTTTCTTACTCAGAGGTTATACGAACATAGTAAGACTGAACTCTGTGGGGACACATGGTACAACTCAGAGGTAACAGGGACGTGGACGTTTTATGAGTGGATGAGAATGTTTACTCAGAGGTAATGTGGATGTGGTAAACTTTCATTTAGAGTCACCTTACTCTGAGGTAGGATAGAACTCTGTCACGCCCCAGAACCAGAATACTGGAGAGCGGGGGCAGACATAGCCAGCTACGTATATTGAAGTGCAACTCACCTCGCTATACGGTCATGGCTGTCTAGGATATATGAGGGTTTATCTACAAAATAGCAGTCTCTTAAGGTCATGAACAGCCTATTGTCTCAATCACAAGCAAGTAAGTAAAAGTTACAAGATGTATGATCATTAAATATACAATAGTAAGGCGTCCCAAACATTACATATTCTGCTGATCATGAAGCTAGTCGTTACAAAATGTTAGGACTAGCAAGAGTTTAGTCATACATGATCAACCCTAGGATCTGTCAATCATGTTACAGCCCGTAGGCAGACAGTAAGTAAAGTGCAAACGAGCTAAACAGGTGCTCGTCGGCTAAACGCCTCAAAAGAATATTTTTACAATAGAGTGGGAGAGCCAAAAATAACCCACTCGTTGCCCTGGTTACGCCTGGTGTTCACCATCGGTCTGGAAAAGCGGTAGATCCTCTGGAGCTGCTCCGAAATCTGGCCATACAAAACAAGATGGGTCAGACCCCAGAAAGAGCAAGTGCCACAAAGGAATCTTCACTTAGGAACTAAAACCAGCAATCAGCACAAGAGTATAAATAAAGTAAGAACTGGAAATAAAGAAAATACATCAGGATGATATACGACGAGATAACCATGGAACTATTCAGATAACCAGGTTACAACCCGTAAACCAAACAAGGACCGGGGTTGTAACCCTTCGTCTGAACAGAACTTGGAATTCTCACCATTTATCGGTAAAATAATTACAAGCATTCTGGTCATTCAATAATCTGGAACAGGATCAGGGCAAGACTAGACTGGTTAGACTCCATCCAATCACTTCACGGCCAAGCAAGAATTACGGCTTGATACTTTAACTAACTAGGGTTGTCACAAGCCTAATTACTAACAAGATGCAGTGAGATTATTCCACAGCCACAAGCCCTGCAGACCATCCAGGTTACCCGGGTTAAAAGATTTAGAGTTGAATTCAGGTGGGTACATCGTCCGGAAACGCATGTACCCTTAGGTAGCTTGAAGGGTGCAACACATAACAGTGTGCTGGAAATGTGCCCTACTCGACGGCAGGCTACAGATCCCAAGGCGTGCCCAGTAACGGGATTGCCTGTAGCTGGGAGATCTCTTTATGACTAGTGTATTAATCTAGTTATTAGCCTTAGTCCATTTCAATGGGTACTCCTGACCGTGGTACTCAGGAGTCCTCTCCTAGACATGATGCAAGACAGGACTGGATTATTTGTACAAGCACAATCGCCCACGGTGTCCAGGATTAATTATACAGGTCATGTCGTGTCAGGTAGCCGTCGCAACAGCTGCTCGAGAATATCATGTCAGGTTTTCATGTCAAGTGTACGAGTCAGGAGTGCGCCACGACTGGCCACTATCAGGTCATGTCTGGTTACTTGTCAGGAGTGCACCACTACGGGTCACTATCGTATTATGCTAGTTTCTTGTCATACCATGCCATGTACAATAGTCATTCCAAACATATTAATTAAAATCAAGTTCATGACAAAAGGCGTAAGGATATAAAATAGGCATAAAAAAATATATATAATAATAATAATAATAATAAGATAACAAGACAGGGCACAGAAAGTCCATGCGGCTCAAGGGGAGTGAGTCCATGCGGCTGGGTCAATACAGGTTCATGCGGCTGGGACTGCACGCTCATGCGGCTCAAGGAGCCCAAGGCGCATGCGGCTGGAAAAGCGGGTTCATCCGGACGAAGGGGAGTCAGCTTATGCGGCTGCGAAGGGAGCAATCGCCATACGGCCGGGGTTCAACAGCATATGCGGCTATGATCAGACGGCGGCTGAGCAAGGGCGATACATATGCGGCTGGAGGATAGATGGGCCTTATGCGGCCCAAAACAGTAGCGCATATGCGGCTGGGTGCGAAGGAACTCATGCGGCTGAAAGCTAGCCGCATGAAGTCCATGCGACTCAAGATAACAGGGGCTCATGCGGCTCAGTCTGAACAAGGCTGTGCGGCCCAATTACTTGCCGCATGAAGATTCATGCGGTCAAGTACTCAAGCAAGTCTTATGCGGCTAGGAAGGACTTTCCATGCGGCTGAGCTCGAACGAGTCTCATGCGGCTGGAAAGGCCATACGGCCAGAGACTTGCCGTATGAGGATTCATGCGGCCAAGTACTGCTCTTCTTCTCCACTTGTCCGAGAAGAGGAGCCAAGCAACCATGGCTTCCAAACTACACAAAACCTTCATCCGGAGCCCAAATCGGAACTTCCTTAGGTCAAAATGGGGTAGAACGAGATTCTCTACAACATGGAACCATCAAAACACAGAAATAACAAGATTAAGTAGATCAAAACCCAAGAAATCCGAAAATAAAGTAAATATAGATCTATAAGAATCTAGCCATGGAAAGTGAAAATGCCAAGTTCTAAAGTTAGTCAAAATGCTGTAAGGAAGAGAATGAAGCAATAAAATTGGAGTTCCTCCATGAAGCAAGTTGCACTTGCCTAGACCTCTCTCTTCCTCTCTCTGGTAGGTAAGGAATTAATGGAAGAAGAAGAAGAGTAATGAAGAGAGAGAAAGAAGAATGGTAATAAATACCAAAGGTGGTGGTAGGTAAGGGGTTCATCCATGGTTCATGATGAACCAAAAACAATCCCAACCGAACCAAGCCAACCCCGGGCCAAGAATAAACTGAGCCAAGAAGGAAAAGCTAAGCCAGGAATTAAGCAATACAAGATAAAATACGTATACGTATTCCAAATACGTAATACGAACCACAGGCATTACAAACTCTGCAGGGACATAGAAAATAATTCAGAGGTGATATGGACTTGGATGTTTTATATGGAAAAATAACGAGGGAATGTCGAACGGTCCTATATACCTAGGACTAAGCTTTCCCCGTATGCCGAAACGAATGACGCCACGGTTAGGCGAAATCCTCAGGAATACATGATCGCCGACCGAAAACTCGAGAGGGCGCCGATGAGAATCGGCCCAATGGC
Source organism: Iris pallida (assembly GCA_029216955.1). Classification (NCBI taxonomy): domain Eukaryota; kingdom Viridiplantae; phylum Streptophyta; class Magnoliopsida; order Asparagales; family Iridaceae; genus Iris; species Iris pallida. The sequence goes on from JANAVB010024762.1 coordinate 91,813, forward strand.
GCTGGCGATCTTGGGCAACTCGAAGATGATCTCTGACTCGCCTTACCACTTCAACTGTCTGGGCAATCATTTCTGGACCGAGCATCTGTCTCTCTCCAATATCATCCTAGGCTAGCGGGGATCTGCACTTCCTGCCATACAGTGCCTCGAACGGTGCCATCTGGATACTGGCCTGGAAACTATTATTGTACGAGAATTCCACCAGGTGCAAGTGATCTTCCCATGAACCACCAAAGTCAAGTGTGCAAGACCGCAACATGTCTTCAAGAGTCTGGATCGTGCGTTCCGACTGGCCATCTGTCTGCGGGTGATATGCTGAACTGAACTGGAGACGAGTCTCCAAACTCTCTTGCAAGCTTCGCCAAAAGTGCGACGTGAATCTTGAATCTCGGTCCGAGGTGATACTCACTGGCACACCGTGCAACCTGACGATCTGCCTAAGATACATCTCCGCTAACTGAGCCGTCGACTGACCAACTCTGAACGGAAGGAAGTGAGCTACCTTCGTGAGCCGATCAACTATAACCTAGATAGCATCTCTACCAGCTGGGGATCTAGGTAATCTAGTCACAAAATCCATGGTCACATGCTCCCACTTCCATTCTGGAATCGGTAAGGGCCGAAGAAGTCCAGCCGGTCTCTGATATTCGGCTTTATCTTGTTGGCAAACCAAACACCGAAAGACAAACCGAGCTATCTCCCGCTTCATGCCATTCCACCAGAAGTGTTGACGGATATCTCGGTACATCTTCGTACTGCCAGGATGGATGGAATACTGAGAACTATGCGCCTCTGACATGATCTCCTGTCTGATATCTCTACTGGGTACACAAAGACGCTTCCCATGTCGAAGTGTACCATCCTAATGAATGCATAACTCTGATCTTTGACCTGCCTCGTACTCTGCTCTGAGTCGCTGAAGCTTGGAATCTGTTGACTGCGCCATCCGGATCGTCTCGACTATAGTAGACTGAACTTGCATACTGGCCATCAATGCCACACTAGAAGGGAGAACAACTTCTATACCCATCTTCTGAAGATCTGCTAACAGTTCTGGTTGCGCTATTAGAAAATAAACTCCCGCTCTCCTGCTTAATGCATCCGCAACAACATTGGCCTTTCCAGGATGATATTGCAGGTTGACATCATAATCCACAAGAAGCTCCAGCCACCTTTTCTGACGCATGTTAAGATCCTTCTGGGTGAAAACATACTTCAGGCTCTTATGGTCGGTGAAAATCTCCACCCTGTCTTCGTACAAATAGTGCCTCCATAACTTGAATGCAAACACTACCGCTGTCAGCTCCAAGTCATGGGTTGGGTAATTCCTCTCATGATCACGAAGTTGTCGTGACGCATAAGCTATTACCTTCCCATGCTGCATCAGAACACATCCTAATCCTCTGCCTGAAGCATCACAATACACTGAGAATCCTCCGGTTCCATCGGGAAGCATGAGAATAGGAGCTGTTATCAGGCCTCGCTTCAACTGCTCGAAAGAACTCTGACATTCTGTTGTCCAAGCAAACTGCGCATCCTTGCGTGTCAATTGGGTCAATGGCGCTGATATCCGAGCAAAATTCGAAACAAATCGCCGGTAATAGCCGGCTAATCCAAGAAAACTATAAACTTCTGCAACTGTGCTAGGCACTGGCCATGACTCAATAGCCACAATCTTCTGGGGATCCACTTCTACTCCTCCTCTGGTGATGATATGTCCCAAGTACGAAATGCGATCGAGCCAGAACTCGTATTTACTAAACTTGGCATACAACTGGTGCTCCCTGAGAATCTGAAGAACCACACGGAGATGCTGCTCATGCTCTGCCTCACTCTTGCTGTAGACCAGGATGTCATCCAAGAACACGATCACAAACTGATCCAAGTAAGGCATGAAGATGCGATTCATGAGGTCCATGAATACTGCCGGCGCATTGGTTGCTCCAAAAGGCATAACAAGGAACTCCCAATGCCCATATCTCGATTTAAAAGTTGTCTTCGGGATGTCCTGCTCTATGACTCTGATCTGATGATATCCTGACCGCAAATCAATCTTCGAGAATACTGATGCCCCTTTGAGTTGATCAAACAAGTCATCTATCCTCGGGAGAGGATATCTGTTCTTGATTGTCACTGAGTTCAAGGTACGATAATCAACACATAACCTGGACGTACCATCCTTCTTTTTCACAAGAAGCATCGGGGCTCCCCAAGGCGATCCACTAGCACGAATGAATCCCTTGGTCCTGAGTTCCTCAATCATCTTGTACAATATCTCCAACTCTGACGGCGCCATCCTGTAGACTCTCTCTGATACTGGGGCTGTCCCGGGAATCAAGTCTATAGTGAACTCGATCTCCTGCTCCGGCGGCATACCTTGGAGCTCTTCTGGGAAAATATCTGGGAACTCATCCACTATTCTGGGCAACTGGACTGCTGCTACTGCCATCTGCAATACTGAAGGAGAAGGTTCAACTTTGCCTCGGGAGAAAGAAAACTCCGGCTCGCCTGGAATGCTAAAAACAACCCTGCCGATATGGCAGTCTATTCTAGCATACTGGTTCCTCAACCAATCCATCCCTAAGACCACATCATAATCGGCCATCGGGAATTCTATCAATCTAGCGGGGAACTCTCTACCGCTAACTACGATCCGACACGAGGAAAATACTCTATCTACTCCCACAAGTCCGTTACCAGTAAGTATATTGAGCCTTACTGATAATGACTCGGGCTCCAATCCTACCCGTGTCGCGAATTGTACAGACATAACAGAATGTGATGCACCAGAATCAAATAAAGCTGAAGCTGGAAATGAGTTGACGAGAATAGTACCTGCCACTACCTCTCCTGGTGCCAATCCTTCCTCTGCGGTCATCACCATAGCCTGACTGTGCCCTCGGGGTGCTGGTCCCCTCTGCTGAAATCCTCGCTGCCTGCTCTGACTCTGGGCTTGGACTTGTGCATACTGCTGGAGGTTCTGCTGCTGGAATACTTAGGTCTGAGGCGGCAAGGGCCTCGGTAATGGGTACTGCTGCTGCTGGACCGGAGCTGGTCCTCTCACCGAAGAGCTAGAAAGATTGGACGATGATGAACCACCCCTATTCGGGCAGGATCCAACCCTAAGGTCTGGTGCTCCACAAGCCAGGCACAATCCCTGTGCCCTGTAACATTCTGCCACTACATGGCGTGGCTTCCCACAATGAGAATAACCCACTGCGGAAGATTGCTTCTGCTTCTGCTGCTGCTGTTGAGGGTACGTCGGGGTAGAATGCTGAACCGACGTTACTGAGGCCGCTCGCCTCGGAGCTCCAATAGTCAAAGCCCTGGCTGCCGGGGCCGGTACTGAAGACTGATTCATCTGGCCGTGAGATCTCTTCCGACCTCCGGCCCTATCCACAATCCTCTGGGAGGTATACTCATGCCTCCGGGCTGCTCTCAAGACTGCATCGAACGTCTGGTGCTCAAACTGCTCAACTGCCAACAAGATCTCCAGGTGAAGTCCCTGCTGGAACCGCTGGGCTCTATCATACTCGGTTGCGACCAAAGTGGAAGCAAACCGACTGAGTCTGGAAAACTCGGCCGCATATCCGTCGACCGTCCTGCCTCCTTGCTTCAGATTGGTAAACCTCGTCTGCAGATCATACCGAGCCACGACATCGAAATACTTGGTCTGGAATCTCTCTCTGAATACTGCCCAAGCAATGGGTGCTGCTAATCCAACAGCCTGCGCTGCCTACCAGCTGCGGGCAAGATCCAATAACTGCAGGCGCACAACGGCCACCTTCTCGTTCTCTGGGGTCCTGGTTGCTTCAAGAATCACCTCAGTATCCTGAAGCCACGCACCCGCTACGATAGCATCTTTACTACCGTCAAGAAGGGAGGGTTCAAGCGCTTGAAGCTGTTGGCCGCGCTGTTACCCTGATGAGCACTCCGGGTCAAAGCATCCGTCACTGCCTGGTGCAAGGCATCTCCACGACGATCTTGAGAAGCTATCAAGGTCCTGACGAGTCCTACTAATGTACCATCATCAGGTTCTACAGGTTGAACTGGCTGAACTGGTGGCTCTTCTCCAATAGGCTCGACTCTGGAGGCTACTCCGGAGTGCTGGGCTTGATCTCCGGGTTACTGCTGGTCTACGGGAGGTGCTCCTCCTGGATGATCGGTAGGACCACGAACAATGACACTGAAGAAGACGACATAGGGAACAATAAGGAAGGACTAGGATAGATCAATGAGACAAGCATGTGATCAGGACAAGAATCCAGGAATTCAGAAGATACGAGCAGAGATCAAGGGCGAATACTGATTGAGACATCTATTCGGTAAACCCTCACATATCTAGATTTATAAGACCTGCATGGGCCACCACTTAAACCATGTCACGCCCCAGAACCAGAATACTGGAGAGCGGGGGCAGACATAGCCAGCTACGTATATTGAAGTGCAACTCACCTCGCTATACGGTCACGGCTGTCTAGGATATAAGAGGGTTTATCTACAAGCCAGCAGTCTCTTAAGGTCATGAACAGCCTATTGTCTCAATCACAAGCAAGTAAGTAAAAGTTACAAGATGTATGATCATTAAATATACAATAGTAAGGCATCCCAAACATTACATATTCTGCTGATCATGAAGCTAGTCGTTACAAAATGTTAGGACTAGCAAGAGTTTAGTCATACATGATCAACCCTAGGATCTGTCAATCATGTTACAGCCCGTAGGCAGACAGTAAGTAAAGTACAATCGAGCTAAACAGGTGCTTGTCGGCTAAACGCCTCAAAAGAATATTTTTATAATAGAGTGGGAGAGCCAAAAATAACCCACTCGTTGCCCTGGTTACGCCTGGTGTTCACCATCGGGCTGGAAAAGCGGTAGATCCTCTGGAGCTGCTCCAAAATCTTGCCATACAAAACCAGCTGGGTCAGACCCCAGAAAGAGCAAGTGCCACAAAGGAAGCTTCACTTAGGAACTAAAACCAGCAATCAGCACAAGAGTATAAATAAAGTAAGAACTGGAAATAAAGAAAATACATCAGGATGATATACGACGAGATAACCATGAAACTATTCAGATAACCAGGTTACAACCCGTAAACCAAACAAGGACCGGGGTTGTAACCCTTCGTTTGAACAGAACTTGGAATTCTCACCATTTATCGGTAAAATAATTACAAGCATTCTGGTCATTCAATAATCTGGAACGGGATCAGGGCAAGACTAGACTGGTTAGACTTCATCCAATCACTTCACGGCCAAGCAAGAATTACGGCTTGATACTTTAACTAACTAGGGTTATCACAAGCCTAATTACTAACAAGATGCAGTGAGATTATTCCACAGCCACTTTCCATGGCTAGATTCTTGTAGATCTATATTTACTTTATTTTCGGATTTCTTGGGTTTTGATCTACTTAATCTTGTTATTTCTGTGTTTTGATGGTTCCATGTTGTAGAGAATCTCGTTCTACCCTATTTTGACCTAAGGAAGTTCCGATTTGGGCTCCGGATGAAGGTTTTGTGTAGTTTGGAAGCCATGGTTGCTTGGCTCCTCTTCTCGGACAAGTGGAGAAGAAGAGCAGTACTTGGCCGCATGAATCCTCATTCGGCAAGTCTCTGGCCGCATGGCGTTTCCAGCCGCATGAGACTCGTTCGAGCTCAGCCGCATGGAAAGTCCTTCCTAGCCGCATAAGACTTGCTTGAGTACTTGACCGCATGAATCTTCATGCGGCAAGTAATTGGGCCGCATAGCCTTGTTCAGACTGAGCCGCATGAGCCCCTGTTATCTTGAGTCGCATGGACTTCATGCGGCTAGCTTTCAGCCGCATGAGTTCCTTCACACCCAGCCGCATATGCGCTACTATTTTGGGCCGCATAAGGCCCATCCATCCTCCAGCCGCATATGTATCGCCCTTGCTCAGTCGCATAGGACTTCGTCTGATCATAGCCGCATATGCTGTTGAACCCCGGCCGCATGGCGATTGCTCCCTTCGCAGCCGCATAAGCTGACTCCCCTTCGTCCGGATGAACCCGCTTTTTCAGCCGCATGCGCCTTGGGCTCCTTGAGCCGCAATGAGCGTGTAGTCCCAGCCGCATGAACCTGTATTGACCCAGCCGCATGGACTCACTCCCCTTGAGCCGCATGGACTTTCTGTGCCCTGTCTTGTTATCTTATTATTATTATTATTATTATTATATATATTTTATGCCCATTTATATCCTTACGTCTTTTGTCATGAACTTGATTTTAATTAATATGTTTGGAATGACTATTGTACATGGCATGGTATGACAAGGAACTAGCATAACACGATAGTGACCCGTAGTGGTGCACTCCTGACAAGTAACCTGACATGACCTGATAGTGGCCCGTCGTGGCGCATTCCTGACTCGTACACTTGACATAAAAACCTGACATGATATTCTCGAGCAGCTGTTGCGACGGCTACCTGACACGACATGACCTGTATAATTAATCCTGGACACCGTGGGCGATTGTGCTTGTACAAATAATCCAGTCCTGTCTTGCATCATGTCTAGGAGAGGACTCCTGAGTACCACGGTCAGGAGTACCCATTGAAATGGACTAAGGCTAATAACTAGATTAATACACTAGTCATAAAGAGATCTCCCAGCTACAGGCAATCCCGTTACCTGGGCACACCTTGGGATCTGTAGCCTGCCGTCGAGTAGGGTACATTTCCAGCACACTGTCATGTGTTGCACCCTTCAAGCTACCTAAGGGTACATGCATTTTCGGATGATGTACCCACCTGAATTCAACTCTAAATCTTTTAACCCGGGTAACCTGAATTCCTTACCCACCTTAAAATGCCAAGTTCTAAAGTTAGTCAAAATGCTGTAAGGAAGAGAGTGAAGCAATAAAATTGGAGTTCCTCCATGAAGCAAGTTGCACTTGTCTAGACCTCTCTCTTCCTCTCTCTGGTGGGTAAGGAATTAATGAAAGAAGAAGAAGAAGAGTAATGAAGAAAGAGAAAGAAGAATGGTAATAAATACCAAAGGTGGTGGTAGGTAGGGGTTCATCCATGGTTCATGATGAACCAAAAACAATCCCAACCGAACCAAGCCAACCCCGGGCCAAGAATAAACCGAGCCAAGAAGGAAAAGCTAAGCCAGGAATTAAGCAATACAAGATAAAATACGTATACGTATTCCAAATACGTAATACGAACCACAGGCATTACAAACTCTGCAGGGACATAGAAATAATTCAGAGGTGATGTGGACTTGGATGTTTTGTATGGAAAAATGACGAGGGAATGCCTTAGAGTAGCTGTGCTCCAGAGACATAATGATCGAGAGATGTAAATCTCGATTATCGGTTTCATGGAGACTTGCTGGGGATATGGTAGTGCAAAAATACATGCCGATAGGCTTCAAACATAGTATTTTTTAGGAACTTGCCATTAATTGGCATCATAAACAAGTTCCTGTTGGGTTTTGCGAGTCGGTAAGCACCATTAGAGTACATCGTCTCTACGAAAAAGGAACGTTCCTATTTAGGTACGAACTTCTTGGCTAATTTGTGAGTCATCACCATTGGCCTTCTGACTGATAGGACAAGGTCACCCACTTGAAAGGTTCTTTATTTAACCTTCTTATTGAAAGCTACAGAAATGCGAGCCTGATAGAGCTTTATGTGATGTTGAGCCAGAAGACATTTTTCATCAAGCGCCTCCAACTTCTATAGTTGACGATGCGGATTGTCCTCACCCATCAGCTGATTTGTGATAGACACCAGTAGTGAGGGAATCTGGATTTTAGAAGAAAGGACTGCTTTACTCCCATACATCAGAGAAAATAGAGTGTACCCGTAGGAGTTCGGACTATTTTACGGTAGGCCCAAAGGCATTCACCTAACTTCTCATCCTAGTCGCATTATTAGATGATACGACTTTCTTAAAGAATTTGACGATCATCTTGTTGAAGGCTTTGGCCAATCCATTCGTCGCCGGATTGTAAGCAGTTGATGCCACGTTTTGGATGCAATTCTTATCACAGAATATGCTGACACATGACTTATGAATTGTGGACTGTTGTCGTGGATGATCCTCCGGAGTACCCCAAATTGGTAGATAATGTGATGCTTGATGAAGCTAATCACGTTTGAGCTCTTTACTTCAGTGAGAGGAACTACTTCTGCCCACATAGAGAAATAGTCGGTTATAGCCAGAATGAAATGGTATCCTCTGGAGAACAGAGAAGCGATTGGCCCTATTATGTCTATTTCCCAAGCTTCAAATGGCTAAGATACGACCGTAGGGTGTAGAAACTCCGAAGGTCGATGAATAAAGTCAGCGTACAACTGGCACGCTCGGTATTTCTTGGCATACTCGACAGCGTCTGCCATCATGGTACGCTAGTAATAGCCCATGCGTCAAAGTCGGTCCTATAGCTTAGGACCGGGTTGATGAGCTCCGCAGGTACCATCATGGGCTTCTCAGAGATTTTCGATCACATCTTCGTTTGATAGATATCGGAGGAGAAGCCCATCGTATGAACGATGATACAATATTTTATTAGCTGTGTTACGCCCCAATTCTAAAATATATAGGAACCCAAGGCATGAGCATGCCAGCTGTACGACTAGAATAAGTATCCTATTTTAATGGACTTATCCTAATCGTAGTACGCTGCAAAGTAAATTAACATATGCTAACTAAACTATATCTCAATCCACAGTAATGTATAAATATCAAGAATGAACAAGTGTAATAGAGTCGGCCACCAATATCACACTAGTTCGATCGAGCTAGAGAAAAAAGAGTAAGCTCGCAAAACTAGGCTATAATAGCATACAAATCATGGCAGAAATATCAAGTTCAAGAGAACATAAAAGGCACGAAAGAAAGAATAAAATAACAATACAACTAATACCTGAATCCAGCAGTAACACACCACAATAAATATACTCCTGAAGTCCATCTAACACCTGGAGAGATCACCAGGACCTCAGAAGGACGTAACAAGATCAACAACCAGCAATAATATGAACAGTAAAAGTAATATACATGAACATAAATATAACTAACAGGGTAAACTATCCATCTAAGTGTAATGCACTTGAAGACTACTTTGGAATCACACAGGTAGGTAAGGAATGATATTAGCGTCAACTAATATCGCGAATATACTAGCATACTCTCGCCCAATCCGAAGACTAGTCCGTAGACGATAATGGAATATCCACTAGTATAGCCTATACCAGGGAAACACTGAGGCTAATGAGGATAGGGTTATCCCAAGTGCTTACTAATAGTCTTCCCCGCCTAGGAGTAGTACTAGATCATGTCTATGATTTGTACGATTTGTATCTCACATGCAAGTCATCTAACTAATACAATTAATCATATATGATCCGTCACACGAACCCTTTGTATCGGTCAAGTACAGGGTGCGTGCCAATACTCATGTAACTCTCACTCCAAGTGCCATGTCATGAGTCGTATCCAAGTCGTAGAAGCTATTAAAAAATATCTTCAACACAAGGAAGTCTACTAGCATGCTAGGTCACACACATACCCACTATATGTAATTGATGGCATCATCAACGACACCCAAGTCACACTTGGACGCTCTCCTAACACATCTAAATCTAGCACACAACAACACGTCCATGTATAGCAGAAAATAAAAAAGATCACAGTGACACGGTATCTTGCATGGAATTGCCGCAAAGGAATAAAGTACCGGTCTGGCATCAACCTCCGTAGTCTAGTCTCACGAACTCCTATAAA
>JANAVB010024763.1:0-36586 GCA_029216955.1 Iris pallida
ATGTTGGGTTCTGATATCCTCATTCATCTTTTATTCGATCTAGTTAATCCTATGCATAGCTGGATATACTCTCTCCCTCTATAAATTTTCGCTCAAATTCGTAGAAAATTGATAAAGAAAATCAAGGTCGAAGTTTGCTAAAAAAACTACCGTTTAATATAGAATTCAGCTTGGGGACATAATTTATAGCTCAAATCCATAGAGATCCAGCCGACTGAACCGATTAATTCCTTACAAAGAAAGTATAACCCTCTTCTCTTGTCAAATTTTGACCGCAAATTCTTCCATTTGATAAATAAAATCTTGCTTGAAGTTAACTATTTATATTGTTCATTTTATGCTATTTTCATAGTGACAACTTTGAGAGACCGCATCTCCCTCACCGTTCTTCTGTTTGGTGAACCACCTTCGCCAACGCACAAGCGGTATATCCCATTTTAACTCTGTGAAGCTTCGTTTGATAACTCAATCATTTGATAGATCATTCCCACATTCGCAATTGGGGGTTCGCGATAATTTTCTACTAAATTTTCTAAAATTTGAATGTTGTTTTGTCATTCTGATTTCTGGGATCCGAATCCAACATCACTGTTGGATTCGTGGAGTCATTTTAGCCTAAATTGATATATATAACTTATTGATTTTTGACTTTGACTAATTTGGCTCCATTTTTTGATTTCTATGGGCTCGTTTTGGACACTTCTGAAGACAACTAGGCAAGTCTAAAGGGGGATGAATAGAGTGTGTGTCAATAATAACAAATAAAAGTAGGACAATTTACCAACTATAAATTATCACGCTAAAGCACATGTATATGAAAAATAATATAGAGTTTAAAAGATCAAATGCAAACACCGCGATATATCCTGGTACCCTCATAGAAGACTAATCCAGTCTCGAGAATTCTCGTTCGATGTTAAATCCACTATCAGTGAAAACATAAGCTTTAATGCAAAGGCATGCAACTTCCTACAGACACGTGCTTTAATCCGAATGGCACGACGACTTCACACTTTTGAATAAAAGCGATTGTACAACTTGTAGTCAACTCGTACTTTGGCACTTAGAGCATAGAAAGTTGTTTCTTTGAGATGGGAAAATGAATACTCAAGAGAGAAGAAATATGAAAGTGAATGCTTGAATGAGTGAGTAAGAATGGAAATCTCAAGGTTTATTTATAGGTTTTCCTGAGACCAGTTCAGGCAGAGTTCGGTCTTCAAACGTTTAAAATTTCGATCGTTGTGAGCTGAGTCATCAAGAATAATAGGCCAACTAGGGTTTCTGTTTTAGGAATCGAAGTTCAGGCATAGTTCGGACAGAACCCGGTCCGAGTTCGGTTTACCCAATTTCAGACAGTTTCTGGTTTGATTAGTAGCCTATTTGACTTGGTTTGAGGAGTGGTTTTGGTTTTAATTCGAATTAAAGATTGAGTTTATGTTTAGGTAGGCTATTTGAGTGGACTTTGGGTGCATCTAACTATCAAAATGTGATCTCACACACGTAAGTCCTAGACTCAATAATGTGTAAAAATATATAATAAAATATAAAAGCAAACACAATTATAGCAGTCTTCTTATAACATAGCAATCTTCTTTTCGAGTGTACTATGATTTATAGCAGTCTTTCATTGTCCACATTGCAGTGTATCGAATCATAGTTTAGTTAATTATCAAAATCAGATCAACCATGGCCAAATGGGTCAACAATCTCTTCTATTTTGATAACTGACAAACTGTGATTGATACAACAATCTGAAGTATATGTAGTGATTAAAAAGTGATTGGCGATTGTTCCCCCTCAATGAATGAAGTAGCGCCATTGCATCTTTGAAAGTATCTGTGTTTCTCCCCCGTTGAGAGTAATATTACGAGCATGAGATTGATTGAATATTTGAAAGATTGATATTACATCCACAGTTAGGATATAGGTATCTTATAGGAGTATGTTCCCCTTATCTCGATCGATCTCCGTTTCAATGTTCTTGGAATCTTGTTTTTAGTTTTATTTGTTGATGTTGTTTTAGATTTTTTTCCTGGATAAAGTTGAAAGCATATTCGATAACCTATTTCGGTGAGGCAGTTGTACACTGCAACCATTTGTCTAAATCATAGAACCGAGAGTCCTTTGTATTTAGAGGCACATTAGCGAGGAAGTGACTCAAAGTAAAGTGATTACGGATATATATAATTTATGAATATTATTTAGATTACGTCCTATTATATATCTTGATTTGGCCTCTTATCATCATTCGATAATTGTACCATTTATCTTTCTGATTGTTTGATCTTTTCTTTATTGCTAATTGTGCGAACTTTCAAAATTAAAGTTTTGACTCTTTTGTTGATGGTAGCTTAAACTTAATTGATAATTGTAAAGTTAGCCTAGAAAAGGTTATCTTGTGTGTTTTCTTGGGTAGTTAGGGGTGTGCTATCTAGATAATACAGTATTAGAATTTTCAGTTAGAGACAATTTTTCCCATATTTCATACATATATTGAAGGCTATGAGCAATAGGACTCTAGTATCCCATTATTTATAAAGTAATTTTTTAACATTGTATAAAGTAAAAATATGGTAGAAGCTTGAGATCATAACTATTATGACTAAGGATAAAAGAATAGTTTAGTAGAATTGACAACGAAATCTTACGTGTGAAACTTTTAATGATAGGAACTTTAGGGTTTATGAGTATTTCGAGGTTGCAAATTTATATTATAGAGATAATTTAGATAAAAGTAATGAAAGCATTCATTATCGATTAAAAAAACAAGATTTTGGATCAAGACGTTGGCGTTGGATTTTGAAGGATTTTATAAGAATAGTGAAAGCCATGAGTAGTAGAGATATGAAATAAAAACTTGTAATTCGAAGAATATGAAATTGAAGTAATAACAAGATTATACCATTCAATAGCACACTATATGATGATTGTCTATTAGTCAAGTAGTGTGAAATAAATGATGGCGTTGAGGATTTATAAAATAAACAATGAGTAATTTTGAAAGGTTGGCCTTTAGGACCTCGTTGTTAGTAAAGTAGTTTGTTCACCTCACAGTTATGATCGTTGGGGTTTTTTACTTACATTTGGGATGTTTAGTCCCATAGTGGAAAAATTAACTTGTGTAATGAATATGCACATGGGGTATGATGGCCTATGTGGGGGTGTTTTCTTAGAGGGTCCAAGTTTAAAACCTCAAAGGAAAAATCTTTATTTTTGTTAACTCTTTGGAAAATTCCTATAGGAGCTAAGCCCCTTAGGGGCTTATCGACTTAGGTTCGGGCGAAGGGCGTAAACTTGCTTTTTGATGGCTCACTTTGTACTTCGTTCATGCACGAGCATGTCATGAGCGTCCATGCACGCATATGTGCATATGTGTGCATATGCTGATGTGTGCATGTGCGAGCTGCGAAGATTGCATATATATTTTGTTGATTGTGGGATTTCGATGGTTATGTAAATCAAATCAGTTTAAACTGTAACGCCATGTCCCAATGTATGTAGGACTTGGAACATACATGCCAGTTGTATATATCATATACAACTCCAGTATACAGATACCATATATACATACGTAAGATGTATCATATGAACTCCACCTCATAATAATATTTTATGGTCATAAACAAATCTATATCTCATCCACGACAACAAATCAAAGAATAATTGATCAAATGTATTAATTGAAGTATAAAATAAAATATTTTTTGGGTGAAGACAAATCCATACCAAGCGAAAGAAAGAATAGGTGTAAAGTAATGAGATAAAGAATGATAACTAAATAAGTCAAATGTCTAAGGGAATATCATAGGGTCCACAAAGGAACACTCTAAACTGGAATCGTACTCCTCGGGATACTGCCGATTGTCTATACCTGAAGTGATCATCAGGTTCTCAGCAGAACGTAACAAGATACATAATGTCATGCCATATAAACTGCACATAATAATCCGGATCAAACACGGTCCAGTATTTTATAATCGAAGTAGAACCACACATATAACCAAACAAGGACAAGGGATGACACAATAATTCGTGATAAAATATTGTTCCATGTTATTATCAGGCATAAGTACATGAACCATACAGAAAAGTATGTATACCAAAATAGATAAAGGTCACCTACTATGTAAAACATGCACTTTCAAGAACAAACCTTCAACGCATGGGCACTCTGGCTATAATGGGATTAGCACAGTCCCCTTTTTGGGCACCAGAGGCCTACGTGCATAACGCTCCTCGAACGTCAAAGTCCATTAGTAACAGTAGAGGTAATCTTACCCGTGTCTCCGGCAAAGCTCATGGGTTACAAAAGGGAATGTGCAAATGTGGCCCATACGTTAAGGAACTGTCCTCCCTACCCCATGATTGTCTATGTCATATCTATGACAAAATACCTCTAATACTGTTAATTCATCTAATCATGTAACCTCTAATAGCAGTTATCACCTATCATACGGCCTGTACGCACCGATGATCAGTCGCACTACACCAAAATGGTTATTTAGGAATGCTAGGTATTTTTCAATATGGAATGCTTATTTTTTGTTCCTAGGTTCTGAAATATATTAATATATGTTACGGATCAAATAAATGTTCCTAATATATTTTATTTTATTTTTTAGGAAAAATATTTATCCAAATACGTTTTTGTAGTGTTCCAAATATATTCCAAATTGGAATTGCATCCACGTACATCTCACATGCTTGCTAAATAAAGCGTCCAAGCAGAACAAAAATTTTACCAAACCAAAACCTAAACGTTCCAAACTTTCCAAGTCATTTTCCCCCTTCTTATATTTCACAGATCTTTCAATCTCCCTCCAGATTTTTTCAATCTTCCTCCAGATCTTTCAATCTCCCACCCCATCAAACCGGCATCCACTCCCTCCGTCTTCTTCTCTCTATCAAACCCGCATACGTTCTCCATCAAGGAAGGGATTGAATATCGCCATCCGCGTACAATCGCCATCTGTGTACGGTCATCATATATCGACACAGGGCAGAAAAGGGTTTGAAGGGCCATCATCCACCAAGGAAAAATCTGTGTACGATTGCCATTATCCACCGATAAGGGGTTTGTTCTTTATATTTTCTATGTTTTACTCATGGAGGAAGTATGGATAGAAGCCGGTCAAAGGTTCTCCACATCCAAGGTTTATAAACAACTACGCATACTTAGCAGTATTAATTTTTCAATCTTTGTGTTTAGTAGCTATTTAAATTGCTGGAGTGGTATGTGTTGATAACCTAATAGTGTCTTAAAAATCGGGTGGAGCTTCCATTTCTATAAACAAAGTCTTATGCAATTTTAATATACTCTAAGTATTTCTTGGATAGCCATGGTATGTGCTGTATGTTTTAGCTAATTTCTTCCTTCCACGTTGCTGTGATTCTAAGCTCTGAGCTATACAATTACCATGATCATTGGCAAAGTGTAATGATGATTCTAAGTTCTAAACTGAACTCGAGAATCTCTAATTGAATGTTATGCTCATTCTCCATGGAAACAAATGAAGTATTATTAACTTGTTACTTTCTAGTTGTACTCCTTCACTCAGGAGCGGAGCTTAATGGAGACTAAGGGGGACCACAACAAATTTCTATAAGGATTGTAGAATTTCTCCAATCGAATTTTCATAACTGCTAGGATTTGTAGGATTTATAGGATTTTTTAGGAGGACTTGTAGGATTTGTAGAATTTTCATACTTCGGCCCATCCACCATCCGTAAAGAACTATGGAGATTTTCATCACCAGCGTACCTCTCTTAGCTCGCTTATCTTTCTATTTTGGCTTCTTGTTCGGTTCTCTTCTATTAGTTGATTTTTCTTACTTGTCCAAATGAGGATTCATCCTCTTCCTATGATACTTCGATCTATGGTGTTTCTAGTTAGCCGGTATCTTTATGAAAGCATTGTTTCCAATAATTATTCATCTCTTTCTAAACAAGTTGTGGTTCACTCTCTACCATCCAGCTTGAGGGAAAGTTTTAGAGGATACTATATGCTTCACCACCCTTAACAAACGCATTCATATTCAACATTTTTCTCTAGTTGTTTCTTTTATTGCATTGTATCTTGGAAATATTTATTCCTTATTTTTATTCTCTTGGTGTGTAGATAAATAAAAGAATAAGAACTCTTTAGTTTCACAGTATTTAATCAGGGACCTTCTGCTTCATCCCAAAGCGTAGGTTATGTAGTTGAATATGGCAACATGCATTTTATTGGTAATATATGCCCTCTACAAGGTTCTTGATTCACGATATTTGTTTCTATAAGTCTTCAAAATGATTTAGTTTATTTGTCTCATGTCGTACATCTTGGAGATCCTTAATATAATCGAAAAGTATTCCTATGACTTTATTTAGTATTTACTTTATTTGTTTTTATTTTCTACAGATCAATCTTATAAAAAAGAAAAAAAATTGGTATAGAAAATGCCTTTGGACAAGTCATGTATGAGCAAACAGGAGGACTTAGAATATATTGAAGGTGTTAATAATTCATGAATTTTGTTAAAGAGAATGCCAATGGAGAAGATACGCAAGTCCGAATCTATATGCAACTTGCAAATTCGTGGCACACAGATGTCAAAGCCAATGAATGCGTGTCACATCCCAGTCCCAAAATACGTAGGACTAGGAATATGTAAACATGCCAGCTACGTACCAAGTGGACTCCAGTCCAACTTGAATACATATAAGCTGTATAATAATGATCAACTATCTATATCACTCAATAACTACATTTATGCCTTAATCCACAAGAATAAGGATGGGCAATGTATATCATAGTATACACCCCATGCTACACTTATCCGAATAGACTCGAAGAAATGACATGAGTATACAAATACTAGGCTAACAAGCAGAACATATCATGTTAAGAAAAACAAAGCAAGAAAGAAATGAATAAAATCACGATCTATACCTGAATCCTGCAGAAGTATACTAACGATTTTAAGCATGAAGCCAACAACTACATAGAGAGATCACTAAGTCCTTAGAGATCACCAAGTCCTTAGAGAGACATAACAATATACAGAAAAAATATGCCATATAAACTGAACATAAACTGCTCAGTAATAATCCGGATCACAACACACTCCAGTATTTTATCGTCGAAGCAGTGAACCACCCCTACAACCAAACAATGACAAGGGGTGACACACTAGTTTGCGATAAAATATTGTCCTATGCCATGATCAGGTATATGTACATAATACATAAAGAAAAGTACGTATACTAGAACGGATAAAGGTCACTTAACCATTTTTTTAATATGCAATTGAGAAGAGTGCATGTCCTTATGATTATCAAGTTAGGTCGAAGAATAAAAGTACCTCAGTCGCGAGTCTAAGTCTATATACCATTTCTCAGTATCGAACGAGTATATAACATATAGTATATCTATTGTTCCACAATAGCGAGCGAGTCTATGATAGATAGTGAGGTAGTCAACGTCCAATCGTGTTCTCCTCACCCAATGCCCTATCTCTAATAACTGCTAAGTCTTCTAGCATGCAATCCTATTAGCAGTTATAATCTAACGCACGTTCTACACGTATTGTTGGCCACCCAATACGCAAGTCCGCGATCTACATGGGACTCACAACTCGTTTAACACATGTGTCAAGGCCAAATGAGATACTAATACCTCATAATAATGGGGCAGTCTTCTAAAATTAAATCAACATGCATAAATTAAATAAAAGCAACAAAAATGACAATAAATAAGAAAATAAATAAATAACAAAAATAAATATGCTAAATGACATAAAATAATCAGTTTATAGTAACAATGTATCTTGCCTGGAATTTGTCCAATGTCTGATGCTATCGAGGGTACCATATTCTGGCCTAAATCCTAGAAACTTGAAG
The DNA here is from genome assembly GCA_029216955.1 of Iris pallida. Classification (NCBI taxonomy): domain Eukaryota; kingdom Viridiplantae; phylum Streptophyta; class Magnoliopsida; order Asparagales; family Iridaceae; genus Iris; species Iris pallida. The sequence goes on from JANAVB010024763.1 coordinate 7,882, forward strand.
GCCTAACAAATTATGCATATAAACACAAGTTATTTATTTCGATTGTTCTATAGAATATACTAATTTATGTGAGGTCTAAAATGTTTATAGCAATTACTAAATTACCTAAGCCTTCTAAATAACCCTAACTAAAAATATAAAAAGTATTGTAAAGCAAAGAGATGAACAATAGAGAAAAATATTTCTTCATTCACTTGTACAAATCAACTTGATAAGAGCCCCTTACATAGGCTTACAATGGAGGTTAATATCATGATGACAATTAAAAGAAGAATGCCAAAAGCTATAGGATATGGATAACCAAAAGCCATAGGTTATGGATAACCAAAATGCATCGGTTATAGACACCAAATAATTATGGTGATTTATCCATATTTATAACACTCCCCCTTGGATATACACCATTAATTTGTTGGTGGTGTATGCGCATTTGTTGCCTCATTAAAACCTTCTTAAGAAAAAAACCCAGTGGAAAAATCTTAGTTAAGGAAAAAGAGTACAACACGCAAAACTCAAAAATATTATGTACAAGTCATACTCTCCCTCGATACAATAGATCTGAAACAGCTAGTTTGTTTAATGAGTAAGTCACCGCATGTCTATTCCGTGTACCAACTTCTAAAATGTAGACTTTGGGAGTGCTTTAGTGAACAAATCGGCTAAGTTTTCATTTGATCTTACTTGCTTAACTTCGATCACTTTCGTCCTTTGGAGCTCATGTGCATAAAATAATTTGGTGGAAGGTGCTTCGTTCGATCTCCTTTGATGAATCCCTCTCGGACTTGCGCAATGCAAGTTGTATTGTCTACGAATATTGTTGTAGGCTCATCTGTAATTGTAGGTAGTTGACAATTTTCCCTTATATGATGAATGATCGATCGCAACCACACACTTTCTCTTGTTGCTTCATGTAATGCAATTAATTCTGCATAGTTAGAGGAAGTTGCCACTGAACCTTATTTTGTTGATCGCCAAGATATAGCTGCATGATTACTTGTAACACCCAATTTTTTAAATGAGGGTAATTTTGAACTTTTGTAATTATAATTATTATTTATTTGTTTTTACGTCACATTATGATTTTTGGTAATTTTTAATCATTTTTAAACTATTTAAAAACTATGACTTGTGATTTTGATGTGCTGCTAGTGAAACCCGAGAGACTGTCTGACCTAGAGCCTAACCATGTGATTGGGATATTTATTTATCATTTTTAGCCTAGGGGTAATTTGGTCATTTTGACTTATTAGAATTATTTGATTAAATATTGGATTGGTGATTGTTATTTTGACTTTGACTAGTAGTTGTGACTTAAGAGACTAACCTAGAAGCTAATCCTAGCTATGGTGACTTAGTTAGCATGGTGAGATCCTAGTCTAACTTAAGTCAACCTCATTTTAGTCATCTAGAATCTAGTTTCAATAGGAAGAATTATGAATAGGTGAAATGACTTGTGATTTGATTCCATGACTCGTGACTTAAGCCCATGGCCCATGACTTGAACCCAAACCCTAGATAAGCCCACCCATGGCCAGCCAACCTAGGTTATCCCCCCTATTTAAACACTCATTCACTTGTTCTTGCCTCTTTTGTGCTCAACCAACTCTTTAGAAGGAAAGGTAAATCCCCACTTTCCAAAATTCCAAGTAAATCCATTTTTAATCCTTTTTGACCCAAATCTTTTGCATATGATTCTAATCGACCTCTACTTGCTAATTTTGAGGAGTAATTTCAGTTTTAGAGCAATTAAGAGGGTTTGGATAGCAACAGGAACCGTTTGATTTGGGGCTTTTTCTTGATCCTTGCAATCTATAGGTAAACCCCTCTAATTCTACTTTTATTCTGATTTTGTTGTATGGTAGCCTAGATCTAGGTGTCCTCTAGCTGTAGTAAAGGATTGGTGTCATTTGCATTAGGTTTCGTGTCCGTATCGGACACGTATCAAATTCCTAGGCTAGGTATTTGTGGAAATACCACAACCATCATTTTGTGCTGATTTTTGAAATGTTTTTGGATGAAATTCTAGATCTAGGGTTTGCTTACTGATTCGTGTCCTTGTCCATTAATTTTGGAGTCGTGTCGTGTCCACACGAGGACATGAACACGCAGTGACTGACCCGTGCGCACTGTCCTGCTACTTGGAACCTATTGCTCGTTGTACAGGACATGAGGATACGCTATTTTTTGGGAGGATGTCGAGGCACTGACTGACATTAGCCTTCCAAAATCTAAGCTCAAGTTGTTGCGTGTGCGAGGAGTTCTCCTTCCCGTACTGGTCGTACGAACAGACTGACCCGTACGATTTTTGCCACTGATACGTGGCTGGACACGACATGACACATGTTGTGGACACAGGGCAGGGTGTCAGTAGGGTAGCCCTACCCCTGGCGTACACGTGTGCACGACCACATGTCCCCATGTGGCTTGTGTCGTGTGCTGGATACATGTGCACGTGTGCACGATGCTGTGCACAAGCACAGGCATTCGTGTGTGTGTAGCTGCTTGGACACGCCGTATCCGGCTTTAGGGTGACACGATGTGACTCCTGGGACACGAGCACAGGTGGGGGGTTAATTACCAACCATTAATTTATGATATTAACATGATTTTAGCTGTCGATTTTGTATTTCCCCTTTCACTGATACATGTGTTCCTGTTTTCGAATTTCTGAATTTAATGAGATTCTAAACTAATTTCCCATGATTTAATTTTCCATATTAATTCAATTACATGTGTATTACATTACTTAAATGTTGGTTTATGATTTGTGTTGAGGAATTGGATTCGAATGAGAATGAGACTGTTATGTGTAGACTGTCAATTGTACATTTTCCTGAGAACTGAAATTCCTAAGTATTACACTGATTTCAGTTTTCACACACGCACACACATTACATTAATTCCATTTTCCTGAGATTATCTATCACACTCTACTATCCTCCTATTTAGACACTGTCATATACATATCACTGTACCACTGTCACCTGAGAACATTTCCTGGATTTGATAACCTATCTATACTGTTTTCCTGTCACTTTGACACACTCACAACCTAGCTAAATGTTTTGACACCCTATCTATTGGATTTACTGTCATTTATATTCCCTATCATTCCTGTCACACTATATTGCCTAAAACTGAGAACACTAACCTATTTTACATGGACACATAGTACTGAGCATTGTTCACACACACAACACAGTTTTCCCGAGACCCATTAAACTGAGACACATTTCAACCCAATGATAACACACTGAATTTTCCTAAGATTACACTCATTGGTTCATACCATCATTGTTTTCAATTTACTAACTGTCAATGCACTGATTCACTTAACTGACATTTACTTGAAAACCTGAGATCAATACACACCCCTTCCTATTAGTTTACACACTCTACTGTCATGTTGTAACACATTGTCTCACACACACCCATTGACACATTATTCACATATCCCTTAAACCATTGCCATGACACTGTACACATACACCCTCACAGATACCATACATCTACATTACACTGAGTTTCCCAATACCCCTACACACATACACATGTACCTCTTTCTATATAACTATATGTAAGTGTATATATATGTGTATATATATATATATATATGTATGCTTGATATATATAATGTGTATGTGTGTGGGGGTATTGGAAAACTCAGTGTATATGCTTGATATAATATATATGCTTGATATAATAATGTTCTTGATATAATAATGTGGCCTATATGTATAAGTGTATGATAATTTATATTAAATGAGTGTGTATGTATTATGTGTGAAATGTGTGATATAGACCATATGACCTATAGGCTACACATATGGTACATGGCCTATGTGTGATATAAATAAGTTGCCTATATTAATTTAGTATATAGATAGATATATATAATGTATGAAATGTGTGTGATGTAGACTATATGGCATAAAGCCTATGTGTATGGCATGTATACACCAGTGAATGTGTGTTGTTGGCTTGTATAGCCTAGTTTTGATGTGTGCTTGCTAGAATAGGCTGGCTAGACTTAGTGAGACTTGTTTGGGTTAGGCTTGGCCTAGTTGACCTAGTTTGACTAGTGTAGTCGACTAGAGTTGACCAAAGGTTGACTTTAGCCTAGATTGACCCCAAACATCATGTAGATGCATGGTAGCAGTCTGTTTTACTATTTTAGACATGTAGTGACTTGTACTGTTCTATAGGAGACAGATACTACTCCTCGGACAGTAGATTCTTTTTACATATTCAGGATACCAGGCGAGTACATTCTCTGATAGTTCTCCTATTTACTTGTCGAATATTGTACTTCAGTTGTAGTTAGTTCTATTTGATTCTCTGTTACAAACACGATTTAATATTGCTGGATCCATTTCATGCGACACTCATTTATTCATGTCTGGCATTCATTTCTGGAACCACTACTGGAATCACCTACTGGAATCACCCAGGAATCACTTACTCGTATCATTCATGTTCTGGCTGGACTTGTTCTTATTTCGTGTCGGGTTATGGATTCACTTGTACTTGTTGGGCGGGAAAATATTGGAGTAGACATGTGAACATTCCTAAATACTGGAACCACTTCCTTAGAATTATACTGGAATGATAGCCATCCCACACTTGGCCGAGTGTGTGGTGTGCCGTATTACCTACAGTCGTTCACATGTCGATCCCAATATTTTAAAATACACTGTTAGAGTATAGTCTGGACTCACCCTGGAATCTTTGATCACTAACTGGACTCAACTTATACTGGACTCATCTTGTACTGGAATCATCTGGTATTAGATTTATATTATCTGGACTCACATTGGGATTACACGACTCATATTATACTATCTGGACTTATATCATGTTACTCTAGTTCAGCTAGATTATATTTTACAGTCTTCATTGCCATGTTTCTTTTCTTGTTTAGTTACCTTACTTTCCTTGTACCTTAACTGTTTTTCTACATCATTACTCATATAAACTGCCATGCTCATCAATACAGCTGTCTATAACTGTTTATAGTTCTCTATTATTTACTTGGGATTTTTTGATGAGTTGTACTCGTTCCTGTCCTGACTGGACCTGTTGAAAATATTACAGATGCTTGCCCCGAGGACACTTGTCCTACTTACTGTGGACCAGGAGATGGCTTAGCTACCTTTGGCCCCGACACTCATGAGTGATCGGGAGACTAGCTAGATGACTTGGTTTAGTTCTTGTTTTAGAACTTGAATTGTAATAAGTTGAGATATGTTTTGTTTTGAAATTGTTTGAGATTATATTATGTAGTAGTTGGTTTTATTGTTGTTATTTAGTCTTAGTTATAACTTCCGTGTTATCATATCGTGCTTAGACTGTGATTGAGATTTCATTATATCTATACTTGTCCTCCGTTCGGAGTTGAGATTTGACAAGTACATTATATAATTGCGTGAGTTGTTAGTTAAATAGTAACCTAGGACATTGTTCTACTGCCGATACTGCGGCATAGGCTGGACGTACCCACTTCTCGTACCCCTACACTGGGGGCGGGTTGTGACACATTTTTAGTGGTGGCCCATGCAGGTCGAGTTTATGTAATAGTATTCGAACTAGAGTATCACTACAGCCTGCGATAGGATTGAGAGATAGGCTTTAACGGAGAGGTACTCAATCACAGTTAGGAAAATTCTGCTTCAATTCATGCCATCTACACATTTTACTGATTTCTTTTCTTTGAAATAAACTGTCCTCCTTTGATTTTATCGATTCCTGCTCAGTATTAACTTTCTTTTTCGATCTGTCTTCAGGATGGCAGAGACATGATCACATCGCTCTGATACAGCAGCCGCTGGAGAGGGGTCTGCCACCTCTCGTCCAGTGCAGCAGCATGCTGGGACTGTAGCACCTTCTGTTCCTGATCAGACAGGAACGACTGTAGCCTTTGGGGGTGTGCCTCCACCTGTTCAGAGGACGACCCTAGTCATTCCTGAGATATTTCAGCAGCAGCACCCGCAGCCACCTGCAGGATTGGTTGATGCTGCCCACCTGTTTTCCTTTGTTGAGAGGATTCTGGCATCTCACCAGCAGCAACAGCAGCGTCAGACTGTCGACTTCCGTCAGGGGATCGACGAGGCCCACCAACTGGTCCGTACGACTGTAGAGATGGTGGCTACTCAGGGCCCGCAGCAGCAGCCTTACCGGAAGGAGAAGGATATCCAGAACTTTCAGAAGATGCATCCTAGAGATTTTCTGGGCACCGAAGGCATTCACTATGCGGATGATTGGATTGAGCATATCGAGGAGATTTTTCGGCTGGCGAAGATACCAGCCAGACTTCATATTGAGGCAACGGGCAGTCAGATGCAGGACCTAGCTCGTACTTGGTACCAGACAGCTTCCAGAGTGGGAGTAGAGGGTCAGACTTGGGAGCAGTTCAAGGAGCTGTTCAAGGAATACTTCTTCCCAGATGTGGCACTAGGAGGCATTGAAACATAGTTCGAGAGTCTGGTTCAGGGGAACCAGACAGTTGTAGAGTACGTCAGAGAGTTCTGCCAGTTGGCCAGGTTCATAGATGATCTGACGGAGAAGACGAAGGCTAGGAAGTTTCGTCGAAGGTTAATCAGGGAGGTCCGGTCACTGACTAAGAATGACCGGAATACTACCTTCGCAGAGATCTTGGCAGGAGCTATGGCGACAGAGGACGACCTGAGGCTGAAACTGAAGAGAGGTCGGGACTTTCAGGGAGCCAGTAGTAGCGGAGGCCAGGCCAAGAGGCCTCACGTACAGATTCTGTAGCTCCCCTTTCCAAAAATTTTGAAAATATTTTTATTATTTTAATTATTTGATTTAATTGGTGATTTTTAAATTTGTTTTATAAATAATTATTTAGTTAATTATTACGGTAGATGATTTTAGCCATGGTTGAGATTTGGAGTACAAGGTGGATAGGAATCATGGCACGGATAGTGCAGTGGCGTGCTTTGACTAGTGATTAGCCATGGTAGGAGAATGCCAAGCCATATGAGTGTTTTAACTAGGAAAACCAGACCAAGTTGCGACGTAACCCTTATCGAAGATTATTTATTTATTAAGTATATTATTTAGTTTTAGGGAACCCGGTTGTACCAAACTAGTGCAGATTGGACCCAAACCAAGCCCAAGCCTATGTAGACATACTTTTAGGTATGTACAAACATTTCCTAGCTTTTTGGGTAGACTTAACGATATTTACTAAATAATTGGTTATTTATACAAAATGGGTATTATTATTATTATTATTATTATTATTATAATAATAATAATAATAATTATTATTATTATTATTATTATTATTATTATTATTATTATTATTATTATTATTTAAATAGAGTTTTAGAATATTGGTACAATTTCCTAGGGCCGGATATGTCCACCAAGACTCTTTGGATTATTGTGGGTCATTGGTATTATGGAGTTTATTTAGATACATGTATATATAATATATAATATATATACGAATATAAATATATGTGTATACGTATATATAATATATGGAGTTTATTTAGTGGGTTTGTTGGTATAGGTATATATATAATATATGTGTGTAAGTGTATGTGAATATGAATATATATTATATACGTGTATGAATATAAATAAATATTATATATTGTGTACGGGTACATGTATACATATAAATGTATATAGGGGTATACGTGTATATAATATATAAATATATATTATATAGGTGTGTACGTGTATATATGTATATAAAAATAAGTAATATTGAGATTGATATTTTCTATTAAAAGTATTTAATTAGATTTTTGGAGATTGTTATATATAAATGTAAATATATGTGCGTGTGTGCATATATATAAATATAAATATTACATGTGTATAAAGTAGGTATATGAATATATATATATATAAATGTATGTGTATATATATATATATATATATATATATATATATATATATATATATATATATATATATATATATATATATATATATATATATATATATATATATATATTTATATATATATATATATATATATATATATATATATATATATATATATATTTTATTTATTTATATATATATATAATTGTGTATATATATATATAAATAAAATATATATACAAATATGTGTATGTATAAATATGTATGCGTATACATAAATATATATGTGTATGTAGGTAAAATGTATAAATATATATACATTAGTTAATGTATATGATTATGGCTAAATAAATAGAAATAAGAATAAGAAAGAGAAGCAGCCCAGCCTGGCCCATTCCTTCCTTTGAGTCGCGGATTAACACGGGACACGAACCCTCTAACCCGCGGGTCCGAACCCGATAAGCTTTCCCCTTCAGCCCGAGCAAAACCCCCTAACCCGACGGTTCTGCTCTGTAGCGGGTATATAACGAACAGCAGCAGCACGAAACCCTACTACCCCGCACCTCCACCTAGCAGTCCCTCCCCGACCCTGACACCCGTGCCGTCGACCGCGGTGGCCGCCGGCCGGCGACGGAGCGGCCGCGCACACGCACAGCCATCGGAATACGGGCCAAGTGACAGCAACAGCGGCAGCATTGTAGCAGTTTCGTAAGACGACCACGACCCCCATGCTCCATCATCTCGCAAACCGTCTTCATAGGTATGAACCCAAACTGACCTGGCTTAATTCTCTTCAATTAGATTTAGTCGGGTCACGATGTACACGTCGTAAATCAAGCCAACAATCGACAAAAAATCTGTTCAAAGATGAACAGTTTTAACAGTTAGAGACCCCATGTTTGAAGTCGGATTTCTGTCTAACCGACGATCGACTTGAAAACCAATTTGAACAACCTCATAGACAACCTATAGGGCTCCGATCCCCTTTTTGTAGAATCGGATTTCGTCGACTGTACGTCGAGAAATCGGATTCCAAAGTTTGTGAAAAACCTGTTTTCAAAAATATAGAAAATTAGAAAATCACTCGATACGACGTGTGTCCCGCCAATCCGGATGATGTGGTCGCAAACCGAAAGCATCGAAAGCTGTGTAACGGCTTCGTGGTCGTGTGGGCTTTGACGGAATTCAAATTGGTCGCGTGTGCGCGACGAATTTGATGCGTATCTGTCGAAATTCCCCGTATCGGCCTCTGTGCAAATTTCCCAATTACTTTGTGCACGCTTGTCAGATCGAGACAAAACTTACGCCAACAGGACCGTATCTTTTTTCTGGTCCTGTATGCCAAGTTTGGTCCAATTCTGAGACAGTTGAATCGTACGCCGTTTTACGGGCCCCACGGTCCCACTCAACGGGCGATTTTGTGTACGGCCCGCCGAAATCCAACTTTGGACATTCGGTTGGGTTCGTATCGGAAAATCAGATCCGTAGACATATAGTTTGACGACGTTAGAGACCGTTGACTCTGGTACGCTTTTCGGTGCAAAGCGGGTCCAACGGCGGACACCATTTTGACCCAAAATTACTGTTTTGTTCGTGTGTCCAGAATTGGACTTAAGGACAGGCAATCCTAGCTAATTTGACTATTCTGAGAACATTGGTAATATTTATTTTAGCTTCTGGGGACTGTTGTACGGGTTTTGACTATTGTGGCACATTGAGTGGTTCAGATTGTCGGTTTCACCAGCAGAGGACCCCAGGCGAGTACAGTTTATTATCTGTATTTTGATATTGATTTTCACTATATTTCATTGATTGGCCATCGGTTATGTGATTATTTTCTATTATAAATTGTTGAGTCGGGAATGAGAAGTACCAAGGATGTGTGATCTGACCTTAGACAGTGTAGACATTGTAGACAGTGATTTATTTATTGCAAAGTAGACACATTGATTTAATTATTGCAAAGTAGACAGTGTAGACCATGATTATTATTGTATTTGAAGTGTGTAGTTCGTGATTATTATTTTGTAGACAGTGTTTCTTTATTGTAATATTTCCTGTAGACAGTGTAACTTTAGACAGTGTAGACAATGTAGACAGTGTAACTTTAGACAGTGTAGACAGTGTCGCATAATTGTCCTGAGACCGATCACATATCAAAGGTACTTCTAACAATTGGGGAAAGTATTTTGTATCTATTTATTGATATTGGTTTTTCGTATTTACTGTTTATTTTTAAAACTCATGATTGATGTCTAACCTTTGTTTTATAGTCATTTTCTTTATTTGAAATTGCATTCAGTGAATTGTGCTCGTTTCATTCCTGACTGAAAACTAACATTTTCAGGTTAGCCGTGGATTCACTTAGCTTGGGGAGTGACGGGAGTACTTGCGGACAAAAGCCTAGAGACTAGCTAGATGGTGGAGTTGTAGTCATTCATATAATTGTACAAGTTTATATTTTTCAGCAAATATAAAACTTATGATCGTTGTAAGTTAAATTAATTATGTGAATGAGTATTATTTGTGATTTTGATCTTCATGGCCGTGACAGCGTTCTACCGCCGACACTGCAGCGTAGGTTGGCTTGGACACGTCATGTATCCGCTTTAAAAAAAATGGGTGCGGGTCGTGACAAGTTTTTGTGGTGGCCCATGCAGGTCAGTTTTCGCAAATCATGCGAACTCGTGATGGTACTTAAGTTAGTTGTACTATTGCGAGCCTGCGACTAGGAAATGCTCATTTATGAATTAGAATTAATTTAATTTAAGAGAATGACTAGGATTAGGAGTCCCTTATACAAGTTTACCGATGGGTAGTTTAGGCCGTGTAATTTAGGTGAGGAGTTATTAATTTTGATAGTTCGTCAGATCCCCATAGGTACACTATTATCTCTTGATATGATGATGTAATCCAATGTGGATAGATTATTCGCTTGGGGAGACAGGGCTTTATAGAATTATTTGATCTAACCTTGATAAATTGTTCAATTCCTTGCCTCTTAGATATCATCCTCATATCTTAGTCGAACTGCCTATTTAGTTTCTATTTGCCCTAGGAATTAATAATTTGTATAAATTCTGATTATTGTTATCCCCATACGGACCTCGAGTTAGTTCCGATTCAAGTTTTTCCTCCATGGTTTGGATACACACGAAATAGATACTAGAATATTGTATTCCTTTTGTTTTCAGTTATTTCCTCTATGTTCAATCTTTTATTCCAAGGGTTGTGACTAATAGGACATATACTTACGCTTTATGGTTACCTTGTTGGAATCCCTAGAAGCTTATGAACTTTTACAGGTTTTAGTTAAAGGAATGTTAGTTAACTCATAATGGCAGGACAGCAGCGCACTGTCGCCATATATTTGAAATATGGAGAATATGAATTCACTGCAGCCAGCAACGTACTGGCGAGACACGACCCCTAGAGTTGAAATTAGTTTAAGAAATATGGGTTATAGAATATTGCTAGAAATATGGCTAGTGGTCCACTCTTTGATCGTAGCTCGAACCAATATTGGATAGGGTTAAGTAATGTTCGGTTTGTATCATATTTGAGTTACAAAACCAAGAGTTTACCATCGTCAGAGTATAAGGATGAGGCATAATTCTCGGTAAAATGACTTCAGACGTGATTACAAATTAGGGATATTGTAGAGGATAAGACAGTGCCAGTATGTTCTATAAGATCCGAAGCCAATAGTAGTGGAAGTTCTGTGAGATTGGGTTACGTGTCTCCCGACCTAGCATTCCGTGGTCCTTGTGATCTATTGACAAGGTAAATGACTGACACTAATAGGTTTACCTAGAATATAGAATCTAGAATGTCCATAACCCATTAGTCGACCAAGTCCTTGTGGAAAGAAGATAGTAGGAAGACTGTATAAGTAAGAACACCGGGTAAGGTTTGATTCTCACAAAATTCGAACTACTTGTGCCTCTTTTCAAAAATCTCGCGTACTTGTATCTTGACTATCTTGACCAACGCTGCTGTTACAGCTTAGTTTTGCAAGCTCACTCTATTCTCGAGCTTGATTCGAGGCATATGTTTAGTGGGGACGCCTGCTAACATATTGTCTAATCAGAATCAGTGTATTATGGTCTGATCAACCATGATGCATTTGGTTCGCACTTTATTTAATTACCCTACGTGGATTGAGATGTAGATGTCTCTAAGATCTCATCCGCGACTGCATTGACAATTCTTCTTGAATTATATGTTCGCCCTTGAATCACGAAATTGTATTCAGTAACATCTCCCTTGAATTCTTTATTGTTTTTGTCTTTCACTGATTTGGAAAGACGAAAACTCGTGATTGGTAGAGAGATACAGAGTATTCCCATGGCTATGTTGGTTGTATATACAAGGGTAGCTGCCATCGGCTAGCCATGTGACTAGAACCTTGCCTTGAGTTACTCATTTTCTCTCGACCCTCATACTACTATTGGAACTTTCAAACCATCTGAATTCAAAAATGATTAGGGTTTTACCCTTAGTCGACTGCCAACCTAGGAGACTACCACTCCTCAAGAAACCAATTGTTGTGAGTCTCTAATTTATTGCTTGAAGCTTGCTTTAACTAGCAACCCTTAAGCCCACACCCCTAGAACTCTTGGGACAATAGTCGGGCAGGCTTAACACAAATAGAAACTCACGACTCAGTTGTTAGAAATCTTTTCATAGGAGATGTGCCTTAGAGCTGGTTATCCCGTCGATAACCCTTGTATACTATGGACGAGTAGATCATTCTATTTTATCACCCATGTGTCATTGTACACACTCGTTTTTCAATTATGGAGGAACGACCCTTGAATTGACTTATATCTACCATATTTCATATGCCGTGCCTTAATCTTTATTCACAGAGTCGAGGTACAATACCCGGACTTTTGGAATTCTTCTAGACTCATCATTTCTAAAACCATATCCGAGCTTCTAATGTGGGTAGACTGTAAGCCTTCTAAAAAATTTTAGGATATACCAGAATTACCGATTGACTAGAATGATTTTCCACTAGGATGATAATTAGTGCCCCATGGACTCCCACTTTCCATTTAGACCATTTTTGTGATCCCGGCCGTGTCATTAATATTCAGAGCACGAGACCAATTGTTACCTTCCAACAGATTTCATATGCAAGATCTAGACGAGTCCACCTTCATCTAGGTATGTCATGGCCCATTCAAAACCGTCCCCTTGTACTCTATTTTTATGGTACGACTTTCAGGTTAAAAGGATTAGCCATAACCCTTACCGTAATACCGGTATATTTTTTCGACTTCCCTTAGAGCTTCAACCTCGACTCATTTCCTTCGATCCAATATATGGTTGCGATCTACTCGAAGCTCACTATATACATGCCACTATAGTGCCACCCAATTGAGGCCTCATGTGCTACTCAAACACAAAAGTCACTGAAGGCGCATTTGGAGTTATGGACCTAGCTAACCAACCCGACTAGCAACTAGCTCAATCACTTGGAAGGAATCCTATTCTAGGTTACCCTAATCTAGTAGGAAGAGTTTTATCATTGGAATCCTGTCTAGTCCATATAGATTGAAACCCAATGATCATCCAACCAACGACTGATGCCCAAATAGAGAACCCATTAAGACCACAATTTTGATTTCTTAAATTCCGTTCCGTTATGGAATCTTGCTGGAATTAGAATTTCGAGAACGAAATTTCTATATTGCATGGATTGCAAGCCCTCTAAGAGCGAAGGGTCCTTCGATGTAGCAAGTGACTGGACTAGAGTAGCACAATCTAGCAAATAAGACAAGGGCTTATAAACTTTCCTTCTGTCTACATCATTGGATACCCTCTACCGCTTTGGGAGCTTCATAATCGCTCTCGATTATTTTCCCTATCTTTTTGTCCTCCCTATTGTAGAGTGACGAATGGTCTTACTTATTAGAATTTACCAATATTTCTTAGCTACTTGTGTAAATTGGTTGTCTGTTATATTTTGGGTTATTTGATAGATAGGAGGATTATAGATGCTATAAGCAATAGATAACTATTGGTAGCAATTTAGCAATTAGTTGGAAGATTATAAAGTTTAAAGACAGGAGATTTGAGGGAGTAGCGTGACCAAAGGTGGGTAGAAGTCCTCGAGTATTCGGAATTATAAAATAGCTAGAGAAGGTTATAAACTATTTTGATAATTAAATTTGAGGAGATTAAGGTAATAGTAGACTTTGATTTTTGAGGAATAGTTACGAGTTAGAATTTCGAGGACAAAATTATTGTTAAGATGGGTAGATTTGTAGCTCCCCTTCCCAAAAATTTTGAAAATATTTTTATTATTTTAATTATTTGATTTAATTGGTGATTTTTAAATTTGTTTTATAAATAATTATTTAGTTAATTATTATGGTAGATGATTTTAGCCATGGTTGAGATTTGGAGTACAAGGTGGATAGGAATCATGGCACGGATAGTGTAGTGGCGTGCTTTGACTAGTGATTAGCCATGGTAGGGGAATGCCGAGCCATATGAGTGTCCTAACTAGGAAAACCAGGCCAAGTTGCGACGTAACCCTTATCGAAGATTATTTATTAAGTATATTATTTATAGTTGGCTTAATTGCTAATTGCTACCCTCAACTATCACACTTTTTCAAGTTGATACCCTAAACTTTTTTTTGTAACAACTTGATACCCGGATATTATTTTGGACAAAAATGCCCCTACCCCTAACCTCCCTCCCCCGTGCTAGCTTCGCCCCCCCCCTCTGCTAGCTCCGGCCGCAGCTCCCCCCCCCCACCCCCCCCTGCTCGCTTCAGGCCATCCCCCCCCTCTCGCTCCGGCCGTCCGCCCGCTCCCGCCTCTCCCTAGGGCTCGGCAGCGGGAGGAGGGGGGCTGGGAAGGGGGGTGCGGAGCGGGAGGCGGGGGCAGGAGGTGGCCCGGAAGCGAAGAGGGGGGGAGGTCGGCCGGAAGCGAGGAGGGGGGGTCGGCCGGAGCTAGCAGGGGGGTGGCCGGAGTGGGGGAGGGGGTGGAGGGAGGGAAGGGATAAGGGCATTTTGGGGTTTTTTAAAATGTTAGGTATTAAGTTGAAAAAAAAAATAGTTGAGGTATCAATCTGTTACGAAAAAAAGTTTAGGGTATCAACTTGAAAAAGTGTGATAGTTGAGGGTAGCAATTAGCAATTAAGCCTATTTAGTTTTAGGGTACCCGGTTGTACCAAACTAGTGCATATTGGACCCAAACCAAGCCCAAGCCTATGTAGACATACTTTTAGGTGTGTACAAACATTTTCTAGCTTTTTGGGTAGACTTAACGATATTTACTAAATAATTGGTTATTTATACAAAATGGGTATTATTATTATTATTATTATTTAAATAGAGTTTTAGAATATTGGTACAATTTTCTAGGGCCAGATATGTCCACCAAGACTCTTTGGATTATTGTGGGTCATTGGTATTATGGAGTTTATTTAGATACATGTATATATAATATATAATATATAATATATAATATATATACGAATATAAATATATGTGTATACGTATATATAATATATGGAGTTTATTTAGTGGGTTTATTGATATACGTATATATATAATATATGTGTGTAAGTGTATGTGAATATGAATATATATTATATACGTGTATGAATATAAATAAATATTATATATTGTGTACGGGTACGTGTATACATATAAATGTATATAGGGGTATACGTGTATATAATATATAAATATATATTATATAGGTGTGTACGTGTATATATGTATATAAAAATAAGTAATATTGAGATTGATATTTTCTATTAAAAGTATTTAATTAGATTTTTGGAGATTGTTATATATAAATGTAAATATATGTGCGTGTGTGCATATATATAAATATAAATATTACATGTGTATAAAGTATATATATATATATATATATATATATATATATATATATATATATATATATATATATTTTTTTTTTTAATATATATATATATATATATATATATATATATATATATATATATATATATATATATATATATATATATATAAATGTATGTGTATATATATATATAAGAATATGTATGTGAGTATAAAATATATATACAAATATGTGTATATATAAATATGTATGCGTATACATAAATATATATATGTGTATGTAGGTAAAATGTATAAATATATATATATATATATTAGTTAATGTATATGATTATGGCTAAATAAATAGAAATAAGAATAAGAAAGAGAAGCAGCCCAGCCTGGCCCATTCCTTCCTTTGAGTCGCGGATTAACACGGGACCCGAACCCTCTAACCCGTGGGTCCGAACCCGATAAGCTTTCTCCTTCAGCCCGAGCAAAACCCCCCAACCCGACGGTTCTGTTCTACAGCGGGTATATAACAAACAGTAGCAGCACGAAACCCTAACACCTTGCGCCTCCACCTAGCAGTCCCTCTCCGACCCTGACACCCGCGCGCATCGACCGCGGTGGCCGCCGGCCGGCGACAAAGCGGCCACGCACGCGGCCAGCCATCTGAACACAGGCCAAGTGACAGCAACAGCGGCAGCATTGTAGCAGTTTTACAAGACGACCACGACCCCCATGCTCCATCATCTCGCAAACCGTCTTCGTAGGTATGAACTCGAACTGACCTGGCTTAATTCTCTTCAATTAGATTTAGTCGGGTCATGATGTACACGTCGTATATCAAGCCAACAATCGGCAAAAAATCTGTTCAAAGATGAACAGTTTTAACAGTTAGAGACCCCATGTTTGAAGTCGGATTTCTGTCTAACCGACGATCGACTTGAAAACCTATTTGAACAACCTCAAAGACAACCTATAGGGCTCCGATTCCCTTTTTGTAGAATCGGATTTCGTCGACTGTACGTCGAGAAATCGGATTCCAAAGTTTGTGAAAAACCTGTTTTCAAAAATATAGAAAATTAGAAAATCGCTCGAAATGACGTGCGTCCCGCCAATCCGGACGACGTGGTCGTGAACCAAAAGCATCGAAAGCTACGTAACGGCTTCATGGTCGTGTGGACTTTGACGAAATTTAAATTGGTCGCGTGTGCGCGACGAATTTGATGCGTATCCGTCAAAATTCCCCGTATCGGCCTCTGTGCAAATTTTCCAATTACTTTGTGCACGCTCGTCAGATCGAGACAAAAGTTACACCAATAGGACCGTATCGTTTTTCTGGTCCTGTATGCCAAGTTTGCTCTAATTATGAGACAGTTGAATCGTACACCGTTTTGCGGGCCCCACGGTCCCACTCAACGGACGATTTTATGCACGGCCCGTCGGAATCCAACTTTTGACATACAGTTGGGTTCGTATCGGAAAACCGGATCCGTAGACATGAAGTTTGACGACTTTAGAGACGGTTGACTCTGGCACGCTTTTCGGCGCAAAGCGGGTCCAACGGCGGACACCGTTTTGACCCAAAATTACCGTTTTGCCCTTGTGTCCAGAATTGGACTTAAGGACAGGCAATCCTAGCTAATTTGACTATTCTGAGAACATTGGTAATGTTTATTTCAGCTTCCGGGGACTGTTGTACGGGTTTTGACTATTGTGGCACATTGAGTGGTTCAGATTGTCGGTTTCACCAGCAGAGGACCCCAGGCGAGTACAGTTTATTGTCTGCATTTCGATATTGATTTTCACTATATTTCATTGATTGGCCATCGGTTATGTGATTATTTTCTATTATAAATTTTTGAGTCAGAAGTACCAAGGATGTGTGATCTGACCTTAGACAGTGTAGACAGTAATTTATTTATTACAAAGTATACAGTGTAGACATTGATTTAATTATTACAAAGTAGACAGTGTAGACCGTGATTATTATTGCATTTAAACTATGTAGTTCGTGATTATTATTTTGTAGACAGTGTTTCTTTATTGCAATATTTCCTGTAAACAGTGTAACTTTAGACAGTATAGACAGTATAACTTTAGACAGTATAGACAGTGTAACTTTAGACAGTGTAGACAGTGTAACTTTAGACAGTATAGACAGTGCCGCATAATTATCCCGAGACCGATCACATATCAAAGGTACTTCTAACAATTGGGAAAAGTATTTTGTGTCTATTTATTGATATTGGTTTTTCGTATTTACTGTTTATTTTCATAACTCATGATTGATGTCTAACCTTTATTTTATAGTCATTTTCTTTATTTGAAATTGCATTCACTGAATTGTGCTCGTTCCATTCCTGACTGGAAACCAACATTTTCAGGTTAGCCGTGGATTCACTTAGCTTGGGGAGTGACGGAAGTACTTGCAGACAAAAGCCTAGAGACTAGCTAGATAGTGGAGTTGTAGTCATTCATATAATTGTACAAGTTTATATTTTTCAGCAAATATAAAACTTGTGATCGTTATAAGTTAAATTAATTATGTGAATGAGCATTATTTATGATTTTGATCTTCATGGCCGTGACAGCGTTCTACCGCTGACACTACGGCGTAGGCTGGCTTGGACACGTCTAGTATCCGTTTTAAAAAAAACGGGTGCGGGTCGTGACAGATTCAGCAGGCACAGGCACCAGTGAGAGTACAGCAGGCACAGGCACCAGTGAGAGTACAGCAGGCATAGCATCAGCCTAGAGGACAGGACCACAGGGTGCCGACTTGTGCCTACTGCAGGAAGATAGGACATATTTGGGAGTCTTATAGGAGGAGGCTGAAGGTTTGTTTATTCTGTGGGTCAGGTGCTCACAAGATGATAGATTGTCCCGCTGCACCTCCTTTTGAGGGAGCTAGGCCACCTGTAGCTCAGCACCAGAGGGGTGGAGCTTTTGCGATGACGGTCGAGGAGACCGATGCTGCAGGTGATGGGTTAGAAGGTTTGTCCTTCTTGTTCTTCCTCCCCACTTTTATGTGTGATTTCTATTAGTACCTGCCAGGATATTGCTTGTGATATGCTAGATAGTATAGCTACCCTATTCGAGACTGTGGAATCACGACCCATAAGATTATGTTTGCATGATTATCTCTTGACCTTGATTGTTGGGGGTTTGACCTAGAAGGGGTGCGATCATCTTAATTTCGAGGACAATTTTTTTAAGGGGGATAGACTTGTAACACCCAGTTTTCCAAATGAGGGTAATTTTAAACTTTTGTAATTACAATTATTATTTATTTGTATTTACATCATATTATGATTTTTGGTGATTTTTAATCATTTTTAAACTATTTAAAAACTATGACTTGTGATTTTGATGTGCTACTAGTGAAACCCGAGAGACTGTCTGACCTAGAGACTAACCATGTGATTGGAATATTTATTTATCATTTTTAGCCTAGGGGTAATTTGGTCATTTTGACTTATTAGAATTATTTGATTAAATATTGGATTGGTGATTGTTATTTTGACTAGTTGTGACTTAAGAGACTAACCTAGAAGCTAACCCTAGCTATGGTGACTTAGTTATCATGGTGAGACCCTAGTCTAACTTACGTCAACCTCATTTTAGTCATCTAGAATCTAGTTTCAATAGGAAGAATTATGAATAGGTGAAATGACTTGTGATTTGATTCCATGACTCGTGACTTAAGCCCATGGCCCATGACTTGAACCCAAACCCTAGCTAAGCCCACCCATGGCCAGCCAACCTAGGTTATCCCCCCTATTTAAATACTCATTCACTTGTTCTTGCCTCTTTTGTGCTCAACCAACTCTTTAGAAGAAAAGGTAAATTCCCACTTTCCAAAATTCCTAGTAAATCTATTTTTAATTCTTTTTGACCCAAATCTTTTGCATATGATTCTAGTCAACCTCTACTTGCTAATTTTGAGGAGTAATTTCAGTTTTAGAGCAATTGGGAGGATTTGGATAGCAACGGAAACCGTTTGATTTGGGGCTTTTTCTTGATCCTTGCAATCTATAGGTAAACCCCTCTAATTCTACTTTTATTCTAATTTTATTGCATGGTAGCCTAGATCTAGGTGTCTCCTAGCTGTAGTAATGGATTGGTGTCGTTTGCATTAGGTTTCGTGTCCGTATCGGATACGTACCAAATTCCTAGGCTACGTGTTTGTGGAAATGCCACAACCATTATTTTGTGCTGATTTTTGAAATGTTTTTGAATGAAATTCTATATCTAGGGTTTGCTTATTGATTCTCGTCCTTGTCCATTGATTTTGGAGTCGTGTCGTGTCCACACGAGGACACGAACACGCAGTGACTGACCCGTGCGCACTGTCCTGCTACTCGGGCCCTATGCTCGCTGTACAGGACAAGAGGACACACTATTTTTTGGGAGGATATCGAGGAACTGACTAAAATTAGCCTTCCAAAATCTGAGCTCAAGTAGTTGAGTGTGCGAGGAGTTCTCCTTCCCGTACTGGTCATACGAACAGACTGACCCGTACGATTTTTGCCACGAATACGTGGCTGGACACGACACGACACATGTTGTGGACATAAGACAAGGTGTCAGTGGGGTAGCCCTACCCCTGGCGTACACGTGTGTACGACTACGTGTCCCCACGTGGCCTGTGTCGTGTGCTGGACACATGTGCACGTGTGCACAATACTGTGCACAGGCACAGGCATTCGTGTGTGTGTAGCTACTTGGACACGCCGTATCCGGCTCTAGGGTAACACGATGTGACTCCTGGGACCCGAGCACAGGTGGGTGGTTAATTACCAACCATTAATTTATGATATTAACATGATTTTAGCTGTCGATTTTGTATTTCCCCCTTTCACTGATACATGTGTTCCTATTTTTGAATTCCTGAATTTAATGAGATTCTAAACTAATTTCTCATGATTTAATTTGCCATCTTAATTCAATTACATGTGTATTACATTACTTAAATGTTGGTTTATGATTTGTGTTGAGGAATTGGATTCGAATGAGAATGAGACTGTTATGTGTAGACTGTCAATTGTACATTTTCTTGAGAACTGAAATTCCTAAGTATTACACTGATTTCAGTTTCCACACACACACACACACACACATTACATTAATTCTATTTTCCTGAGATTAGCTATCACACTCTACTGTCCTCTTATTTACTGTAACTCCACCTCCCTATTTTGAGAAATATTTTAATAAAAATAAGTTTGAGTTTAAAAATTATTTCGAATAATAATAGCCTTGATGAAGTATTTTTAATAAATATTTCATGATTATATTGGAGGGAGATTTAAATTTTGGCAACTTATTAATTTTAAATCTATTTGGAGTGGTCCCCACTCCCTAACAACTTATAACCAATTTTTCTAACTGATTTATGTGATTTCTACAAAAGTGAGAAGGAAGAGGGGATCTATGTAAAGTTCTAGGGGGAAAGGCTGATTGGTAAATTGGTTGGAGCGGGGGGGGGGGGGGGGGTTATTCAAAGTTATATTTTTTTCCTTAACTACAGCAGGGGAAGAGAGAGAAAGTGTTAATTCACTCTCACCTTTCCTAAATATTTTCGAGCCCTCTCTAGTTCAGCCGAGCGCGGGAATCCGGCGACGACGCGACGGCGGGGATCCTTCTACGGCGATTGAGCCCAGTTTTCAGCATCGCTACTACTCGAGGTGGTTAGGCGACTCTCTCTAGCATGTCTCTCTTCCTCCACCACGAGCTTCTTCCCCAGTGGCACTCGTCTCTACCGCGACGATGACCGCGAGGATCCGTCTGCTCCGGCGATTGTCCGTCTTCTCCGACGACATGTCGATCTCCTTCGCGTGTCCGAGTCACCATCGATCAAACGCTCAGCAAGTGCTATCAACTCTCTAATATTCTTCAGATCTGCATTTCTAGAATATCTTGTTTAAATTTCTAAATCTTTCCTTCCTTGTTTCAATCAGATCTGATTCGATTGATAGCTCGACGGCGGAGTCGATCGGGGGCTGACTGTCCGGTTCAACTGATAGCTCGACATCGTAAATCCAGTCGATCGGTTACAATCGAGGTCGAATACTTGATCCAGGTGAGTTAAACCCTGACCTAAATTTTATTACTCCTTCTCTTTGATTCGGGAAGTAGATGGACGAAGCATGAATCCATTGAATTTGTCTTAGTTTCCTTCTTTAAAATTTGGAGCAGTTCTAAAATGATTCTTGTTCTGAGTGCAGTCCATATTTTGTTTAAATGTTTGATCCAGGAATTATTCTTGTCCTGGAATGAGTTCATGTCGGGTACTTCGGATAACTCCCTCAAACCAAGCTTACCTTTCAGGTAACTATGCTATTCTTTTCTTTTGTCGATCGGTTGTTTAGTAGCTTTTGATAAGAGTCTTGGGCAGGATTCGTAGAATGTGTTCATGTCCGTATCCTGGGTGTATGCGTGTCCGAGGGTGACGGAGTAGCGGTGGATTGGAGAAATACCAAGGTTGGGCTCAACAAATGCTTGCACAGTTGTCTGAGTCGTACTTGATTTCAAATGGACTTGGATACAATTCTGTTAAGTCGAGTTGCTGTATATATTTTGAATAGATCAGTTGTGTATATATTTTGATTAGATCAGTTTGGGTATATATTTCGTTGAGCTAATTTTTGGTATCTTGCTGGGGTTTCAGTTGTTTAATTATACTGTTATATTTTTGTTTCTTGATTTGGTATTATACTTTGTTGGTTTGGAAGTCCAGTGGCATATTTATTCCTGCATGTTTCCCAAATCTCTGAGTTACAGATGGGGAAAATAGCTGTTAAGTTCAAAACCTATGTATTGGGCTTGCTTGCTATTGGGATAACCTGCAGGTGGTCGATTTTTTTGGACTTTGGTTGTGTGCTCAAAGGCTGGGTTATAGCATTTAGAGGGAAGTCTGCATACAGTTTGGTTCAAATATATCCCAAGTTTTGAAAGAAGTTTTTAGACAAACGGTTAGCTTTGTTAAATTGGGTTTTGTGTTTTGAGCTTAGGCTTTTGGGATGGAATATTCAAAGGATGTGTTGTATAAGAAATCTTTCCAAATTGCACTTGCTGATGTGGGCTTGGTATTAACAAGCCAGTGTAATTAAGGAAATTACATAAGGCTTGATGGTTTGTGCTGCTATTCTTAAAACTTGAGAGTTATTGGTTGGGCTAATACTATAGTCGTTGTTATTGTCGACTTCATTAACAGGTTAATTATTATCATAATTAGGCCTATATTTTCCTAAGTAGTATTTTGAAGTATTTTTCTAAAATAAATAGTTACAAACCATTCTAAGATCCATCCGCTGGAAAAATAATAAGATACTATTTTCCTATAATTTCCTATATATGACTTACTGGAATATTTTAACTAACATTGATTTATTAGTATATATGGTAATGATTTCCTAAAAAGATGTTATTTTATCATTTTGCCTATGATTCAATATAAACTATCTTCCTACATAATTATTCCTTATCTTTTATTAATGATATTATGAATACCCTATAGATAATTATAGTTAGAGAAAGATAACTAGTTCATTTGTATATAAATTAATCAACTTGTAAATCATTTTAAAACAGGAGGACATCTAGCCCCGATCTTCACCCGTACTTTCCTGGAGCAAGGCAAGTACACTCTATGGTCTTGTACATTTCATTATATCATGTGCTTCCTGTTAGGGTTATATACTAAAAGCATCACTTTTTTAGTAACCTTATTTCCTTAAATTTTGAATGAGAATCATATGGGCAAATGTTTGCATATTGTATTTGTTGCAAGTGTTAATGCAAATGTCTGATATTCTATATTGTAGATAATATGGTGTGTGGTGTCACACAGAAGATCATATTATCAGTTCCCTATAGAGTATATAAATAGTTCACAACCTAGATGGACTTGGACAATCTATTGGAAAGGTTGTAGTGTAATATGGTATTAGTCTATCTTGACTATAGGTTTACACTAGTACACTTTGTATGTATTGAACATGACCACTTGAGGTTGTTCTCTTTGTACTGACTACATAAGAGAACAAACACCTCTGTTATTATGGATGCTTGTGCTCTTAACCCGGATATAATAACGGACATGTATATGCAGTGTGTATTATTTTGACTCATAAAAGAGTGAGATTCATTATGAATCAACAACCTCTATGAATTGGTAATAACATTGTATGTATGATGAGCTGTTGATTATAAATGGAATCCATGTCCCGATACATCGGGTTGATGATGTCCCCTTAAGGAGCTCATAAGGATTGTCATGTAAACCCTGCAGGTGGATTATATCCGACATGACAAATAAAGTTGAGCGGTACTACTTAAGGATAAAAGATGTCAAATCAATATAGTTGTCAGTAACTTAATTTGATCGACGGACATACGATATCTTAACATGGGGAGCCAAACGAGCATATAATAAAAGGATCCCACAAACATAATTTGGGATTAGGGAGGTAGTGCAACAATAGCTCATTAGTGGACCGAGCTATTGTTAATGGGCCTGGATTGTGTGTTCGGGCTGAACACGGGATATCCAGATCCGTTAGGAGGCCTAACCCTAATTTCTTCTCATGGTCCCTGCCGTAGCCTATATATATCCTCTATTCTCTGGCCGCCACATTACTGATCATAAATCTGAAACTTTCTCTAAATTCGTGATTCACGTAAGGAGAGAAAGAGAGGGCTGCCAAGGAGAAGAAAAGGTTGGGAGATCGTCGTCCACATGACGTCCAACTCGAGGAAGGAATACGTGCAGAAGATCTTGGGGTCGTCCGCTCGAGGTTGCCAGGAATTACTTGTCTCCTTTCCGCCGCAGGTATAATTCGTGAACCCTAGTTTCCGCCTATGAAGGGCTAGAACACGTATTAGATCTGTTTAACTTTCTATCGATCAATACGCACACCAAAGGAAGGGTCCTAGGAATCCCCAGTTCCATCTCTTCCATGATTGACACACTGCGACACGACATGTTTTTCTGGTGCTCATGTTCCTTGTTCTTATTATTTATACCTAGGGAGGGGAAATATACTATTTATGTGACCAAACCCAAGAAACAACTCAGGTGTGTTTAGCTTAGACCCCGCATCGTGCACGCGGGTCCTAAGCCGTACCATTCATGTGCTTTCATGTGCTTACCCCTAGCCGGTCACATAATTAGTTATATTTCAAATATTGTACACACACGTTCAGGAGATATATCATGTACTTAGTTCCTGTGATTCTTGAGATACCATGTTCTTTCATGTTCTTACACACCATGTTCTTTCATGTTCTTACATACCATGTTCTTTCATGTGCTTATACACCATGTTCTTTCTTGTGCTTTACATACCATGTTCTCTTGTACTTTCATATCATGATGTCATGTTCATTACCTAGAACTGTACTTTGCTCCGCTCATGACTGGATAAGTTGCAGGTATGCTTGCAGGATATCATTCTACCTTATGGGCCAGAGCCCGGGATCTTAGCTGAGCAGGATGGTCATGACTTAGCTTGAGGTTTCAGGTTTAGACTGTTAGCCTTACTTTTAGATATTGATTTAGAATTCATAGTATATTTCATTCTTGATGACTCGTACATTTATATATATAGAATTGTGGATTATGGTGATCATTCTGGGATACGTTTTTAGGTGCTGTGATTATATACATTTATGATTATCTGGTTAGATTTCCCTCGTTTGGTACAGCTTACTTCGTCGTGTCTAACGACGAAGACTGGGCGTGTCCGACTCGTGTCCGATTATTCGGGAGCGGGTCGTGACATGTTTTTTGTGGTGGCCCATGCAGGTCTATCCTAATAGTACCTAGGCATTAGAGTACTATTGGAGGACTTGATTACACTAGGGAAACTTGATCACAGCATAGGAAAATTGGGAAGTAATGGTATATCAGGTATATTGATATCTATAAACACTTGTTGTTTTAGGTCTAGGTTATTTTAACAGTTTTTTGTTTTTCAGATAATTAAAGTACGAGACACTGGAACAGTCGATCCACCTACACTTGAGGGTTTCGAGCTCCCACTACCTTCTATCACCCTACTATTCCTATGGGTAGTACACATTGACGGAGATGTTTGAAGAGTTCCTTGACACGAAAGGGAGCATGCCATCCTTTTCCAAGCTAGACTTATGCATACACACTCCGAGCCATGAAGGACTTCTGATTTCCAGACTCTCAGACACTTGGACTTTTCCGACACCGAGCGCATATCTTGCACTAAGGAGCAGATCGAGAACCTGGAGTTACCACTGAAGATCATCCAAGTTTCTAAGGACCCGACTTCTCTGAAGCTTAGAGCCACTAGCCAGAAGATCCAGAATGTAGCACAGACAATAGGACACAACGGGAAACTGAAGCTCGGAAGGAACATGAAGACTTATGATGAAGATAACAACTATTGTGGATCTGTAAAGCGTCGCCACACCCAGATAACACTTCTTCAGCCCAGCAAGAGATTCAGATTCAGCCGGCTATCATTTGTATTTTCTGTCGCAGCTCAGGACACCACTACGAAGAGTGCCGTAAAAGATGAAGGCTATGCTTGTACTGCTGATCGCCTGCCCACCAAGTCAAGGACTGACGGAGACCGCTGATCACACTGCCCAGGGACAAGCACGAGGAGCACCAGTACCACAGAAGAAGGACCCGCCTCTCCAGATTCAGCCATCACATGGAGTACTACCACAGGGACCAGTCTACGTCAGGACAAGTTGAAGAAGGTTGAAGAGATTCCAGTCCCGGAGGAATACTGAAGACAGAAGATTTCTTTTGCATGGTTGGGAAAACCATGTATAGTGATTCGCAATTTAATTTTCCCTTAAATTTTTCTTAGCACCTAGATCCTTTCTTGAAACTTCTTGTTCCATTTTAAAATCCTAATTGATATTTGAAACTTATTTGGGAATATTGTTTCCTATTCGGTAAACTTGTTTCAGACCCACAATTCGATAATTATTTGAAATTCACTATTCGATACTATTACATATTCATCATTCATGACTTTGTTTCCTAGTGTTGGCTCCTATTTAAAATTTTGTTCCCTCATCAAACTTCATGTTAATTGAGATTTTATTCCTACTCAAAATATTATTTTGAAGCCTTGTCCCCAATCAAAATATTGTTTGAACCTTCATTACTATTTGACACTTGATCGAAATTCAGTCCCTAATTGAGATATTGTTCGAAGATTTTGTTTTCTATTTTGAGACCTTGACTAGTTCTTTGTTTGAGATTCTATTTCCTATTCATGATTTTATTCGGGATTGCTCTCTATTCGCGGCTTTGTTTCAACCTTATTGAGATTTTGCTTGTTTCGTATTCGCGATCCGGAACCTTGTTTCCAAATTGTTGATTGATAGTCCACCATTCACTCTTCATAAACCTTGCTTTCTATTCGAGATTCTATTCAAGATTTTACTTCCTATTCGCGACTTTGTTGATGTTGATTTTCTATCTGAGAATTGTTTCCTATCGAATTTTTTTTTCAATATATTGTTCGAGACTTCGTCGCCAATTGAGATTTTGTTATACTTTGATTCTTGTACAAGGTTTCTGGTCCTTAATTCGAGACTTTGTCTTGTATCTGATATCTTGCTTTTATGCCATCCTTCGAGACTCTGTTATCCTTTCGGGATAACGTCCCATATATGGAACCTTGTTACCATTCCAGATATCAGTTAATATTCCGTCATAATTTGAAACTTCGCCTTGTCTGAAATTTTAAATCTCCCTGGTTGCCCTTTTGTACTCACTGATGGGATCCCTTGTCGTCTCTTAGTACCTAATAAATTCTTGTATTCTAACGTCAGGTAACTTCATCATTTCTATGACTTAGACTATTGAAACTTATTTTGAATTCCTTGAAACTCTTTTGAAATTCCTAGAGATAAAGTAGAGAGGCTATTCGATGACCTACTATGGCATGACAGTTGCGTGCTGCAGCCATTAGCTGGAATATGGAGACTGAGGGTTCACTGCAGCCAGTAGCGCACTGGCGAGACAGGAACTCTAAGTTGAAGTGATTTCAGACACTCATATATTTTCAAGTACTGTCGAGACTTGTCATATTCTTCATACCTTGATCTCTTGGGTTGCTTTGTCAATGATTGTTAGAAAATGGATAAGGTTGACAGAATATTCGGTGACATATTGTTATTTGAGTCACGGAGCCGAAAGTCAACTGCAGTCAGATATATACTGGCGGGGTAGGGATTCTAAGCAAAGTGATTTCAAATACCTATATGTTCTCGGATATCATGGAAATTATATTTCTTTTCATATGATTATTGGTTTTCGAAAATCACATATCCTTGCACGTTCATCCTGATTTGATACTGTATCTCCTGAGTATTTCATACGTTCCTCAAATCAACCCTTGCTAATTACCTTCTAGTATTTTATCGTTAGATCATTGATTTTCTCAAATTATCATTGCCAGATTTTGATTCCATACTTCGTTTGTATCTTGTCTAAATTTTGATCTTAAATCATGTCTGTCTGACCATGATTTTTTTATCTTGTCCTAGCCCACTTGTGTTAAACTATCGATTTTTGATCGTACTTAATAGTTGTGTCTTCATGATTTTGTTCCTCTAAGTCGTAATTGAAACTTCATTCCATTCATGCCTATTTAATCCTTGATCATTGTTAGATCGTATTATTTCAACTTCTTGTGTGTAATTATCGTATAATGTCAAAGTCTCAGGGCGTCTCAGAGTTGTACAGGATCGGTAGAGCACTGGACGGACAGCAATAGACGGCCACTGGAGTTCGTGGTTGGAGAAGGAGTGTTCCTGAAAATCTCGTCGACTAGGGGTCATTCGCTTTGACAGAGACGAGAAGCTTAGTCCGAGATTCATCGGGCCTTTCGACGTGACTGCACGGATTGGCGAGGTGGCTTATCGACTAGCGCTTCTAGCCAGCTTGGAGGGAGTGCACGATGTTTTTCATGTGTCCCGCTTCGCCGCTACATTTCGCCCGAG